>VXBT01006754.1:296562-325445 GCA_013400235.1 Oriolus oriolus
CCCCGCGTGGCGGCAGCGGAGCCTCCGGGCCACGTGGAGAGGGCGCGTGGGGCGGCGGGAGCGCGGCCCGCCGGCTTCCCCCTCTGATCCCGCTTACCTTCACCCCCCTCCAGGACATTCAGCACACCGAGGACTTTCTCATCAAGCCCGAGTCGAGGGTGGCCCAGCTGGACACGTCGCAGTGGCCCTTGCTGCTGAAGGTAGGGCGGGTTCTGCTCAGCCTCGTGGCCCGTCTGTGTTGCCGCTGCTTTTGTCCTCTGTCCCCGGAGGTGTAAGCGCTCGGTAACCCCGCTGCGGGTGCTCTGCGTTCAGAATTCGTGTTGTAAAGTCTCTCCAGCAGTAACATTTAAGTTGTGTAAGTTTTCCATGCCTTGTAAAGATCCCGCCATATTTTCTAAGTTTTTTTATTTGGGTCTGACCATGGCCTGTGTAGACTTCTAGGTTGCTTCTGCTGAGTTTCTGGGGCATGTTGGATTTATCCTGCATTGTCAATGTGTGTAGTGTGCTGCTTTCCCATCTCCTTCAGTCCAGGATTTCTTTTTTTCTCTATTTTTGTAAAATATTACCGTGTTGCTGGGTTATTTTCATTTTGGAAGTGGCTCTATCTCTTAAATGTACAAATCAGACCTGATGCACCTGGGGAAATGTACTGCAGCACAGCAACACTGAAATCGAGGGAGCTTAAGAAGACATGTGGTTTCTGCTTGGATTTTGCAGAACTTTGACAAGTTAAATGTGAGGACAGCACACTACACACCTCTTCCTTCCGGTGCTAATCCCCTGAAGAGAGAGATTTCTGACTATGTTAGGTGAGTGCAATACAAGCCAAAATGGTTTATTTGTCTTTCACAGTTAATACCTTTAAAATATTTTCTGACTAGATTCCCCTTGTACCTTTCTGCTTGACTCAGTGCGTTGCCATAATTAGTAAATATTTAAATAGGACCCACTGATCTCTCCCTGTAAAGTTTTCTTTATTCTGGGCTTGTGGCAGGTCTGTGGATGAACATGCAAACCACCTGAGGAATTCTCTGGGGTTTTTGGAGAAGTCCCTTGGCCTGCTGGGCTTTGAAACTGCTTGGAGTTTGTAGAGTTTGGGGGTTTTTAAGTGCAGAGTAGTGATAAGCAGGCAGAGGAGAAGAGAATTCCTTGACCATGGAATATATCACCTGTTGTGCATGGAGCAGATCAGTCTGGACTCACTGAGAGCTGCTTATCTGGCTCTATAGAAATACATTTATTTCTTTGCAGCCCTGACAAGTATTTCAGAGTTACTGCCCTGTTTGCCCCCGTGCTTAGCTCCCATCCCGTGCCGTTTTGCACTACAGGTCTGGCTTTATTAACCTCGACAAACCCTCCAATCCATCCTCTCACGAGGTGGTTGCGTGGATCCGGCGCATCCTGCGAGTGGAGAAGACGGGGCACAGCGGCACCCTGGACCCCAAGGTGACTGGGTGCCTCATTGTGTGCATCGAGAGGGCCACACGGCTGGTCAAATCCCAGCAGAGCGCAGGTATGTTTGTTGCCCAGGGCCATTTGCGGTGACTGGAGATGTGTGAAGTGCTTTTGGAGATAAAATGGAGATTTCTAAGACTTGAAAAGGCCAGTCTTGGTATTCAGCGCCTTGACCTTAAGGGTTGCAGTTACTCAAGTCACTGAGGACACATCCATGTTGTCTCAGGTGGTTTTTTTATTGCTCCTCTGGTGCTTGGGCTGTTACAAGTCAGTGAAAACACTTCTGACATGGTTTTATGTACCAGTTGAACTTAGGGCTTCAGCCTCTACTAGTCCAGAGAAGAAATAAACTCAGCTTAGATTTATTTCCCTTGAAGGAAAACCAACTCCATAATAAACCGTGCTCATTTCCTAGAAGAGGTGGTTGTTAGGATTTCAGGGTTCTGGGGATGTGTGGCTGTGAGGCAGGGTGGACCTTGAGGTCAACAGCAAATGCAAGCGGCTGCTCCTGACTGCTCTTGTCATTCTTTCAGGCAAAGAGTATGTGGGAATTGTTCGGCTGCACAATGCCATTGAAAGTGAGGCTCAGCTGGCCAGGGTAAGTCTCACGTGCTCTCAGCCGTGCTGGCACCTGGCATGCAGAGTGCTGGGCACTGGTGGGAGATGAGGGGCCAGGAGTGGAGCTCAGGTGTGCCACATGTGAGGTGATGACACAGTTTATCCATTCTCTGAGTGCAGTGGAGCTGCCCTCCCGCAGCACCCCGGCTCCTGTTCTAGGGTCTGGGTGCTGTGCAGCCTCCAGACATCCTGCAGCATCCCAGTGTCCTACTGGGGGCTGCTGTGGTGTGTGGCTGGCTGCCTGCAGGAGGGGAGCAGTGCTGGCAGGGTTGGAGCCCCTCTTTGGGGGGCTCCATCCTCACTGGGACGAGGGATGGTGTCTGATCACATGCTGCCATCTGATGGAAAAACCCTCCTGGCTGTGCTCACTGGCACCTTGACCACACCACTGGCTTGGATTTGTCCTATTAAGTATGGCATCAGCAAATCAGGATAAACCTTGGGGTTTCTCACTCTTGGAAGTGGTCACAGTTGCTGGAGGCTCCAAGGTGCTCCTGCATTAGGGCACAGGTGTGAGCTCTTCCTTCTCCTTCCTCCCTCAGGCCATAGAAACCCTGACAGGTGCCCTGTTTCAGCGGCCACCTCTCATTGCTGCTGTCAAACGACAACTGAGAGTCAGAACCATCTACGAGAGCAAGCTGGTGGAGTATGATCCTGAGAGAAGATTAGGTAAAACAGGACTTTCCTGCCTTACTCCTATAAAGCTGAAAACTGATTGAATTCTCTGTGAAACCGGCTGCTTTTGGCAGATGTCTTAAGACCTAAATCCTCCCATTGTCCAGCAGTAACTGCTTCATGCATTGCTTTGGAGTGCTGGGAAGCAAATCCCACCTCTTTTTGTACTGGTGCACCCTTCGTGGAAGAGCCACATGATGTCAATCAGATGGCATTAGCTCTCAGGGCAAAGATGACCTTCATCTATCACCCCATGCTGATGGCTCTGGGAAGGGCTGGGCATACAGCTTCTCTTGAAGGACGTGGTTTCTTTTCTGCTTACAAACCCTCTATCCTGTGGTGCCTTTCAGGTATCTTCTGGGTGAGCTGTGAAGCAGGCACGTACATCCGGACGCTCTGCGTTCACCTGGGGCTGCTGCTGGGCGTGGGGGGCCAGATGCAAGAGCTCCGCAGAGTCCGCTCCGGCATCCTGGGAGAGATGGTACAGTGACACCTCAGACTATAACCAGCCCGTTTGAAATTGTCAGAATGGCAAGAGTTCCTTGGGACTGTGTGAGTTTTACAGTGTTAGGAGGAGGTTTAGGCTCCAGGAGGAGTTTTGTGAATATCCCCCAAACAGTGCGAGCTCTTGCTGCTGTGTAACCAAAGTGTTGAGTTCAGTTCAGGATGTTGCTCCTGTTCTGGTAATTAAACTTTGGGACAGTGAGTGACTGGGAAGTGCACCGTGGTGGCTGAAAGTTTGTTTTATGTCACCTGTGTTTCTCAGCCCACAGACCCCACACGTCCCACAAGTTCAGGAGTGTGAAGTGACTGCTTGGCATCAGCACAGCTCAGGGGATGTGGTTCATTGGAATGAGCCTGGGAGATGCAGTCTTGTGTGATCTTGGACACTTGTACAGTCTTTTTTCACCCTGGTCATAGACAGATCCTGCTGCTGGTCCAAACTCCAGAACTAATTTCTTTCTTTGCCAAGCAGCAGTATCAGAGTGCAAGTGCTTCCCCACCCATCTGTGCTTTTAGCACATCTGTAATCACTGAATCATTTCTGAATTCCAGGTGTTGGGTGCTCACAGCTGCCTCAGAATTCATTCCATGTCACAGACTGAAGAGCTGGTTAAGTTATACTTCTGCTCACTAACCTTTGTCTCGGAGTGCCAGGAATTTAAGTTAGGTCCTACTTCAAAGTTTCATGTGGACAGACTTTAGACACTAGATCCAAGTGCTGTCTGAGACGAGGAAGGTCAGTCTGGTAGCCCAAGTCAGGCTGACCTCAGGCTGGTGATGGAAAGTATTCTTGCCTTTTTAAGTTGTGTTTTGATGCTTGTGGTGGGCGTCTGGTTTTACTCCCTTTTTCAAACACTGCTATTGGACTTTAGCTGTTCTCTTGTGCACATTCCAAGTTGGTGGCAGGTGGGAGAGTTTAGAAGGGTTTTGTCTTTGCAGGACAACATGGTGACCATGCACGACGTGCTGGACGCCCAGTGGCAGTACGACAACAACAAGGACGACAGCTACCTGCGAAGGGTCATCCTGCCCCTGGAGAAGCTGCTGACTTCACACAAGAGGCTCGTCATGAAAGACAGCGCCGTGAGTTCCTGAGGCGGTGCCAGGGGACAGGCAGAGACTGCAAAGTGTCTTCCTGACTTGTGCAGCTGATGGAATCTCCAGGGGATCAGGAACCGTGTGATATCCTGATGTGTAGAACCTCATATGGGCTGCTGCCAGAGCAGCACTAAGATGCAGGAGCCATGAATTAAGTGACAGAGAATCTGCTCTCCTCACTTGAGGAGGATGCTGATGGTTATGAGAGATCTGCCTCACCCGTTGTTTGCTGTGATAGGTGCTTTGCTTTCTTCTCCCAAAGCTCCCAAGTTTTATATAGTGGACAAAAATTAATAGATACTTGAGGATGATATTGCTGGGATGGTAATGGCAGTGGGAGGCTAAAAACTAGAGACACTTTGTACTTTAATTCTCACAATAGCTTATAAGCCCTCCCATTCCCTGCATTTTCAGGTTAATGCCATTTGCTATGGAGCCAAGATCATGCTGCCTGGTCTTCTGCGGTATGAGGATGGTATTGAGCTTAACCAGGAGATTGTTGTCATCACCACGAAAGGAGAAGCCATCTGCCTAGGTATGAAATGCCTCCTTCTCCTTGTGCCCAGCTAACTGCAGAAATAACAGACTGTGTGACACTAAAGGCACCACAAATGAGTCCCCAGGCACAGAAGGTTTAATTGGTGCTTCCTGATGGGGAATGTGGGCCCAAGGAGGCTGGCTTGGGGCAGGATGTTAAGAAGCAGCGGCTGCAGCAGTCCTGGGCAAGGTGTGAGGGGTTCAGCAGCTGTGTGATGCTCAGATGTGCCACATGTGAGGTGATGACACAGTTTATCCATTCTCTGAGTGCAGTGGAGCTGCCCTCCCGCAGCACCCCGGCTCCTGTTCTAGGGTCTGGGTGCTGTGCAGCCTCCAGACATCCTGCAGCATCCCAGTGTCCTACTGGGGGCTGCTGTGGTGTGTGGCTGGCTGCCTGCAGGAGGGGAGCAGTGCTGGCAGGGTTGGAGCCCCTCTTTGGGGGGCTCCATCCTCACTGGGACGAGGGATGGTGTCTGATCACATGCTGCCACCAGGCACATCACCACACCTCCTGGTAGATCAGTGCAAAGGGACTCCAGCAACTACCAACTTGCCTTGAAAGAGTGCCCAGTTCTAACCAGGGTCTTCAGAGATGCTGTGTGACAGTGCCAGTGAGTCCTTGGGGTGACACTGGTGGGTGTGGACAGAGGCAGAACA
Organism: Oriolus oriolus; assembly: GCA_013400235.1. Lineage (NCBI taxonomy): Eukaryota > Metazoa > Chordata > Aves > Passeriformes > Corvidae > Oriolus > Oriolus oriolus. Next base: position 302,107 of record VXBT01006754.1, read on the forward strand.
GGCTGTCACAGTTCTGCTGTTCAAGAGTTACTGACCTCCCTGCCTGCTTCTGCAGCCATTGCCTTGATGACCACAGCAGTCATTTCTACGTGTGACCATGGCATGGTGGCGAAGATCAAGAGAGTGATCATGGAGAGAGACACGTATCCCCGGAAATGGGGGCTGGGTCCCAAGGTGAGTGCTGTGGGCCCGGGGTCAGTCCCAGGGCAGTGGTGGGAGCCCAGCTGTTGGAGTGTGGGACTCAGGGACCCTTGGGCAGAGCTGTGCCTGTGTCTTCTCTCAGGGCCTTGGTGTAATTCTGCTGTGGCCTCCTTGAGCCGTGGCGCTGGCAATTCCCAGTGCCGGGGCTGTGGCAGCCCAGTGCTGGTGGGATTGAGGCTTTCCCTCCCAAAAGAGCCTGGGGGCCACTGCTGGTGTTGAGGCATGGGCTCCTCAGGTCCATACAGCACCAGCCCTCCTCTGGTGAAGAGCCAAATGATGTGAAGTGGATGGCATTAGCACTCCGTGCAAAGATGACCTTCATCCATCACCCCATGCTGATGGCTCTGGAGGGGCTGGGCAAGGAGCTGCTTTTCCTTCTGGTGCAACACTGCTTAAATGCACGCTGGCTGTGAGACACCAACCTGTGCCTGAAGGACAGGAGCAGTGGGAACACTCGTTGTTGGGTTCCTTTCCCACCTCAGGCATGTGGTAGTAGCTTAACTGCAGCCGGGCTGGCGTGAGGCAGGTTGGACTCAAAACCCAGTGTCAGGTGGGCTCATTCCATTCCTGTGGTTCAGGTGAAAGCTTTGGGGATGCCTGCATGTTTTTCTCACAGCAAAGGTGGAGTAATTTAGGGCAGTTCAAGCATTTTGGAGTCTTCTGCAAAACCTTGCAAACAAGTGGTCCAGCTCAAATGCTGCAGGTCATTAAGCTGGAAAAACCCAGTCAAAGCTCCATGATGTGCAGTTGTATTACTGTTTGCTGTGACTCCCCCCTCAAATTAGCCCTTATTTACTGATAAAGATGCCCCCCGTCTGAGATTTAGGCTGCTGTGCAGGGGATGTTTTGTCTCATTTGTTTTAAGGTCCTTGGAACAGTGGTGAATAGATAATTCTGTAGTTGTTAGCTTGGCTTGTTCCTGGACTCCCTCCTCCTAGCTTGAGGGAGGATTTTTTCCTACCTGGAGCTGCAGTTTGATTTGTTGCACTTTGCTTTCAGGCCAGTCAGAAGAAGATGATGATCCAGCAGGGTCTGCTGGACAAGCATGGAAAGCCCAATGAGAGCACACCAGAGTCCTGGAGGAGGGAATATGTGGATTACAGGTGAGTGCTGGGCGTGTGGCTCCCACAGGGTTGTTCAGAAGGGAGCATTGTGCAGCGAGGGCTGGGCTTGGGTGCTGCTGTTTGTGGATCATGTCAGGCTTGGCCCAAGGCTGTCTGGACCTGTGGGTTGCAGCTGCATTTCTTGGAGTGCGTTGCTGTTGGGCAGTGTTGGAAGGAAAGGCCCTGAGCAGACAGTTATCCCTTTTTAGCCTGTTGTGGTTTTAGAGGGAGTCAGTCTGCTAAATCAAACGGGGGAGGCTGTGCTGTTGCCCAGCCCAGCTGGCCCTGGTGCAGGCTGCAGGTCTCCCCTACACCAACCTCCCCACCCAGCTCCTGGGGTGGGTCACAGAGCCCCTGGGAGGGGACAGGGATTTGTACCAGTCCAGAGCAGCATGAGGCAGCGACTCTCCTGTGCAGCCTGGGGATCTTTTCTTTCAGGGATACTTCCAGGAGAGAAGCAGCTGCTGATCACCGAGCTGTTTCAGAGGTGGACAGGGCTGCAAAAGTGAGTATATTGCCAGTGCTCTCTGGCTCTTACCCTATGCCCCTGCTATTCTCATGATCTGCCCATGCTTTGCACTTGCATTTTGGTGCAATGATGATTTATAGTGCACGGTCTTCCATGCCCTTTGTTAGGCACAAGGTCAGTGCCCATTCATGACTCCAATGATTTCCCACCACCCAGGGCACAATTTGCAGTGCAAACACCAAGCTATACCAGCCCTGGGTATATTCTTCTTCAACACAGCACAAGAAAATATACTGTATGGAGCCACAACAGAGGTTTGTTGTGCCAGAGAACCTTTTTGGAGACTACAGACAGTTGCAGAAATGTCCATGCAAGAGTTGCACCTAAAATTCCCTAACTCAGGGCTTTTGCATGCCCTTGGAAAGGTGAAGTGGTGTTTTAAACTAATATTTGGGGTACACGAAACACTGAAAAATACAGGGGGCAGTTCTGGTGGAAGCAAATCCTAGACAGTGTATGCTGGAGTGCATCACTGACGGTCTGCAGGTCACCCTGCCAGCTCACAGCGTTGTTAAATGAAGTTGTATTCAATCAGGCCATCAGTTTTCCCCTCAGCTGAGCTCTGGTGGGAGGTGTTGGTGTGTCTGACAATGCGTTCCCCTAACAGAGGAAGCGAGACTCGGAGAGTGAAAGTGATGAATCTGTAACTCCACTGTCCCCTGCCACCCCACCACCAGAGGAGCTGAGCAAAAAGGAAAAGAAAAAGAAGAAGAAAGAGAAGAAGGCCAAAGAGGCAGCTGAGAGTGGGGGAGAACAAATAGAAGTGGTATGTAATTGGGTGCTGCCATGGTCCAAACGTGGGAGAGATTGCTGTCTGTCCCTAATTACCTCCAGGATTAATGCATCAGCAGCCTGCTGTGCATATCCATGGAGTGCCAGGCTCTCCACAGCAGGGGAGGATGTATCAGAGGTGCATTTTAAACTGAACTGGCTGAGGGTGGTGGGAAATAGGGGCAGGTGAGGCTTGTGGGGGCGGGTCTGCAGTGGGTCAGGGATGGGCTGAGCAGCCATTGGTGCCCCAGGACAGTTTTGATGGGTTCCTGCCAGGCCACCTCTGTGCTCTGGTGCTCTATCATGGGTCCCTGTGGGGGAGGATGGTGCTGGAGTGTGCTGTGGGGAGCCTGCACTGCTTCTGGGGTGGAGCTGTTCCTCCTGGAATGAGCAGCGGGGGGATTCCTTTTTGATGGCTTCCTGACCTTTTCAACCTCTGCACAGACCACTCAGACCAGCACCAAGAAGAAAAAGAAGAAACAAAAGGAGGTAGAAGAGAGTTCGGAGTAAGCAACTGGATCTGTCCAAAGCAGGCAACCTCATCAGTAAGGAGGGAGGAGTTTTAGGCCTTGGGAAGAGGAGGACTGGCTGCATGGCAGAGGAGCCAGCAAGTTCCAAGTTCTTTTCTGCTGTTTATATGAGTGAGTGGGTGTTTGCCCTGCTCAGGTGCCCCTCTTCATCCTGTTTTAAGGGTTGCCAGAGGAGCGGGGTGCCTCACCATCCCTGCACTGGATTGATCTCTAAAGCTGAGCGCCATGATGCCAACAGAAGTGGTATCTTCAGAGAGACTGTAGCTTCTGGCTCTTCCGTGGTCTCTGTTTTCACCCAGAGAGGGTGGAATCATCTTTCTCCCCCCTCATATACTGCCTCTTTCTTCCTTTTCTCCCAAGGCTGAAGCTGTTACTGACAGTTAAAGAACGTGTTGCTGCCTGGAAGGAGTGGCTCTGTCACAGCCCATGTGAATGGGTTTGCATGGAGACAGTCAGATCAATAATTACTGAAGGACTGTTATGTTTTAACCTGGCCACACTCTTGGCTTGACCTTCCGTAAAATGAGAACAAATAGTCCACTCTGATAATTTTTCACTCCTTTTTTTTTTTTTTCCTTTATCATGAAAGGATTAGAACATTTAATTCCTCCTTTTTGCTTTGTAGCACAAGGATGTGCTTGTTCATTGTGTGCTGAGCCCCAAGCCCAGTGCCCTGGGCAGTGTGTCTCTCTGGCTGGCTCTTTGCTCTTTTCTACTCACTTGTGGGGAATGGCACTGCAGAGCTTTTGGTTCTGATGCCAGGTGTGCTCTGAAGGCTGGAGGTGGGGATGTGGCTGGGGGGCAGGAGGTGACTGGCAAACACGTTTTTCACACTGCTGGGGCTGGAGTCCTCGTGAGGAAAAGCTTGGTCAGAGGCAGCTCTGCCGAGGGGCCTTGGGTGTGGGCTTGAACGGTTTCAGATAAATTTGTTGCTAACTTCCTTATCTGGAATGACTTGCTGGGGGCAGAAGGTCTCCCCTCTGTCACAGGGGTAGTGCTGAGCCAGGATTTAGCTCCTTTTAATGGGGAAGGACCCCAGGCTGTTTTGTTCTGAGTTTCATCCCTGCAGAGATTCTGTTAACTGTTGGTTTAACCTCGTGCATTGCTTTTGTCTTAATGGTCTGTCCTCCCCTCCAGTGCTGGAGATACATGCAGGCAGTGGGGACAGCAGCTGGTGGGGGTTACAACCTGATCAGAAAAAAAAAAAAGGTCCATTTTTATTTACTCTTTTTTACAAAAAATAAATAAAAGTTCTGGTTTTGAAGGGGTGATTTTCTGGCTCCTCCTGAAAGGTCAGTGGTGTTCGTGGTGCAGGGGGGCAGCTTTTACCACCTGCCCAGCCTCTGTGCCCTTCTCCTGAAGATGCTGCTGGTGCAGAGAAATGGTCCTGTTGATGAGGAGCATCACTAGAAGGGCCTTTGTCATTGCTTTGGCAGTGCCCAGCCTGAGAGGTAAAACACCAGCCACGGCAATGTTTCAGCGCACATTTATTGCTGCTCGTTGTTTCCCTGCAGTGGATCAGAACAAAGGTCCCTATTGCACATAGATTTTTATTTTTGGCATCCTTAAAAAAAATTGCACAAGACTGTTTAACCGCCTCCCCCTTGCCCCTATAGCTGACTGAACACACAAATGAGGTTTTTCACCTACATGGTCGATGTGGTTTGCCCAGGAGATGCAGTGATATTTCCCAGCCAGGGCCGTGTGGGGCTTGTGAGTCAGTACAAACCCCGTGGTGAGCATGGCTTTCATGTTTGCATACAGTGTGTGAGACACCCTAGACTGGAAAACATGCCTGGATGATCTTTGTAGACACTTTTCTACTGCATGCAACAGAGTTGTGGCTGATCTAATTTACCCATTGAAGAGTCCCTCTGGGGTTTGATCTGTGGGACTGGCTCAGCTGCTGCCCAGGCAGTAACAATCCAAGCTGCACGGTGAGAATTCCAATACAGTGAGTTTTTACACCTATGGCTGCACAGGGTCAGTGAGAAAACTCCAGCCTGGGAACACAGGGTGAGGCCTGCCTGGGGGTGCTCCATGCCACATTCCTCATCTTCCCCATCTGTGAGAGGAAACCCTTGGATGTAGGGGGCTCTGGTGTGGTCTGGGAGAAGCTGTGGGCTCCCTTAAAGCCTCATGGACATCGGGTAGGGTTGGAACTGTGTGCACCCCTGCCATGGCAGGAGACATCTGCCTGGAAAGCCCCTTGTTCTGCCACTTCCCTTGGGACTGCTGCAAGGCAGAGCAGCTGGATGCTACAGCAGGGGTGTGCTTTCCCTTGCCCCAGGAGGGCAGGGAGCTGTGCTCTGAGCTAATCTGGGCTCTGCTGTAGCCACTGCCCTGCCCTGCAGTGCCACAAGAGGTGGCTGTCCCCCAGGCAGGCCCTGCCCTGTGTTTGTTCCCCCAGGAGAGGAGCTCTGGGCACCCTGTGTGTGTGTGTAAACCGAGACCGTGTCCGTGGAGCAGCAGAGGAGGGGAGTTGTGCCGGGCCGGGTGGGGCAGGGGAAGCTGAGGAGGTGTTTCCCAGTGGCTGCAGGATGGTTGATGGGAAGCGGCTGGGCTCGGGTGCCCTCTCAGTAGACCCAGGAGACAGGCACCCACTGGGGAGAGCTGCAGGCCTGCTCAAAGGCTTCCTGCAGCAGCTGGAGGCTCTCTTCCACGCCGTTGTTGACCAGGGACAGGTCGAAGTAGTGTGCGTAGCGGCTCCGGATGCTCTCCGAGTCCTTGCGGAGCTGCTGCAGAGCCTCCGACTGCAAGGAAGAGGACGGTGCTCAGGAGAGGAACCTGGCAGCCCACCCCACCCGGGAAACGCCCTCCCAGCACCAAAACAACTCGAGGGGTTGTGAAGTATCAGAGCACAGAAAATCCTTAGAGCTTGTCTGATGGGCCAGGAGCTGTTGTGTGAGGTCTGGGCTTGTGTCTGGGGCTTTTGCTGGACTTTGTGTGGTGCTGGGAGCATCAGGTTACCTGCGAGGGTGAGGCCAGACCTGCTGGGTCTCGTATTTACCTTTAAAATGCTCTGTGGCAGCTCCCAGGGAGAAGGTTCACAAGCAGCAGGCTGCTCTGGTGGGTATCATCACCAGCTCCAGGCCTCAGGCTGGGTTGGAGGTGGGATCCCTGCAGGATGCTCCCTTCCCACTGGCTTCTGACCAGACCAGCACCAGCTGGCAGAGCTTTACCCGTCTCCTTACTGGTTTTGGCCGGGATTTTAGTGCTGTACTTTGACGGTAAAAGCAAAGCTGCCTCTCCTCTCCTGCCAGGGTTGGCTGGGCTGCCCAGCTTGTAGGGGCATCCCAGGGGTGCATCCCTGGGCAGCTCTGCCCCTGGCAATGAGGTCCAGATCATTTCCACATATTTCCCTCATGGAGCCTGAAAGACAGGCAGCTTCTGTGCCTGGGGAGGAGGGATAGCTTGGGGTGCAGTGCTCACTGAGCTCTGCTCTGTGTAGATATTAATAGACCTAAGTGGGTATTATTAGATTATATTAATTATCATATCTATTATATAATTATATCTGTTATCAATAGATTAAATGGACCTAAAAATATATTAATAGACCCAAATCAGACAAGTCTTTATGTCCTTCCCTTCTTTTTTGTTAGACCACCTGGGTATATATCACAGTACTGACACCTTTAGTGGTCAGCACTAAAAGCATATTACAGATGGCACAGTAATATTTGCAGTACCACACCCTCCCTCAGGGCACAGCAGGCTTCTCTTTAAGGTGCTCGGTTCAACACTGACAAACTTTAAATATAATTATTACCCTAGAGGCAAAAAAAAAAAAAAGATACTGCTTAGCTACCTTCATCTCGAAGAGATGAAAAAATTCATCTGTTTGTGTAAAATTATTTTTTCCTATATTGTGGATGAAGCTGGCAGCTGTCGGGGGTGGAGAGGGGAGGGCAAGGAGCAGTTTTTGCTCCCCTGAGCTCTGTGGGGTCACATTAACTCTGCTGCATCCCTCTCCTCAGAGAGAGCCGAGCTGCAGGGTTATATTTAGAGCCTGGCAGCAGGGCTGGCCCTGCCCACTGCAGCAGGATGTGATTCCTCTCTGGATGGAGGCAGCGGTGGGTGACAGAGAGTGGCCCTTTCTGCTCTGAGACCCGTCCCCTTTCCCCCCTCCCCAGTGCTGCATCAGGCACTTACTGTGCCTCTAAATAGCTGCACAACACTTGCTCTGAAGGCTGCATAAATATCCTCTCTGCAAACTATCTGTAGCTTAAGCTTTACAAGCACAAACTTAATAGGCTGGGAGAGGTGGCCTTGTTGCCATTGAAACCAGGAGGAGCACAGCTCTGGGTCTTCTTGTTGGCCTCTGTTTTCCCATCTCCCTGCCAGGCTGGGGTGCAGGGCAGGGTAGGCAGCATCCCTGCATCCAGGGGGGCTTCCTGGGAAGTGGCAGCCTGCGGCTGCCAGCCTGGTGCTTGGCACCGAGTGAGTTAACTGCGCTATCAGTGCTGCTTTCATCCTCACGTTAAAGGGATCAGCATCCTAATGAGGCGAAGAATGAAAGGAGCAGTTGTTTGTGTGTCTATTTGCATAGCTGATGGCAGGATAAATGGTCCTGCTCCGAGTGCTGGGCTGTGCTCCCCACTGTGATTATGCTGCTGGGATGAGGGCTGCTGAGTCTACAGCTGCAGGAATTGGCAGTGCCTGTTCTCAGGTCTGGGCTGAATGCTGGACCACCAAAAGCAAAGCAGACAGGAATACGCTGAAGGGGAACAGGGAGAGAGCCCTGGGCTGCTGCAGCCAAGAAGCCCAGCCAGAGGGGGACAGGAGGGGACACCCTGCAACTCACCTCCTCTGCCTTGTCTGTTGGGGCAATGAAGACAATGAACGGGGAGAGCTCGGCCGTGCGGACGATCTTGAGGGTCTGTGGAGAGAGGGCTGCAGTTACCAGAGTGGCCTTTGCCCAGGCTGGGCACCAGGCACAGCTGGCTGGCTGCTAAAGGCGTCACACCTCATTGGGGACATGAGGTGGACTCCTGGAAAAGGGTCCCTGCAAGGCACTCCCACAGCAGCCTGGCCGTGGCCTTGCTGTTACAGCCAGGTGTGTGCTGTGACAGGGAACAACCCCACTGCACCCACATCTTGGGAATGGAAATGCCACCCCAGGGCTTGCTGGCTTTTTCCTTTGGGAAGAGAAGGCAGGGACAGTCACAGCCAGCACCCAGGTAGTTCAACCTGTGGCAGCCCCTGTCCACCCACCCCCTCCCCTGCTCCCTACCTGGGGCTCGATGTCCAAAATAGCGACTTTGTCCTGCTGGTGGATCTTGTGCACTGTTTCAAACTTGGTGCCAAACATGTTTCCCTGGTAACTTCCAAACTCCAAGAACTCATTGGCTGAGATGTCCCGGGTCATCTCCTCGGTGGAGACAAAGTAATAGTCCTTCCCATCCACCTCATTCTTCTTCTGGGGGCGTGTGGTGTCTGGGGAAGGAGGGAGAGGGTGAGTGCTGGCTCCCAGATGGAGAGGGGAATGGAGTGGAGCCAGCATCAAGACTAAGCTGTACTAATCCCCTGTTAACTGCTTCCTGCTTTGGACAAGGAGGGACCCCAGCCAGCTGGGGACAGGCACTGGGTGAGAAGAGTGAGGTGTCTGTGTGTGGGTGGCAGCAGCCCTGCAGCCTCTGTGGGTAAATAAAGGTGGGTCCACATGGGACAGAAGGCAGGGAGGTCCTGCATGTGGGGACCTCTGACTTCAGGGGCTTGGTGGTGCTGGAAGAACATCTCCTCACCTCCCACCTGCTGTCAGAAGGTGCTGGATCAAAGAGGTGAGAGGAAATGCATCCCATGCTGTGCCCTCCACCTCGGCTGGGTACTTACATGGGGGTGGGTACATGAACTTCTCTGGGTTGTTGCTGAGCAGAGCATTCTTGATGTGGCTACGGCCCACGCCACTGGCCCCTGGAGAGAGAGAGAGAGATGGACACTAGAGCTGGGCTCAGAGCAGCCTGTTGGGAGATGCTGGGGCCCCTCCAGAGCTCTGGGTCTGACAAAAGGTGCAGAGCTTGGCCTGGGCCCTGCCCAAGATGTGCTTTCTGGGCTGGTCTGTGGTGTCATCCAGCCCTGGAAGAGTCTCTCCATGCCCTGGGGATGCTCACCTCCAGCCCCAGCTGGAGACAGGACTGCTGCCAGCAGAGCAGCCAGCCTGGCTGCACTTGGTGGGCTGCCCATGCCCGTAGAGTCCACCACCAAGTGCTCAGTCCCCAAAGCATGGGAGTGCTTGCTTTGGTGCAACTGCACACACCAGAGCTGCTTTGAATGGAGATTTTTCCCCTGAAGATACTCAGGAGCTGCAAACACATGTTTTAACTCTACCCCAGCGTTGCAGCGCAGATGCCAGACCGTGCACAACGCTGCATGGAGGGGGTCAGCCTGTGGGAATACTGCTGCAGGCTGAAGAAATGCTCCCCAGACCCAGACTAGGTCTTGAAGGGCCGCAGTGCCCCAGCCCCTATGCAGTCCTGGTTCCCCCTGGCTCCCACCACACAGCTCCTGCGTGCAGAGGATGCCTGGCACAGCACCTACCAATGAGCACCAGAGTCTTCCTCTTGAAGGCAGGCAGCCTCACCACCTCCTCGTAGGAAACGACATCCAGCTGGTCAAAAACTGGGGTGGAGGAGAAACGAGACACGGAGGGGTCAGAGTTGGCTTGGCCACAGCAGCACGACCGTGTGTGTGTGTGTGTGTGTTTGTGTCAGTTCAAAGCCAGGTCCTTGGGCAAAATGGACAGGAGTGGTCACAACTGGGCTGGGAGCTCACCCATGTTTGGCTGCTTGAGAAGAAGAGCAGCAGCAACAGCAAGCAGTGTGTGTGAGGGGCAGAGTGGGTGCTGGGGAGCGGCCAAAGAAGCCAGGGCTGCTTTTGCTCAGTAATTCTGCTCAGGACAGTAGGAGCTGGGAGCTGGGGTGGAGAGGCAGCAGGATGCTGCAAGGAGCTTGCTGCTGGGGGAGCTTTATATATCTGGGTGATTTACAGCCTTGTTTGTTGCTGGTTGGAGCTGCAGGCCGGGCCAGGAGCCAGCAGTCCCCGGGCACCTACCTTTGCCAGCTCTTTGCTCAGTTTAGCACAGGGTGTTTGCATGGGTGGCTGAGGGGCAGTTCCCTGCCCCACCAGGGATAGGACTGGGCAGCTGTGGGAGCAGTTCAGGCTGCTCCTTAATTGCTGAGCAGCAGCACTGCCACTGCCTGCCCTGTGTTCAGCAGCCTGTGGGGGTTTGAGGCTGGGGAGCCTGACCTCACAGGGCCAGGAGTGCAAGGGATTGTCACCAGGGGGAGAGTACAGGAACTCTGTGCTGAGCCAGCCCTGTGCACATGGGGACACAGCTGTGGCCACATGAGGGGTATGAAGAGTGGAGAAGGGACTCGAAAGAAGTAACAACTACAGGGTATCCTGAGGTTCCACTGCTGACACTGCTGGGCCCTTTGGGTGACTCCCATGGAGGACAGACCCAGCCCTGCCAGAGGCAGGAGAGATGGCCATGGCTGGGGATTGAGCCCACTGCCCTGCTCACACTTACTTGAGCTGTGCTTGGCCAGGTATTTATCTTTGCACTTCTTCTTCTTCCCGAAGGGGCTGCAGCTCGGGGATTCGCTCTGGGTGGGCTGGGTGACGCTCGCCACACGCCTGCCAAGAGAGGAGGATACCAGCTGTCACCCCGAGCCCTGGGACAGCAGCAGGATTGTCCCTCAGACATGCAAGAGCAACAGGCTGGCTGCTGGGACAGAAAAGGCTCACCCTGCAGCACGTGAAGGGGACATTTGCCTCCTTGTCCCAGCAGTGACACTGGTGTTACCCAACACAAACTCCTGATAGCACATCATCACTGCTCCCACCTCCACTCCCAAATCCAGCCCTTCTGGCCATATCCAAGGACCTACCACTCCTGCAGCTCTGGAGAAGGGATAAGTCCTGCTGACTCAGTGCAGGAGCCCTCCACCCGGCCCTGCCACCAGTTGCTGTCATCCTTGTTTATGATCTGAATCACATCACCAATCTGAAACTTCAGTCCTGCTTCCTTGCAGGGGATCAGGTTGTCCTTCTTGGGGTCGTAGTCAAACTGTGCCCTCATGAACATCTGCAAAAGAGAGAGCAGACCAGAGTCAGCAAGGCCATGCAGGGTGGCCGAGTTTGGTCCCCACATTGCATTTCCCAGCAGTGACTGCAGAGATGGCTCCAAGCACACAGCCCCTGCTCCTCTCCAGGCCCCACAAGGCTGCGTGGGGAGAAAGGAGATGCACAAAGCTTAGGGGGAAAAGTCTTGGGCATGGAATTGTAGTGAGATGTGCTGGTGAGTGGATGAGGGAGGGAGAAGGATGGCACCTTGGCCTTACTGGGAGCTGGCAACAGGGTTGCTGCCTCTAGGCAGACCCACACACCCACAGCTGCTGCTCAAACCCTGCCATGGAGCCTCCCTGCAGTGCCCTGGGTGCTGCACAGTGCTGGTGAGTTCAGCCAGCCACAGAGGAGCCCCCCCAACGTGGTACACAACTGGGGTCTGCAGTGGTGATCACAGAGGTGATGTCGCAACAGGGACGCCAGGGAAGGCCATGGCTCAATTTCAGCTGCTCTGTGCTGCCTTTCCCCAGAACTGGGCACTCCCTGGATGGCATGAAGCCTTCAGGGAGCCAAGGCTGCAGTGCTGTATCCATCCCTGCCTTGGTCTATCCTGGTCTCTTCAGCATCAGCTACTCTCACCAAGTTACAACTCATTACAGCTGCAACTGGAAACGAGTTGCTGCTGCTGCTTCCCAGGCCACTGTGCACCCTCCTGAGGCTGGAGAAGCCCTGAAGACCTAGGAGGTGTCAGAAGGTTTGCTTTCCCTGTCCCTTCTGTTTGCTCAGCTCTTTGGGAGGGAGTCTACAGCACCCACTCCCACCAGGACCCTGTCAGGACTAGAGTGGAGGCAAAGCCAGGAAGAGTACAGAGGATTAGGAGTGAAAGGCAGAGTTTAGGGAACCCTGAGCATGACCCTAGCAAGTTAGTTACCCTAGAAACACAGCATGGAGCAAGGAGGCAAAGGGTTTCACGTGGGGTGATGTCTGTCCTGCCCTCAGATGTGACAGGCAGGGCCTGGAAACTCATCCTCCCTGGGTAGAGTCGACCATGCTGTCCTTGTTCCACATTAAAACAATTTCCCACAGTATGTCCTCCCTCAGCTGTGCTGCTGGAGGCACAGAGCCATCAGGACACAAACATGGTCCCCTTTCACTGCCAGAAAAGAGCATATGGATCAAGCTGTGACATGAGAGAGCTCACAAAAAACTGAAATTAGGAAAAACAGTAACAGTGAAATCTCCTTTCAGGATGAGGACTTCTTGCTTTGAAAGCACTCTCTGGCACCAGGAAGCTGATCATCCACACAAACACACGAGGGATACACAGCAGGCACTGCCCACAGCTCTCTGCTCCTGCAGCACTGGTGGTCCAAGCCAGGCCAGCAGTCAGGAGCTGGCACCAGACAGCTCCACACTTCACCCACAGCTGCACAGGGCTCCTTGCCTGCCTGCTGCCAGCCCCTCTCTGGGGCCAGACACTCAGCTGCTGAGCAGGCTCCAGCATGAGAAGTCCTGGTCTTTTAAAGTCAAAAGGCTGCAGGGAATATGCTGGAGGGGACCTCAAGAGCCTTGAATGCTCTGTACTTCCTCTCATTAAGACCCTCCCCCAAGCAGATCTGCCTCAAGAGACACTCGGCCTCTGTGGGGCGAGCCAGGGCAGGGGAAAATCATGATGCCAGGATTCTCCACCACTCCCTAAAATAAAGGTGATCATGGGGATCCAGGAGTGGAAACATAGTCCACTCTTGGTGGTGGTACTGCAACAAACAGAGACACGAGCAGCTGTGGCTTGGGGAGCAGACAGCACCGCTGCCCTGGGCACAGCAGGAGGGAGCACAACTGCTGCTGGGATGGAGTTTGTCCCTGTGTCTTTCCCTGAGCCCATGGCCAGCCTCAGGTGAACCAGAAACAGCATTCTTTTCCTCTGGGGTAGCTTTTCCCCTGGCACTGAGCTGGCCAACTGAGCTGGCTGGGTCAGGACGGGGAGGGCAGATAAGACAGCAGGGAAGGACAGACATGGGCCAGTGTTTCATAAACACACATGCAAAGCTGGTCAAGCAGGACGGGGGACAGCATGGACTGAGCAAGAAACAGAGCCACCAACACTTGACACCAGGTTCAGAACTTCAGCTTCTCTGAGTAAAGAATGACATGTGCCCCCTCAGCCCATGCCAGCCCCATCCAGCCCCCACCCTCTGCCTCTAAACTCCTCTCCCACCCCTTCCTGTCCATGACAGGGGGGCTGCACTGGGGTTGGCTCCCGCACCAAGACGAGACAGCATCCCAGCTACCACGCCCTGAAGTCCTGGCAGAGGACACAGCCCTCCCCACTACTCCGTTTCAGCCACAGCAGGACTTCAAAGGCAAAGCCACGCAGGTGTCACCCCCTGGTGACACAGCATGGCCCCCCCACCCTGGCAGTGACTGCAGGTGCAAGGAGCTGCCTGCCTTCCCCCCACTGCTTCCTTCCTCCCACGCTGCGTGCGGCAGCACCCGCGCCGACGTCACCCTTACTGGGGCTGGCACACCCGGCATCAGTGACAGCAGGGACCACAGAGCTGGGGGATGGCCCTGTCACAGGGACGTGGCTGAGAAGGAGACCCTCACGTGCTCCCTGGTGTGCACCTGCCACTGCTTTCCCATCCCCAAACACCACCGGTGGCTCAGACATCCCAGCCCCCTGTTCCTACACACACTTTGGGTAAATACATCCACACGGGCCCAAAATACGGTTGTTTGCAGTGATGTAAGCACAGGACAGGTCCCTCCAGCGGCTCAGACAAGGTGCCAAGGCAGCCACCCCCTTGCCCTGACACCCCTGGCTGAGCACAGCTCTCTCCCCAGCACTGGTCCTGCATGGTTCACTCTGCTCCCACCCTGCCCCACAGCCACATCCCAGCAATGCCCGCAGGTCCAGAGGCTGCACTTACCTGGAGAGCAGGGAGGCGGCTTTGCTGGTTGGGAATGACTTTTAATGAGACCATCCCCTTGGTTTCTTTCTAGTGAACAAAGGGGAGAAAGAAGAGTTGGAGGAGGTGGTGTCTGGAGGCAGCTCAACAGCAGCAACCAGTGCAGAGAGGTGCTGACTGCCAGGACCTGCAAAGGCAGGGCTCCTGCGTGCTCCCCACCCTGCTGGGGGACACCACAGCCTGGTCAGGAACAGCTCTGCTTGGCTTTGCCACACTTGTCCCATTCCCATGGGGGGACACCAGCACCCCTACAAGGGTCTGGCTGTGGGCACTGCTAAGCACCACCAGAATGAACACAGAGATCTGCATCATCTCCACCCTGGCTGCTCCAGTGAGGAGCCTGGGAGGAGAGGCTGATTCTTCCAGGCCCCCTCCATGCTGGCCCCTTGCTCTGGCCCTCCTGGTGACATGAGAGGCACAGCACTCTCTTGCCTGCCACAGGCCAGTGCACTGTTGCCTCACATGCATCACAAGACCCACATGGTCCCACGGGGACAAGCACACGTGGAGGTTTGGAGGGACCTCCTGGGCCAACCACCCTTCTCAGGAGGCAAAAACAAAGACAAGCTCCTCCTTGGTCCTGCTGTCTGGAGCAGGGACATCCTGTGGCACTTTGGCAAGGCCAAGCCTCCTGCTTAGGCTGCTGGTGGGTGTCCTCAGCAGTGCCACCTCCTCCCTCCAACAAAGTGCCGTATGTTGGGCATGGATCAGGATTACCAACGTGTGAACCCAGGGCAGGCCGGAGGCCCTGTCCAAAGCTGTCTCTGGCAAGGGCCAGACAGGATCACCATGACCTCAGCAGCAGGCAAATGGCACAAACACGACATGCACGTGTGGCTCAGGTCTGCAAGAGCAGCCAGCCCTGGGCTGGAGCTGCACACCAGCCTTGGCAAACAGAGGTGGTTTCCAAGCCCCACACAGGATCAGCACATGTCAGGAATGCAGTCAACAGCCTTCACTGCTGCTCTAGGAGGCCAGAAACAAGCAGCAAGCACAGACCTCACTGGGGCTGCATGCACGGTGGTTTCTGCCACATCACACCGCTGTGTGCAGGCTCTGGTGTGTGGGAGGGGGTGAATGCTCACAGCATGCAGGCCAAAGGGAACAGCCCTGACACACACAGATACCTACCAGCATCTTCTGCAGCTGGTCAACTGAGTGGTTGCTCGCACTCTGCCCATTGATTTCTATGATTTCATCACCCACGTGAAGGGAGCCTGCCAGCAACGTGAGAAACATGAAAATGCAGAAAAGGTACAAACCCAATTTAGACAGCTCCATCAGCCTCCTGGGCAAGCTGTGGCCAGGACACTGCAGTGTTTGCCTGGCAGTGCTTCTGGAACCACATCTAAGCACATGGGAGTAAAGCATAAGGGGAATGAATTCTTCCCCCTCCGCCCAATACGCACACTTAGCCAGTCCAAAGGTCATCAGGCTGCTTTCCACTGTGTGGGAAGTGCTTTGGACTGGTCGAAGCACCTGCATCAGTGTTTCAAACCCAACCCTAAGTACCTCACCTGAAGCCAACGACAACCTCCTCACAGGGCCCTTAACACAAGCATTCCTGATTTTGTGTGTTTTCAGTTTGTATACCCAGGCAGATTACAGCCCCAGATATACTGCTAAAAATCAGGCTCCAGTAGTGTTATTGGAATGGCTCCTGTCTTATTTTGGCAGTGGTAAGCACAGACAAAAAAAGGATCCCACTTGGATCCTAGGCTGGAAAAGCAGCCTCTTCTAAGCAGAGAACATCTCGTATCCACGCCTCCCTGGCAAGACCCAAAACCAGAAAATAGCACCTATTTATTCCTTTTGGCACCTTCTTTTGGTCTGCAGAGCCAATCTACAGAATGCCTGTCCCACCTGTGCACTTTAGGAATGGGAAGAGCTTCCCCTACGGTCCCCGGGGTATGATCCATCTCTTCTTACAGTGACCCCATCACGAGACAGAGACAGATGATCTCCAGTTCCTTTTTGGGAGAGCCCTTCCCCCAACCCTTTATTTATCCCTAAAGCCTCCAGTGTATTAACACAACAACCATGCAGAGAGACCAGTGAGTCCCAAGCTCCTGACACATCCCTAGGGGAGGAACAGGCACAGATGTCCATGTCACAGGGGAAAGCCAGTAGTGTTGAGGACCTCCCTTATTGCTGCATGGGAAGAAACCACCTGCAGATGTGCACCCCATGCACTGCTTCTAAAGGCCTTGTTACCTTGTCTGTGAATCATGCCCCCATGGAAGATCCTGGCCACCATGCAGCTCTGCTTGTCATTTTGCTTCAGCGTGATTCCCTGGAAGACAGGAAAATCCATGACTGCTCGCTAGAGGGGAGAGCTCTCCTGCCCACAGCAAAGTCCACTCCAGGCCCATGTCCACAGTGGGCTGTGCAGTGGCTGGGGGGAAGACCCTGCTAGGCCAACTCAGGCTGCTGCAACTCCTCTTGGCACCACCATCACTGCTCTCCGTGGGGCTCGCTTCGGGTGCCCGCGCAGAAGGCGGAGTCCAGCACCTTTTTCCCATGGCTGAGATCTCCAGTGATCTGTTTCCCTCAAGGCCAGCCTGCTGGCAACAGGTCAACCTGCCCTTCCACCCCCTGGGTGCCATCCAGCTTTGGGGCCTTGCCAGCTCTCACCATGGGCTCCTCGGTGACCTTCTCGAACTGGACAAGGCGGATCTTGCGCACCTCGCGGCTGCTGCTGTGCGAGGGGCTGCCCAGGGTCGCTGAGCCGTTGGTATAAATGTCCTCAGTCATGGTGTTTGGGGACTGAGTCATGGCCTGTCAGGGCAAAACAGAGACCACGGTTTAGGGGCTCCACCTGGGAATGTTGGATCCCTGCTGTAGGGCTGAGCTACTCAAACATGTTAAGGTATCTGCGGTGCAGGTGGAGCACAGGGGAGGAGAAGACACTAAAGGCAAGAAAAGAAAAGGAGCAGAAGAGCTTGAGCCTTGGAGATGTGGATGTGGGTTTAATCTGCAGTTTTCCAGCCTGGGAAACACAGGAGGTAAGAAAACTTTGGAGAAGCTACAGATAGCAGAAGCCAAAAGAGTCCACAGCCGATCTTCTGAAGCAAAGGGTCACAAACCCTCCTTGTGTGTTGCAGCAGCACTTGGCTCACAGACAGCTTGTTGCAGAGCATAAAGCCCAGGACATCTTCACCAAGTGAACAGAATAGTTTGGGGCTCACTCCTGAGAAGTGGAGCCAGGCTCTTCTCTTGCTCAGTTTGCAAGTTCAGCCTTTCCTGACCTACATCAGTGGGCAACTGACACGGTGCAGAGCCATGTCCACAACATCCAGGCACTGAAGGCAGTGTGCTCCCAAGCCAGCCAGAAACATCCCATTCCCCTTCCCAGCTCCCAGCTACAGGTCCTTTCATGCTGGTTTGCACTGGGATGCCAAGTAGGGGCTTTCAGCCCTGAGGAAACCTCCGTTATTGGTTTCCAGCACGTGCTGGCAGATGGAGAGTGCATGGGGTCCTATACAAAGACCTCCAAACCCATCCTGCCTGGTGAGCTTCTCTCTCCCAGCCCGAGAAAGCCTGACACAGCCCTGTTAAATCCCTCAGACATGCTGGGCAATGTCTCCACACAGCTCACAAATGTGCCTGTTTGGCCCCAAGTGCAGTGGACTTTCCTCAAGCCTCTCCCAAATCAGTGCCAGCCCAGCAAAACCCAGGCCAGCTTCGGTCTGCAGCCCTTGCCCGCCCTGTCGGCACAAATTCCCACGCCAGCCCACGATGCAAAACAAACCCTCCCGGCTGTCCCACTCCACACCAGACTCCTGGCTTTGCTGCCCAGTTTGCAGCCTGCACCCTCCCTCCCAGCAGTGCCTGAGCTGAGAGCTACAGCCAGCAAACCTGCAGGGACACCCAGCAAGGTCCTCACTGGCTTCAGTCCTGCATCAGTGCCATGGCCATCCCCAGACAGGCAGAGCCAACACCTCTCCCCACCACAGCCTGACTTGTCAACCAAGCACCAAGGCCAGAAGCTGGGAAATATCAGCCTGACCGCCCTGCCCCAGCTCGCTCTCACCCACTCCAGAACCCTGGCCTGGAGCAGAGAAGCTGCAGCCCCACACTGCCAGGTGGGGAGGCAGATCTGGTCAGGCCAGGGGAAGGCTCGTGAAGTATCTGCTACTGGGTTGCAGCCACAGCACTAAACCACAATAATATGAGCTTTGGTAGGGATGTGCTGGAGTGCTGCTGGCTGAGACAGTGATCCAGCTCTGTGCAATGGCAGAAAGCAGGGAGGGAGCCAAAGAAAGGGGCAGGAGAGTCAGGACTAACAAGGATAGCAGGAAAGGCGCTGGCAGAGAGGGACAGACCAGGCATGGTCACTGTCACAGCCCCCAGAAAGGGCACTGGTGGGGCTGGGCCTGGGACGGAAGGGCTCAGGGAGCTGTGTGCCCATGATTTAGTGATTTATTTTTAAGCCAACTACTTCCAAAAGTGCCGACCAACCTCCCCGTCAAAAAGCAACCACGTGGGCTCCAGCTGCCAATGGTTTAAACACAGAGAAGGCTGAATCCCAGCCCAGAACAGCACCCAGGCCATGGACTGGCAGGGTGGAAGGAAGAAAAACTTGCATCCATCCCCCCCAGCCTGGCTTGCCAGCCCTAGCAGGGCACAATGCTACCACATCCAGAACAGATCCAGCAGTGTGCGTACCTAGAGCTGTCCCTCAGCCCTCTGCCAGCTGTCTCCTTCTGCCAAACCAGCAGGTGCAAGGAGGAATAGGAGGACAAGGACCTTGTCCAGGCCGACCCGAGGCCAAAGTGCCCATGAGGTGGTTGGAGTCAGCACAGATCATACTTCCCTTGGTCGTGCCTTGGGAAAGTGTTAGACCATGCAATTCCTGGCTTCAAACCTCTAGGCTCAGCAGAGCCTGATGACCCAGGATACAGCACAGCCTGCTCCAGAGACTGGGAGTTCCTATCCTCACCATCCCCATCAGCTGAGCCTCCTGGCCCCGACCTTTGCTTTTTGCTGAGAGCTGGAGAAAACACCCAGCCCTCGACGCTGACACAGCACCAGTGTCACCCTGGTGACTCCTGGAGAACAAGGTTTGTCACCAGAGACTGGCTGCTGTGCCTGGGGATGGCCATCAGTCACTTGATTGCAGCTCTGAATGCAGAAGGGTCCTCCAACAACTCTCTGCCCAGAACCATGCTGGGATG
Source organism: Oriolus oriolus (assembly GCA_013400235.1). Classification (NCBI taxonomy): domain Eukaryota; kingdom Metazoa; phylum Chordata; class Aves; order Passeriformes; family Corvidae; genus Oriolus; species Oriolus oriolus. Next base: position 321,457 of record VXBT01006754.1, read on the forward strand.
GTGTGGGCTTTTCTGCTGATGGCACTGGGCAGCCAGCAGGTCTGGATGGGAAAATGCCTGGTTCATGAGGACAACCAGGACCTTTGGGGTGGCAGATTCAGCTCTGATGTTTGCACCCAGAAACAGGAGACATGCGTGGCTCTCATGCCCCACGCACATGAGCTGGCTGACCCGACCGCCTTACACTCTGCTGGCAGCTGCCACGCTCTTGGCTGGTTTGGCCCAGCACAGTCTGTGACCTCAAGAGCCTTTTGAGTCACACTGGTGACTGGCCAGACTCTGCTCCTTGTGCACTGCTCCAAAGGAAACATCTGGGAGTGCTGCTGAGAGCCAGCTCGTGGCCACCAGCCACTGGCAGCTCTGCACAGCCCTGGGCTGTGTCATCGTGCTGGGGCAGAGCTGGGGCAAGGAGGTTGGGGGGCTGAGCTGTGCAATAGGGGTGCAGGACAGCCCAGCACCCAGCAGCCCTGTGTGCCTTGCAACTGGCTGATGAGGGTACAAATCCTCCTGCACAAATCCTGCTCCAGTGGCAATGCACACAAGAGCCACCAGCTCCATGGGTCAGAGGTACCTCACAGCCCCCTGCCTGCATTTTCCTCAAGAGCCCAGACTTCTGCCCCATATCCTGGGGCACAGGGAAGTGCACCAGTTCGTGCACAGGGCAGTGTTTACCAACAGGGAATGCAGTGAGGATCCCAGGACTTGCCATCCTGTCCCCCAGTGGGGTCAGCATTGTCTGCCAGGGTTGCTGCTGCTGCCGCACTGGCTCTATCAGGCTGCACGCCACGGGCAAATCAAACATTAACTGGGCAGCTTGTTTGCAGGAGGCTGAAGCAGCACTTGAGGAAAGCAGCACTACAGTGCAAAGGGCACGTTCAGAGATTTGGTTCCTGGGCTCTCCTTGCTGTGCTAACCAAGAGACTTCAGCATCAGGTAGCCTTGGAAAAACAGAGCTGCCTGGCAAGTACCTGGAGAAAAGTACTGCTGGTTTTGCCAAGCAGGCCCTCAAATTACAGCAGCTTGGATGCAAGAAGGAACCCTGGAGCCAGGTTTCTCTGGGATTGCCCTCTTGGCTGGCAGGAAGACACACTCTTCTCACACAGTGAGGACCAAAATCCCAACTCCCTCCATGAATCATCACCCCTCACATTATAATTGCCATGGGTGCATGCAGGGACCTTGGGGCACTACTTGGTGCAGAGATGTCCTGACCTGGCAATATCTCCTCCCACCCTCCAGTGCTCCAGCCTTGCCTCCCTCCCCACCAGGATATGTCCATCTCAGTCTTGTACAGCTTAAAAAACACAGCAATGTAAAAAAAGCAAAGCAGCAAAAAACTGAGCTTGGGAGCTGCTTTAGGGCTGCTCCAGCAGGATGGGGAGCGACAGCCACGTGGATATTTAGAAGTAATTCATTCTGCCAGCGGCTACAGACTTCCTAAGTCTGCCTGCACAAGCACAGGAACGATCTCACCTAAAACCCCTTCTAGCAATATGATTGAAGTTTAAAAAAAAGAATCAAACCAACAAACACTTAAACCAAAAAGGATTGCATTACTGACAGCAGGAAAAGGCCCGGCAACACCAACAGGTCTCTGTGGGAAGGGGGAAAGAGAAATAGGAGGGATACAGAATGGTGGTGGCAGCCAGAAGGTGCTGCCAGATCTGTGTGCCCTCACACTGAATCCAGATCACAAAGCACTGCAATGGAGATGGGCCACATTTTCAAGGGAGCACACTCAGTTTTGCTGAGGCACCATCTTCCCACCAGAAAAGGCTGATGCTGCCTTCCAGATGTGTTTGTGAAGCTGGTCACCTCCGAGGCACAGCCAGTGAAACCACAACACTGACAGAAGGAGGAGCTGCCCTGCCACTCCATCCCAGCTTCCGGAACAAGCCCTGCAAAACAGCTTTTTCCCTGTAGCTTTTACATACAGCAACATGGCCAAATACAACTTAAAAAGTTGGAACCAGCCCTCTCCACTTCATCAGTCAAAGCCAGAAGTTTAGCTCGGCTTTCAACCAAGTTTTACCTGTGGTCGATTCAGGATTGGGTCCCTGGGGACCGTGGCCTCAGTCTGCTTTGGAGCTGCTGCCAGTTGGATGCTGAGAAATGCTGCCCAGCGGCAAGTGCAGAGTTCCCTCTGTTCCCTCTGCACCCTTAAGATCAGCTCTTCCCAGAAGTACCCTCGTTTTCTCCACCAAACTCCCAAAGGTCACGTTCGCTGCCCATTTTACAGCTGGGGAACCGAGTCATAGATGATAAAGGGACAAGCCCAAGGTCATCCTGCCAACCAGGTGCATAGCTGGGAATAAAGCCCACACCTTTTCAGTAAATCTGTACTTGTCAGTCAGGAGATATGGCAAAGATATGCAGGCACACGGTGAGGCTGAAGAGAAGAGGCCTTGGGTTGTTTTCTAGTAATAACATGGCTTCCACTTGCCATGATTTTCATGCCCTGCCACCACGTAAGGAACACAGGACAGCATTTCCCAGCACGTGGCTCTGCCAGAGAAAATGCAGAAGAGAAACCTCCCAGCCACCCTGTTTGACTCCAGACCAGGAGCAGCCAGGCAGACCCAGCACCCTTCCCAAGAGCTGGGGCTGCAGCCACTGTGGGCCAGCACCATCTCTGTGTGCCCATGACACAGAGATGGGCACGTGGGCAACTGGCAAGCTCAGGACACTGTTGGAAGCCAGCCCTACAGAGCTCCTTTTAAAAGGCCTCACGCAGATCTCAGTTCACCATCTCTCCCTTTACCCCTACTGAAATAAATACACTGTAACACCAGGGAGCTGTAGGGCAGCTCCTACATTTTCCATGCTCTGCTGCTATTGGCAATTTATCCTTGCTCCGTTTGCAGCCAGGCAGGCCCTCTGCCTGGATCTTGCAGGCAGAGGGATGCGAAAGCTCCTCTCAGCAGCTGCCTGGTCCAGACACTTTGCTTTAATTTTTTTTTCAAAGCGCCCTGCCAGGGTTGAACCATAAAAAGCAGATGAGGCACTGGTGTGAGACAGATCTGACAAGCCTCTTTTGCATGTTTAAGCGTCCAACAGGATGGGCCAAGGACAGCACTTCAAGGGAATTTCCTCCCTGCTCTCTCTCAGAGCCTCCCCACAGTTGCAAGGAAATCTTCGCCCAGGCACATTATGCCGTGGCTTCACCAAGGATGCCTGTTCAAAGCTGAAAATCTCTGCCGGAAGAAAAGCACCAGCTGTTTAACACCGGCAGCTCTTGACCTTCTCCTGGTTGCACCCAAGCTACCCCAAGCAACACCAAGTGAGGAAGGAGCCCACCCAGCAGAACCAAAAGGGCTGGTGCAAGCTGCTCTCTTTCTGTTGGAGGTGGGGTGCTTGTCCTGGGGTAAGCGTGAGAAGGGCTGCTTGCATCCTCCTTCCCTGAGGAAGAGACCCCCACCCTCCTCCAGCCCACGTTGTGGACCCGGAGGTTGCTCAGCAGCTGAATCAGCTCATGTGACAGGCAGTTCCAGTTCAGACCAGCTACAACTTTGCAGCAAAACAAGCACAATCTCTTCCGTGGCAGGATGCTGGAGTCTTCCTCCCCTGCACCCAGCCCCTTCTGCCCTGCCGGCTATGCTGGCTGACCATTCCTCAGAGGCACTCCACGCCCCGGCGAGCATCCCTGCTCCCGGGGTGCTGGGGACGAGCAACGCCACGCTCAGGGCACGCACCTGGATGCCCACCGCGGGGGCTCGCCTTTGGGACCCTGCTCCCCCCTGCATGTGCGGGAGGGACGGGATGGAGCGGCACCCCCGGGGGACCCGTGCCGGGCCTGAGCCGGGCGCAGGGTGCTGGGCTAAGGGCCCGTAGGGAGCGGGGCACGCCGGGGCTCCCTGCCGGGGCTCGGCGGGGACGGGGCCGGGAGCGGGATGGGGACCGGGGGGCAGGCGGAGGCGCGGGGTCCGGGGGCGCACCGGGCCGCTCACCTCGGGCTTGGGCCGGTTCTGCAGGAGGTGCTCCAGGTAGAG
>VXBT01006754.1:325656-359152 GCA_013400235.1 Oriolus oriolus
CCCGTGGGAGTGTCCCCATCGCCTCAGGGCTGTGCCGGCCCCTCGCCCGTGCCAGCCTCTCGTCGTGCCCGAGCACTCAGAATATGCTGAGTTGGAATGGACCCGCAAGGGTCGTCGAGGCCAACTCCGGGCCTTGCACAGGACATCCCCGAGAGTCAGACCATGTGCCCGAGAGCGTTGTCCAAATGCTCCGTGAGCTCTGTCAGGCTGGTGCTGTGACCACTGCCCTGGAGAGCCCGTTCCAGTGCCCCACCACCCTCTGGGTGAAGAACCTGTCCCTAATCTGCAACCTAAACCTTCCCTGACACCACTTCAGCCATTCCCTCGGGTCCTGTCACTGTCACCACAGAGAAGAGATCAGTGTCTGCCCCTCCCGTTCCCCTCATGAGCAATTTGTAGGCTGCAGTGAAGTCTGTCCTCAGTCTCTTCTCCAGGCTGGACAGACCCAGTGACCTCAGCTGCTCCTCACAAGGCTTCCTCTCAAGGCCCTTCACCATCTTCATTTCCCTCATTTGGACACTCTGGGCTGAGGCCCAGCAAGGGCATGGGGAGCACCTCCCCAGAGCAGCACTGGTGCCGAGCTGGCTCTCACAAGCCAATGGTTATTCTGGGGCTCCGCTAGTGTGAAGAGCTCCAGGGTGCCTCCAAGGCAAGGAGACCCAGGGATTTCTCTGCACTGCAGCAAGGACAGCCCTCTTCTTGAGCTGTTCTGGGTCTTCTACCTCCTTCAGCTTCCATGGGTGGCATGGCAAATCCCTGCGTTTGTGAGATGTGCCTGGTGCAAAGGCCTTCTGTCAAACCTTTTCTGCCCTTGCTGTATGTCTCACTGATGAGAGGGTCCAGGTGAAATCTGAGCTTTATTTGGGGATGTAAAGTTAATTCTGCTGGATTTATTCTTTAAGAAAATCATTGAAAGGGTTTTGCATACCATTCCTGGGATCCTGGAGGTTTAGAGATTTCCTTGTACCAGACTCCCACACTGCTGCTAGATGAGTCCCCTGGGCTGAGTCGGTCTAAAGTTACCCTAAGAAATACAAGGAGAAGAAGGGTGCAAACTCCTAGAGAAAGGAAACAGGAAGACAGAGGGGGGAGTGGGAGGGGAAGGGGGGAAGAAAGAAGGAAAATTCATCTCATTCTGACAGCAAGTTTCTCCTGCCTTGTGGGAAACAAAACTGTTCCTGACTGGGCTATAAGAAAGCCCAGAATGCTGTGAGATGCAGGGAAAAGGAGGTGTGGGAGCTGCAGGCACTGATGTGACTGGCTCCAGCAAACTGCTCCAACACTTCCAGGAACAAAGAGTCCCAGAAGCACAGCCTGGACTGGGAGTGTTCTTCCCATCAGTCCCATTCCTGTGACAGCTGTTGCACACTTGTGTGGGATCACCTGCCTGGAGTCCTGCATCATCCAGACATAACTCCGCTTCTTGCCCTATCCTCAGCCTCACACTGCCCATCTGGGGCCTTGGACTTTGTTGAAGGAATGACCCCACCTGCCAGGATTTATGCCACCATCAGCAGGGCTTGGGCCTGCTTGAAGAAGACAAGTTGCCAATCCACTGAGTAAATAGGGTGCTTATTTATCTGATGTGTACAACAGCTTGAGCTGGGTGCCTCCAAAGAGGAACAACCCAAGTTCCCCAGCCCCCACATGACAGTTCTGACCACTAGTTATATTAGGATCTGAGGTATTCCCGTTCTTTACTGGGTCCCCTCACTGTCTCTAGGTGGGCTGTTCCTTCTCTTATCTCTAAGACTGCTGTGTCAGCTGACCTAATGATGGTAGCAGCCTTCCTTGCTTCCTTATCTTCCAGCTCAAACCAGCTCTGGGGCCCCCTTTTACTTAACTTGGTTAAAGTTCAGCATATCTGGGTGGAAATTCACAGCTTGTGGTCTAAGTCTTCATCAAATTTAGCTCCTGATGTTGAGCGAGTTCTGTGTACCAAGCACATAACAGGCTTGCAGTGTTAGTAGGAGATCAGGGGAGTCACTGCCAGGAGCAGAAGAAAGACAGCTGAGGGGGCCATGTTTTGCAGCTGTGCCTGGTGGAACCTGTGGCCCAGACTTTGTCTGCAGGGTTCCCTGGACAGCCTGATTAGGATGAGAAAATAATGGTCTAGAAAAGTCACAGGGTACCTGACTGCATTCAGCCCCAGCAGATGTGCCCACCAGGCTGGAGAATGCTGCTTGGAGCCTCATCTCCCCCAGCCCTGCCCGGCTGACCAAGAAGGGTCTGCAGGGCACTTTGTAGCATCCTTACCCAGCAGCTGAAGCAGCCTGCGAGGAGGAGGAGGGGGGAAGTATGGACACACACTGGGATTGGTGGGGCATGGCTTTGAGATGTGCTGCCCTGAGCACACCCTGGAGGCAGGACCCCTTGGTGCCAGGCTTCTCTCACACTCATGGGCTAGAAACAGGCTGGTAGCAGCGTGGAGTAGGAGGCAAGAGATACAGAGAGCAGAGACAAGCCCTGAAGTTAATCATGGAATGTGTAGTAGGAGGGAGAAATGTGACAAGAGGCACCTGACAGACAGAAAAAGGATATCTAAGTCTGTTCATTCCCTCTTGGTTACATATGGGGAAACTGAGGTGGAGGAGGTGGTGAGTGGCTTGGTCCAAGCTCCACGGCTGAGCAGGGATTTAAGCTGTGATTGCCCAAGTCTGCTTTGCTCCCCATTGGCCACTGTCCCTGCTCAGGTGCTCTCTTCAGCCTGAGACTGCCTGTTTCTGTTATGTGCTGGCAGCTTTTTCTGAGAACGGTGCCCACCTGCACAGCTGCAATACCTGCAAACACTCCCCACATCTGACTCAGGTTGGAGAGCACACCAAGAGCTCTCCATCCAGCATGAGAGAAGGGAGATTCAGAAACCTCCCTGGCCTGTGGCTTATCTGGCTGGGACTCAGCACTGAAACCTCATGCATTTTGGCTTGCAAATTAGTCTCTGCTTGGGCTGTAATAGAAAGAGACAGCCAGGATGTGTTTTGGCTTCCTGGAGACACCAGAAAGCTGTGTGATCACCGGATCACCCAGCCCAGGCAACCCTGGCAGCTGAGCCATGAAAGACAAAAGATCCCTGGGGTCCAGGAGGATTCAGCCAGGCAGCCCGTGCTGCAGCAGGGCTCTTTGCAGGGTGGTGACTAGGCAGGACATCTCCTGGCTGAAAGGCAGAGGGCTTCATGCCGGTCAAGCCCTTTCCGTGCACAGAAATGTCTGTGGCTGGGGGAGGATGTGATGCATTTCAGATCTGCATCATGCTGTGAGGAAACAGCGTCTGGTCTCCGTTCCTCACAAGATAAATGTCAAGACATGCTTCCAGTAATGGATGCCAGAACTTGGCAGGCTCAGACACAGTGTGCCTGCCTGCCCACTAGTGCTCTTGCTCAGCACAGTCCCTTCCCTGCTTCCTGGCTGGCTGGAGAACATCCTGTAACTGCCCAGGGCTGGTGGGTGAAGGCTGCTGGGTCACCTGCAGAGATTTCAGCTGCACTTCCTCTTTGAAAATAATCCAGAGTGGGCTCTGGTGCACAGAGCTTTTCCTTGGATCTAACCCTGTGTCACCAGACAAATGTGCCACAACATGGCAGCCTCTTTCTTGAGGGAGGATGAGCCTGAACATGCACTGGTACAGACCCTGAAGAGTATTTGTGCTTCAGCTGGTCAGGCCAAGCCTGGACATGGGCAGAGGGTGCAGATGCTTGCCCTTATCCAAGGGTATCAATGTGGGGGACTGGGCCAGATCCTCAGCCTGTCTAGGGCTCTGTCTACAGTCCAACTGCCCTTTGGGTCTGAGATGATGTCTCTGCTCCATTCTTTTTGCCATCAGGGCCTTGACATGTGCTCCTCTCTGCTGGTGGCCCAGTGACTGCAGGCAGCTGTCCTTGTGCAGCATTGACCACTGAGCTCGGGAGAGATGGAGCTGCCTTGGAGCTGAGGAAGGATGCCTTCAGAAGGGCCTGAGGTGGCAGGTTTTGTCCTCCCAGGCTGAGAGCTACTCTGCCTGAGGCAGGGGTGTTCCCTTTGAGAAGCTCATGGCTCCTATCCCTCTCTTCAGGCCAGTGCTTGCCAGGCAGCCTCTCCTCACCTCTGTGCCTGGTTATTGTCAGAATGCAGTTAAGCCAAAGGGTGATTGCATCTCCTGCTTGGGCTGTAATGTAATCACTGCCAGGGCCACAGCAAAGGCTCCCTGTATAGCAGCGTGGAACGTGGCAGATGCCTGAGGCTTTTTCAAGCTGTTATTTGAAACACCAGTTTCTGATCTCCCCTGGGTGTGGGTTCCCAGATAGGTCACAGCACTGGGGTGATCTGCAGCACATGTCCCTGCTTCCTCCAGACACAGGATGTGGAGGGGAGCATCCATGTGCACCACACAGCCCTGGTGCAGCTGATGGCAGGAAGGAGCTGGGTGGCTCAGAGCAACCCTCCCTCACACAACCACCCTGCTCATGGCACAGCCCTGGTGTCCCCACCACAGCTGTCCCCTGAGCTGCTGGCAGAGCTGTTCTCTGAGCTGCTGCAGGCCACGTCTCATACAGGTGTGAACAGAGACTGCCCGAATCTGATGGGGCGCCCTGGAGGCTCACAAGGCAATCGCTGGATGTTGCTGGGCTGCTGCAGCCATCCTGTGATGGCACTCACCTGACTTCTGCCATTCTCCAAAGCCTCCTCATAACCCTGCTTTCCCCACCACGCCGCCTGCCAGAGGCTTTGTGGGGCCACCCAGCTCCCCCATCACAGAGGGAGGAATCACTGCCCTGGGGGTGGGATGGGACAGGCTCTGGTGAGCTGCTGTGTAAGAGAAGTGCTGCCCAACAAAGATGACCCCACACCTTCCCCACAGCCCTCCAGGTGCTCCCCACCCTTGTGAGGTGGCCGTTGTTCTGCAAGGTCCCCACCCCACGAGAGGAATGAGGCAGGAGCCAGTATCACCCTGCTCATCGTCATTCCTGGGAGGGAAAACATCTGCCACAGTGTGGGGCCGGTGCCAGGGAGGGGGAAAGCCACAGGTACCAGGAAGATGGCTCTGGCCCATGGCACACCTTGCTGGGGATTATGTCAAGGTGGCAGCTCATCCCCCAGTCAATGTCCCACCGGGGTCCCTGGGAGCCACAGGCACCCACAGAACTCCTCCTGTGGAGAACAAGGAGGGTTTGCTCAAGGCAGCAACAGAAAGTGGGGTGATGGCACCCAGCCACAGCAGCAGCAGCACTGGAAAGGAAACGAAGTGGAAAGGAGACGAAGGGAAGTGCAGGGCCAAAGCCCAGTGCTGAGTCAGGCTGAGCAAGAGCTGCCTCCCTCCAGCCTCCGATCCCCACCGATTGTGAAATGGACACTGGGGCCTGGAGCAGGGCACCCAGCCCCCCATCCTTACTTTTGCTCTTCCTCCTCCAGGACTGTGTCCAGGGCAGCAGGAACTTGTGCAAAACCAGGCTGAGAAGCTCTGGGGCTAATTAATAAGTAGCTGCTGGTAATGCTGACTGGGGCCCTGGGGACTCCAAGGCTGGAGCAGAGGAGAAAGTGCAGAGAGATACTGGAAAATTACTGTTTAATTCTTCATCATTACATCTGAGTATACAGCATCTGGTCGAGGAGAGACAGGAAAAGGCAGATAACGACCCAGCCACTGTGAAGCCATTCTCTTCCTCAGCAGCAGGGGCAGCCAGGCCTCTGGAGGGATGGCTCCAGCCTTGGGGAGGGTTCAGTGCCTGGTGGGGTGTGTGTCCTTGGGCTGGCACTGCCTCTTCCTGGCCCTGCAGCCATCAGTACTCCTGCTGAGTGTCGCAGCCAAGGAACTCTATTCGCAGGGCAATGTGGTTGTGCCACTGGCGGGGGTGTATCCTCACATAGCGGGCAAAGAGAGGGGACTCCAGGGTATTCGTCACTGTGCTCTGATGGTCTTGGTTTGCCTTGAAAATCTGGAGAGGAGAGAGAAACCAGGCATGCACTTTCCTCTGCTGGCACTGTGAGGACAGGATCAACCCAGACAAACACCCCTTGGAATGCTTTAAGGAAGGAAAAAGCACAGCCTGGCTCACTGCTCTTGGAAAGAAATCCTGTGAGCATGTTTGCTGCCAAGGGCTGTGCTTGCTGCCCTGGGGGTGGCCATGGGCTCTGACCATGGAGCAGCTCTGCCTACCTTCTCCTTGCCATTTTGCAGGACTGGGCTCCAGTGCACACCATCCTGGCTGATGGAGACAGCAAACTCCTTCACAAACATCTGCGTGAAGAGAGCTTTGGCGCCTTGGGTTATGATTGCAGTCACCTTCTTGGTTACTTCGAAGTCCACCTGCAGCCACTCTCTGGGGCTGTTACTCTAGGGAAGGAGAGACTGCCTTCAACCCTCCAGCAGCAATGAGAAAGACACACTCACTGCAGCTGAAGCCAAGCTGGCCATGCACTTCCCTGTGCTTCACCTGCCCTACCAGGCATCTGGTGGGAGCTGCTGGGTGCTAAATCAGCGTGTGCAGCTTGCACGGTGCATGTGGCTGCACACACTTCCCGCATAGCCCTGACTAGGAGATCCCTGCTGGGATCCCAGCTGCCTGCCTGGTATCTCCTTGCACTTTTGGCTACCTGTGGCCTCCAGGCGTTGGTCCTGCCCTGAAGGTTCAGGCGGGCCAGGGCAGGTGTCCAGCTGGAGAAGATGTTGGAGCTGTAGGAGGATGCGGAGATGTGCTGGTCAGGAATCCCCCTGTTCTCCATTCCTAAGGGCATGGAGCAGCCTGGAAGAGAGGAGCAATGCTTGTCATGGGGTAGAACAGACTCATCATGGAGATGTCTGCTGCCTGCTCACTGCTCCAGCTGCCCTCCATGCCTTTTCCCTGGTTACAGGCTCTTCTGCAGTGCCTTGCTGCAGTGTCATGGTCCCTGCACTGCTTGGGGCCCCCGTGTGCAGCATGGCTCTGGCCAAACTACTCCCACCTTCTTTTCTCCCTGGAGATTTTATCTAAGAGGAATGTGAAGAATTCATGGTGTAAGGAGACAAAAGGAGAACCTGTCTCCAGGGAAAGGACAAGAATGGCTGGCAGGGCAACACCCTGCATATGTGTGATCAGGTGTGCCTGTGCACAGCTGCTTCAGAGCCAGCTGGCAGGTTTGGGGCATGGGCTGACAGCACAGCCACTGCTGCTTTTGGCAGGTGTGCAAAGCCAAAGAAAGGATCCCAGGGTACTATTTCCTCAGGCTGCACTGTTGATCAGAGCCATCGCACCTTCAACTGGCAAAACCAGAGTAAAAGCCAACAGCATCTGTCTCTGCTTGTTCCCTGCTCCCCCAGACTGAGGCAGCAGCTCCCCATCTACCCCCTTAGCTGCTGCTGGAAGTTTCCTGTGCTTCAGTAAAAAAGTGATGGTGAGAGCTGGCCCCAGGCTCTCCCTCTGGTACTGTTATCTCTAAGACCACAATGAGACTTCCCAGCTTTGTTCCCTCAACACCTCAGTGCCGTCTCCAACCTCCCCCTTCCCCCTCCATGAGTTCCTGGGAGTCCTGGCACACATGGAGCTGGCACTAAGCACCCCAGCAGATCAGAGCCCAGTTTGGGTGGCTGGTGTCCGTGGGTGGGACGCACTGTTGAGGTCGCAGCCGAGGAGCTCCATGCGCAGCGTTGGCCGAAGGTTGTAGTGGGTGGGGTGGATGCGGATGTACCGGGTTACAATCGGGGGGTTGAACCGGTTTTCTTTCACCCCAGTTGCATCCACATTTCCAAAGAACAGCTGCAGGGAAAGGGAGGAAAAGGATTGTTGTACCAGTGGAAAGAGAGATAGACAGGACAAGGATTACTGGGGAGAAGAACGTTCCCGTCTGGCACTTCTGTATCTTATCACCATCCTAACAAAAACGGCAGCTCAGGGAAATTATTTGAGATGTGATTCAGGCCAAGAAGTTTGAGTGGGCCACTGAGAAAATGAAGAAGAAACTTCGAGTCTGTGCAAATTAACTTGGTTTTATATTTTCACCAAACAAGGGTGAGAAAAAGAAGGGGAAAAAAAAGTCAGTCCTCAAACATTTGAACCTGGGAAAAGTTGTAGCCACAGCTGGTGCACACAGTGGAGGCTTTTCTGGATACTCTTCTCCCAGTGGATTGATCAGCTTATGCATATTTAGATTGTGGGTTTTTTCTAATGACTATAGATTCTCCGAATCATCTGCGTCTGCACAATATTTTTAGAAAGGCAAATTTGCCTTTGGGGTCAAAAAAGATATTCAGGTAGAATCTTATGCCTAGCTCTAAGTAAAATGCAACATAACATTAAGAGGTGGATCTCACAGGCACCTGGGATGGTGGAAAGAGGTAGCTCAGACAATTCAAAACAAGACAGATGGACACAGAAACCAAGTCCCTTGCAGATCTGTGAATCAGTCACCTGGCACTGAATGGTCTCTGTTCCTGCCCTAATCTCAGGGGCTCAGGAGGCTCTCTGCCTTGTGTACAGAGCTCCCCAGCCCTCATCACCCCAGGACACCCCATTCTGGGAGGGCACTCTCCTCAAGACCCTTCACCTTACCATCTGGGTGCTCGTGGCATTTCCCTTGTATGTCTTCCACCTTCGCCCATCAAGGCTGTAGAACACAACAAACTGGGAGATGTAGAAGCTCGAGAACTTTTGTCGGGCCCCTTGGGTTTTTATGCCATGAATGATCATGGGATGCAAAAGATCCACCTGAAAATGAAAGTCAGGGATTCACTTCTGATGGAAAACCCAAGCCACGTTCAGGCAATGCCCTGTGAACCCGTGAACTCGCTTCCTCCTGACGTAATTGAGCACTGGTTATGAAAGTAATTAAAACAGTTGTTCATAAGGGCACAAGTCAGCCAACAGCTAGGAGTGAGCAGGGGAGACCTGTTTGGAGAGGTGAGCTGTTCTTCCTTGGTCTTTGGGGGATTTTTGCACAATCCAGTGCCGAGGCTGGACCATCAAGTGATTCTTCTGCTGCACTGAGGATGGATTAGGGGGTCAGAGCAGCTGCCATTAGGATCTTAGTGCTCCCCTCTCAGAGGGAAGAGGGAAACAGCAGGATATAGCTGGGGAGGCACTGCCCATCCATGAGTGCCCTTTTGCATGAGCATGACCTTGCAATGTCCCCAGTGGTGCCTCCAGACACGGGGCCCCTCTCACCTGGATCCAGGCGTTGCTGCGGTCAGTGCTCCAAGCATTGATGGAGCCGCTGTTGTCCAGCCTGGCCAGGTAAGGAGCCCACTGCCCTGCAAGGAGAGAGCACAGACACGAGGGTGCTGCTGGCCCTTGGTGCTGCCTAAGATGGTGAGAGGTCCATCCACAGGACCGGTCCTGAGGATCACCCTGGGGTTTGGTAGCCACACACAGGGCGGCAGAGCGCTGGCACGATGGGCCAGCCATGTGGGGAGGCTCCAGGTCCCGAGTGGGATGCTGACATGGGCATGGATGGGGGGAGGACTCCACTGCCAGGGGCCCAGTGCAGCAGAACTTGGGGCAGGCAAACACATGAGTTATGTTGGCTGAAGCTGCCCTGACCCCACCTGCCCTCCAGCTACTCACCATACTGCCCCGAGGCTGTGATCTGGGAGTCTGCAATGCCGCCTGAGGCCATACCCAGGGCATTCCGGCAGTCTGCAGGCAACAGGGGAGGCCAAAAACCAGGGAGAGTTGGTTAGATAACAGAAGTCTAGGCTGGGTAGCAGCCTTCAGGCTCAGGAAGGTTTTCAAGCCTCCAGGAGCTCCCAGGCTTGTTTCTCTCACACCAAGGGATAGCTTTCAGAGGCTTCCACATCCATCCCTGAATTTTAGGGGTGCTGGAAGTCCTTGCTCCCACCCCCCATGTCAAGAGCAGAGAGTTTCCAGCGTCAGACAATGCAGCCTCTTGCCAAACTCCTTTCCCCGAGTCCATGACCTCTCATTCCCATGTCCCAACATGCCAGCAGTGCTGACAAGTGTCTCTTCCTTATACCCATGTCTTGCTCCTGAGCCTTTTTGTTGCTAGGCAGCATCTTTTGAAAACAAATATCACATTGCTAAAGGAAAGTCTACCTGACACCCCTGTCTCTCTGTGTCTCTCTTCTGGTCTGCTGAGCACAGGGATGTTTGTCTCTTATAATAACCATTATTATTAGCGACTTGTCACACCTTGGCATCTCCACTGCGTGTCAAACACTCCTGGGGAAAATGCAAATTTGAAATCTTAAGCAGATTTTTAACTTACGGCAACGTTTTCTGGCTGACATTTAATATTCTTTTGGAAACAGGAGAGAGACTGTCACAGTGTGATAAAATATTATTCTCCCACACCACTTCCCCAGTGCTTGCTGATGGTGAGTTAGAAACGTTCTGGGATAGAATCAGAGGTTTGCTGTGGATTTTGCAGTTGCTCTTGGAGCTGTTTCTGTCAGACCAGCCTGTAGTCAGGCAGCATCACTCACTGCCTCCTGTCATCGCTCTGTGCCTCAGTTTACCTCCTGACATATGGCTAGGCAGCTGGGCACTGTACCTTACTGACAGCACGGGCAGGGACCAGCCCATGCATGCACTTGCTTAGGTAAGTGCATTTTATGGAAGGTCCAGGGACCCTCAGATTTGGAAAACAAGAGCTGTTGGAGTAAATATTTGCAGGCCAGTGAAGCTGGTCTCCCAGCCTTCACCCCAGATGTGTCCCTGACTCTGTGCTCTCTGCTGGGCTGTGCAGGGTGGCAAGAGCTGAAGTAGTGACTTTCTTTCAGAGTGAAAAACCAGAAGATCCCACTTGGGTCACCCCAAGAGAAATGCTGAGAGATCTGGGGGAGGAAGCTCAAATACACGCTGGTTGTGGCTGTGGCCCAGGTGGGTCAGGGCACAAAGAGATCACTCACTCAGGTCATACACGAGGAAGAGGGCACTCATCCCAGCCTGCTGGTGCTCTCCCACTTTGCACTCCACCCTCCAGATACCAGCGTGTGAGGGCCACATCTCCACTGTCCCGAAGACACCTGGCCAGGAACAGAGAGCAGAGCAGAGAGGAGTTACTGCCTGTAATGGGATGCCACTGTGCCAAGTGCTGTGCGACCACAGGGACAGAATATTCCAGATCCACTCCCCCTCCTTGGTATTCCCCAGCAGGGACTTCCTAAGGGCCCAAACATGAAGCCCTGCCAGAGGGGGGTGCACAGTGCCTACGCTGCATCTCACCAGGGTAAAGGTTGTAGACTCCCATGCGATACTCCTGGCTAGTCCTGACGTTGAACAGCTGCCCGTGGAAGTGGACAGAGTGGATGTCCTCAGTGCTGCCCATGTTCAGGAGGTGCCATCGGACCCGTTGCTGCTGGGCCATCACCAGCCCGGGCAGGGTGTCACTCACGTAGCCGTTGATGGCTGGGAAAGGCAGCGGTCAGGAGGGGCTCGAGGTTCTGGGGTATTTCCATCCCAATATAGGCTGTGGGATGGAAAGGGCGAGGGCAAGGGTCCTCACCGTGGAAGGAATGGTTTCTCTTAAAGTCAGGGCTGTCCCGCTGGATCCGGCAGGGAGGGCGGCAGTTCCTCTCCACGTTCTCCGGGAAGTACCAGCTTTTGGTCTCGTCAAAGATGGTGAAGAGCAGGGAGAACTCCTGCACAGCCAGCTGCCTCCTGGAAACATAGCTCAGCACCCCGTGGTTGCAGATGATCAGTGGCCCGATGAGGCCTGAGTGAAGGTCCTTCTCCTGCCAGGGAGCCAGGAAACAAGGGTTTGCCTCTGAGCAGGGAGCAGTGCTGATGCTGGCAAGAAGCACAGCAGAGAGGAAAGCGGTGAACCTGTCTGCATCCCTGGCCTGGCTCCCACCCTGGGCCACATGCAGGGAGGGAAGGACATGTTGGGTTCACTGGGGAATCCCCACTCTGCCCTGAGCTAAGAAAGGCTGAGCAGCAAGTGTTTGCATGTGCTTCCAAGAGACGTGGTGTCTGTCTGTCCAACTGTCCAACAGTCCCTACTGCACTGGACCCAGGGGCCAAATTCAGGCAGATTTTGCAGAGGGGTAAGGAGCCGCAAAATGCTGGTTTCTTGCAAGTCTCATAAGCTGGAACAATTGGGGAAAGGAGCGAAAACCCAGTTAAGAGAAGGGAAGAGAAGAGAAAGCACCAGCATGTGTCCATCATTGTATTAGACCCCTGAAAATCTACACAGCCCCCGGCTGCTTTCAGCACAGCACCATAGGAAATTCCTTGACCTCACAGCCAGGACCCAGGCATGCTGCCCACCTCTCCTTCCTGGGATGTCCCATGGAGGGTCCCACCTACCAGGTCCACGTTGGAGAAGTAAGCCCAGGCCTTGCAGTCGAACTCCTGCGTGGTGGGTGCCATCTGGGGCAGGACTTTCCAGGAGTATTTCCGGTGGCTGCCGGGCTGCACCACCCCAGCCTGCTGCGTTGTGCCCTGTATCTCCTCGTAGGCTGTCAGTGTGGAGTGGAAGGAGAAGGGCCGTGACGCCAGGTTCTTGAACGTCACCTGCACCAGAGGGAAGGCAAAGCAGTGGAATGTGGGAGGGAGCAATGCTGACAGTGCTCTGGACACTGGTGATGGGTCCAGCCAGCTGGTGGGAAGGATGCCCCTGGTTCCCAGACCTCCAGCTGGTCTCCCTGCAGTGGCCAACCCCTGCTGAACCACAAGCTGTGGCTGCGCAGTGCAGTCTCTGGGGGAAAGCATATCCTGGGTTCATGTCAGCAGGATGAAGCCCTTTTTCTGTTCAGTGGAAGCAAGGTCAGCTACAGTACTGCCTCTGGAGCCCAAAGGTGCTGAATCCATCCTGGTGAAGATTTCCGTGAAAATGGGGCAACTTTGCCAGGGACACAAGTCCTGAGCCTTTCACCTCCTTCTCAGGTGGGTGTCGAAGAACCTTTGGTGCTATGGGAAGCCCAAGCCTGCCCTCATACAGAGCACCTAAAAGAGCTGTACTGAGCCCTGCTCAGCTCACTACCCTTTTTGCAATCTCTTGACCCAAAAGACTCCCCATGGAGCCCAGGAGCTGATCAGGCCATGCTGTTGCAGGGGTTGGGTCTGTCTCAGGTCCAGGGCTTTGCATCTGAACACTCTGAGGTTCCTGCTGGCCCATTCCTCCAGCCACTGAGGTCCCTCTGAATGGTGGCTCTGCCTCCCAGTCTGGTGCCATTCACATGCCAACAGGGCAACTCTGAAGGTTAACCCACGGGCACTGCAGAGCCTGCAGGCCCACCTCAGCACTCCCTCTGGCTGAGCTCCAACAACAACGGGGGGATTTTATGGTTTTATAGGAAGTGGGAACTTTCTACCCACCATGATGACGTCTTGAACTTCTGCCCTGATGTAGGGCCCGAGGATGCCCAGGTGTTCATCCAGCTCTCTCCGCTGCAGCGGCTGCGTGAAAGAATCATCCAAGTACTCTCGGAAAACCACCTTGCGGTACTGCCAGGAATGCTTCCTCCTGCTTCTTCGGGGGTCCCTGGGAGGGATGCCAGTTAGGTAAATCAGGTGACACTGTCCCATAGTGAGAGCAGCCATGGCAGGGTTGTTACAGGGGGATACAGAGCCGGAGCATCCATGACCCACTTGCAAGGAAGCTCAAAGTTTCTGGAGGTTCAAACCCCCCCAGCAGAGGGGAGATGCTGGGAGCATCCTTCCCCTGGGCTGCTTGACTGGGTTGTACCAGCACAGAACCATGATCCTGCCTGCCAGGACATGCCATCTCGTACATCATGCCATGCCATGCAGTGCAGGAGGAATACATGCAGGACAATCACACTTACGTTGCTTTTAGGAAGTGCTGGGGTCTCTGGTCCCCATATTCCCATATCACCTCCACTGCCGCAATGAAGTACTGCCGTATCTCCCCCTGGAAGGAGCGTGGGTCGTGCTCCTCTTCCCCATAGATGTCAAAATCCTCCATGGTCTGCTCTGTGTCACTGTAGTCATCATAGTCTGGCTTGGCAGTCTTTGAGGGGCTGGAATGTGTCCCATTGTTCAGGGCTGGTTCTTCCCTGTGTCCTGGGACGTGGCTCCTCTCCCCAGCTGTGCTGTTCCTTTCCCCATCCTCCTTGGGCTCTCCTAGGCCTTGGCCCTCTCTGTTCCCTGAGACATCTTCCCTGCCGAGCACCTGACATCCATGAGGAGTGTCTTGTGCATACTGTGATGGTTTTTCGGTGCCATTGTTGTGGTGAGGGGGACTTGGAGACAGTGAGCAGTTCTGTCTGATGGCTGATTTCAGAGGCATTTCTTCTGGGCTTTGCCCAGACATTCTCCCAAGCACATAGTCCTCTGTGGCATTGGCCTTGAGCTGCTGAGGCTCAGGACTGAACTGACCCAGCTGCTCCACAGAGTTCGTCTCCTCCTCCATCTGGCTTCTCCCCAGAGCTTGCTCGCTCCCAGGAGCCCCCCACACCACAGCTCTGCCTGGCTGCAGCTCGGCCAAAGCTGGGCTCTGCAAGCCCCTGGTGTTTGCCACAGCCCCTGGGGAGACTGGGTCCCAGTTTGAGGCCAGGTCTGCAGCCTCAGCAGTGATCTGCCTTTCTGAGCTGCTCACTGCCACCGCTGGTCCTGTCCCCAGTGCTCCCCGTGCGGGGAGGGAGCGTCTGCTGCGCTGAGCTCCCTCACTGCTGCCCTGTACATCCCTGTCTGTGCTCAGCCTCTCCTCAGGAGACATCTCATCAGCCTGTACAGCATCCCTGCCTGGGTGTAGCCTCCTCTCAACCATGCTGGGTTTTTCTTCCAGGCTTTGCAGGGCCACCATCACCTCAGGCAAGGCGTCTCTTGATACCAAGGACCTCTTTTTGAAGCGAGTGATGCAAAAAGGGGAATGAGGTCCACACGCCTTTGGGGCTTCCTTATTCACTGCTGTCTCAAGGGGCTGGCTGGCCAGATCCTGCTCTGCTGTCTTACCATCAGAGAGGGGCTTCCTGCTGCTGGTGTTGGGAAGACCCAAACCTCTGCTCTCCAGTGACCTGGCTTGTTTACCTCTCCAGTCAGGGCCACTCAGGCTTCTGGCTGTAACTCTGTGTCTCAGAAAATGCTCAGAGTTCTTTAAGAAACCATTTGGGAATGGCCTGGTGTCATTGGTCACAACATTCGATTCAGAAAAGGCAATACTGTCCAGCTCTGCTAATTCCTTAGCATCCTGAAACACTTCTTTCAAGATTACTTCATCCCTCTCTTCTGTCATTACATAGCTGGATGGCTCAAGGTCATTGGTGTCTGCAAAGGTGGTGTCTAGAAGGCTGGTGCCTTTGGCAAGTCCATTGGCTTGTTCTGTGTCACTTTTTGCAGGCAAGGAGTTACTCTCATCTGTGAAGATTTCTCCTTGTACAGGTTTGTCTGACAAAGAAACATTTTGCTGTTCAAAAGTTTCGTAAAAGCCTTGTGAAACCACTTTGTGAGGCCTTTTTTCCAGCCTAGCATCTAGGTCATTTGATGAATAATTGCTCTCTATGGCATGACTCTGAACCATAGCATGAGAAATCCTATTATCTCCTGTCTCATCTGGAGATGCAGAAGGATTGTTCAGTGCAGAGGAAGAGTTGTGATCAATACTTGAAGACAGCGCTGTACTGATTTTCCCCTCTGAGTCATACAGGTTAAAAGATATTTTATCAGCCCCTTTTAGCAACTTGTCCTCATTGCCCTGTGAAGACACATCCTGAAGTGCCAGGTTGTGCTCCAGATCATTCTGCTGAATTGAGCTCCTGTTCTCCTGGAGAGGGGCTTTGCCAGCAGTGTAAACAATGGAGTCCCACAAGCTTGTTGTATGAGTAGTCATCCTTTGAGGTTCTGCTTCCAGGTTCTCTATCCTACCACCAGACTGGATTGTCATTCCTTTTACTGGCTCCTGCACCTCTGGGATTTTTGTCACTTTTGTTGCTGCCAGAGCATCTCCTGGAGCTGCTGTGGCTTGGTGCAGCCATTGCTGATCTCCTTCTGAGCTCACAGTACCACGGACCCTTCCACTGACACTCGCCAAGTGTTCTGCAGGTGGGGTTGCTCCAAACCCTTCATCCTGGCTGATGATTTTTGACAATTCTTCATCTTCTAGGAAGGACTCATAGGACACTGGCTCATAGTTTGTCTCTGGCAGAGAAGACATGGAAATATCATGTGGATTTGGCCTTGTTCCTAAAAATGCTGATGTGCCATTGGAAGAGGGATCAGAAATCCTGCTGTTGCTCAGGACAGCCCCATGTTCTGTCAGGCATAATCTTGTCTTCTCTGTCTCATTTCTGGAAGAGGTGATGTTGTTCAGTTCCTCATTCACACATGACCTCTTTCTTTTAGAGAAGCCCCTGGGTTGGAATTCAAAGGCAACCTCCTCCCCATCGGAATACACGTAATCATCCCCATCAGCATATTGCTCATACTGGCACTTCGAGACCGTGAACCTGGCATGCATCCCTCGGTCTCTGAAATCAGGATTTAGGCACCCCAGCGTCCAGACACCTGTCTCAAGAGAGGGCAAAAGGACACCATCAGTCCACTTCAATGGGAAATTGGAAGAGATGTCATTCCCATGCTGCTCCCTTGCTAATGCAGCCTGTATTTTCAGGCAGCCTCTGGTTCATGGTAGTGATTCCATGTTTTCACTGTCCCTAGAGTGTCTTACAGCCGGACCCACAGTGTTGCTGGCAACATCAGAGCCTGACAAGCACCATCAGCAGGGCTGGTGTTTCCTGGCAGAGCTTAGTGAGCTACACACACCTGTGAGGGCCCAAGTACAGCTTGGTGAGAGCAGTTAATGCAGTGAGAACCCACGGAGCCTCCAGCGGCAGCAATCACCATAATTCACCCCCAAAGACATCCTAGTGCTGTCAAACACACCTCTCTCCCAAAGACAGTCACCACATCTCTCCCATTGAAGGAGAAAGAGAGGAAAGGCTGCCTCTCTCACGCACATCCCCAGCCAGCGTGTTTGCTCCCAGCAGAGAGGGTGAGACGTGTGATTTCTGAGCTCTGCTACTGGAGAGAGCTGCCACCTGCTGCCGGCTGAGCTGCTGCTCTGCTTCTGAGCAGCAGGCAGGAATCCGAGCTCAAACGGATATGAGGCTTGGCTGGGTTGTAGAAAGCTTCCTGGGGTGTCTAGAATCCCTGACAGCTTGGCTCAGGGTGCAGTGTCCGTGACCATCATATCAGTGTTGCAACCACATGGTAAATCCCGTGTCTCCTCTGTGAGCGAGGAAATGGTTTGACAGCAGTGCTTTTGCCAGCGCTAAGGAAAAAGTGCTGGGTGGGGGGAAATATAACTGAACTCTGGAGCAAATCTTTTCTAGGACTTCGCTGTGGCTGCGGTTTCTGTGCTTGCAAAAGTCTGGAGATAAATGGTGTGACCAGCAGCTGAACCCACAGCAGGGACAGTACTGCCACTCCCCTTGACCTCCAAGCTTGGAGCCAAGATTGCAAATGTCCACTAGGCTCATGTTACTGCAGCCAGCTTACTGGTTTGGCAGCATGTGTGACCTTAACACACCCTGCTAATGAAGTAAAATACAGCGATTCAATTCATTTGATTTAAGCTTTGAAAGATTTAATCACTGCCTCTCACTTTGCTGTTCCAGCAGGCTGTGCATCCCTTTGCTCCCAGAGTTGTCAGAAGGAATTGGGCACTATAGAACTGGCTGGAGGTGCTCACTGATCTTGTTGGGCTACACTGTGTGCTGGAAGAGAAATTAGGCCTTGTTGGCTGCAGGTTCTCAGACCCGGAGGTGATCCTGGGATTACAGCCAGGTCACCGGGGATGGACTGAGAGAGGATTGTGGGTTTCTGGACAGTGTCAGCCCTATGAGATGTGATACTTGCAGTTTGTGACCTTGTAAGGTGTTGTTTACCTTTTACCATAATAGGCAATGTCTGGGAAATATTCCAGGTGATTGGGGAACACTGAGGTGAACTCATTTTTGTTTATATGAGGTGATTTCCTGTTTTTCCATTGGTATTTAAGGGAATTTCAGATACGCAATAAAGCTTTTTTCTTCTTGCACCTTTACCATGATGTTGCGGAGTCCCTGCCCATGCGTGAATACTGCAGATCTCTGCTGGGATGCCAAGCCCATGGTTTACAGAAGAGCCCATGTTACTAACCTGGCTTTTCCAAACTCATGATGACTGTTTCTCCAGAAAACGGGAAAAGAGTAAGCACGTCCTCAAAGACCATGTTGCGCTTGAAGGTGTTTCCAGAGAAGAAGATGGAGAGGAAATCTGTTTGGGCCCCAACACTCAGGACATACCAGTACACAACGTCGTTCAGGCAGAGTTTTGTTTGGAGGTTGTCAAACACAAAGCCATTAATAGCTGTAAGAGGGCAGGGGTGAAACATTTCAAGACTAAATTCCCTCTGTGGCTGCTGAGCTGCTGCGTATCCCCTGCTCCTTCCCTGGGGCAGGGATGAGCCTGTGTGTGCTGGGGCTTTGCAGGGAGCCCCTGGCTGAGTACTCACTGTGCATCACATTGGAGGCATAAAACTGGGGGTCCTGGGTATCCACATGGGCTGCATCAGAGCAGAACCTCCTGATGTTCTCCTCCAGGTACCAGCTGTGGTTCTCATCAAAGACCGAAAACAGCACCAACTTCATGTTGTCTGACATTATCTGGAAGAGAGAGGGAAGAAATGATTCCTGGTCTCATCAGAGCACCCCTGGTGCCCAGGGTAGCTGTCAGGTCTCAGTCTGGGCGCGTGGAGAAGTTTACTGCTATTTCACAGGAGTTAGGGTGCACACTTGGGGAAAAGAGAGCATGCCAGGGAGGATGGGGAAGGCAGAGGCATTAGGACTGCTGGTGGGGTTGAGGAGAACAGGACAGACAAATTTGGTTTTACCTAAATATTTCACCCACCACAATTATCCCAGCCTTTCAGCCTCGAAGTTGAGGCAGCAAAGGAAAAACACACCTGATTTCCCCTCTGATCCATGGACTTCTTGGAGCAGATGAGGAGGGGTCCAATCAGGCCCGAGGCTGTGTCTCGGACTGGGTCGATGGAGCTGTAGTAGAAACGGGTGAGGCAGCGAGGATCTGCCTGCGTGGGGCCATCCTCAGTGGTGAGAGTCCAGCTGTAGGTGAATGACTGCCCAGGGGGGATAGGAATATCCTTCACATCTTTCACTGGCAACACACAACCCAAGAGCAGACCGGTTATGTCTGGGCTGCTCCTGCAAGGGGTGATCCCACCTTTTAAAAGAGCTCAGAAAGGTTTCCTGACCACACAAGCTGCAGAGGGAACCACCCATGCCCATCCCAGGATCCTGGTGGGACATGGGATGGCCTTGCACCAGTCATGGTCCTGGGAGCACAATAACAAGGGGTGAAAGCAGTTCTGGGAAAGAAACCTGCAAAAAAAACCTACCCCAGAGCAAATACTACAAATCTGCAAGAGGGAGAGTCTAAATCATGATGAACCCCCACATGAATGCAGGCCAGAGGGAGCGTAGGGAATGAGGGCTGTAAATAAACTGCAAACACAGGCAGGATCACCAGGATGGTTCCTGCCTTGTCAGAAAGTGGAGACCTCCAGGATGGACCAATTAACATGGTCCCAGCTCCCTGGTTGAGAATGCCCCTTCTCCAACTCATCATTGAGGCCTTCCTTAAAGACAGGGTTAAATGACACCAGTGGGAACATGAACTTAGAATCATCATAATCCCTGGAATTGTAGAGCTTAGGTGCTTGGATGATTGGACAACCAGTCTTACCACAAGCTGCGGGAAACTCTCCTGGCCCAGAAAAATGGCAGTGGCCAGGTGATATCCCAAGTTCCCATGGCCTGCCTTACCTTTTGAGGGTCTCATGACATGGTAGGGCCTGACGCTGGTGAGGCCATGAGGGTAGATGTTGTAGGGTCGTCTGGCCAGATTCCTGAACACGATCTGAAATGAGGACAGGCAGCAAGAATGTTTGGTGTTTTCTGATCACTGTGAACCCTTGAAGCTGCTCTCAGTGTCCTTGGAGAGAGGGAAACACTGGACAGCAGTGCCCTGGGGTTGGCTACCTGCCAGTGATAAACAGGAGGGACCCAGACATGCCTGGGACCACAAAGTCAGAACACAAAAACGACAATTTCTCTGTGATGAGCCTATACTGTCCATTGTTCTGGGAGGTGTTTGTTTTAAGGAGGGCATGAAAATATCAGATTTATTATAGAGAAAGTTGCTGTCTTTAGTCTTACTTTACATATGAGTCAGAAGAGGTCCATCAATCCAGGCCTCAGAGGACCAGGACATTAAGTATGCACAGCAGTCAAGAGCTTTAAAGTGCTCCCCACTTCACTGCATGAAGCCCTTCCTTTATTTCTCTAAACAGCTCTGTCACATGCCCACAACTGCACAGGGAACCCCAGGGAGGGAGCAGAAATGTGAAGCTGCTGGAAACCATCCCATTCCTCCCAGCTGCAAACAAGTCAAGTGGTCAGGAGAGGCACTTCAGGAGACAAAAGCGGCAGTCGCCAGTGCTGTGAGGTAACAGCAAGCAGACGGAGAAGAGTGGAGGATGAGAGGACACTCCTGCCTCAGAGGAAGGTGCTGGATGTCATGTGTCATGGACTAACTCACACAGTTCCTAAGACACCTGCAACGAAGTCAAATCAGAGGCGCTGGGCCATGTCCTGTGCATCTCACTGAGAGTATTTACCTTAAGCTGCCAGTAACATCTGCCTTTCCAGTGAACTTTGGACACTGCCAAACATGAGAGAGCACCTCAATGACTTATGTCAGACCTTAGCCACAAACCAAGAGCTGTGAGTAGGAACAGCATCAAGCTTTGAAGTTCCCCCTTACACTGGAAAGCTGCATTTCTCTTACCTTAAACTGATCTCCAACCTCCCCCTTGATGACAGGCCCCAGGATTCCCTTGTCCTGTTGACTGGACACCTTGCGCTTCTTGAAGGCTGCATCCTCATACTCCACAAACACCACTTTTTTATACTTTGAACCGATCCGCTGCGGGCCAGGCTCCAGGTACAGGCTTGTCATGTTTCTGCAGGCAAAGGCAGAGAAAGAGCAAATGGCCACATGCAGGACACTGTCAGAAACAGAGCAAGACCTTCCATCACCCAAGGACTTGGCTGAGAATGTCACCAGGAGCTGTTGTCTGCTCAGAAAGGACTGATTCCAGAGGCCTTGGTGACAGAGAGACAAATGCCCTGCAGACAAATGTCTCTGCAGGGCACTTAATAAAATGGAGCAAAGCCAGGTCCTGCCTTCCCATGGCCTTCCCAAAATCATTCTTGTCCTGCATCCATACTGTCAGCGTTAATAAGGAAGAACAAAACTGTCCAGGCTGGGCAGAATGAAAATTAATTTCTGGGGAAAAGGGGAAGAGCTGGCAGGGCTGCCTTGAGGAGCAGCCTCCTGAGCACACATGCCCACTCTCACCTGTCCAGAGACACTGGCTTCAGAGGGGCATAGTCCCAGTCCATTTCCTCAGCTGCAATGTAATAAGTCCAGGTCATGGGCTTGTCTTTGGCAAAAGAGCGCACTTGGATCACGTGATAAACTTCCTCATCTTCCTCGGGGTAATCCACGTCCTCTGGCTCTTTTGACAGCTTCCCCATCTTCAGCAGGCGTTGCTCAGGACACTCCTCCACCTTCACAAAGGCCTCCATGCCAGCTGGGTTCAGACAGGCCAGGCAGAAAGGGTCACACTGGTGTGCCAGTACAGGCAGGCACTCCCCCAAGCCCTGCCTGGGAGAAATCCTCTCCACTGCTGTTCCCATCAAATGGGCCATCACAGGGATCAACCCATGCCCTCTGGTATGGGCCAGACTGCAGGTGGATGTAACACTAGGGAGCAGGAGGGGCCTTGGAGCTGCAGCACCGCACAGAACCCTGAGCCCAGGCCATCCCCTGAACTGCTTTTCCCCCGAGCTCTTGGAGAATAAGGTTACCTTGCTGATGGGACAGTATCTGGCAGAACATCCGAAACCAGCCAGCTGTTCCTGGCATGGTCTGGGCTGTGAGATATGTGGCAGGGGAGATTTCTAGGCTGCTGAGACGGTGGCTTCTCACCAGGAATGTGTGGCCTTCAAAGAAGATGGAGTGGACTTCTGGCCCAGAGCCCAACCCGATCACATGCCAGTGGACCTGCTTCTTGAGGCACAGTGTGAGACCTGCCAGGCGACAAGGAGAGCACACAGGAGTCAGCACTGTGTCCAGCCCTTGTCCCCAGTCTTGGTGCCATAGACTCAGAGTCTGACACGTGCTGGTAGAGTCCCGTGCCCCACAAGGTGCTGGCTTCAAGCTGGAGAAATCACACATGAATGTGGACTATCTGAGCAAAACAGAGGCACAGGTCACATCATCCCCCTGAGATAAGACTAGATTTACAGAATGGGGGACTTTGGGAGGGTTGCTGGTAGGACCTCACAGTGGGACGCAGTGGCAGAGGAGAGAGATGTGCTCCCTGACTCTATAAATAGGGAAATTGGGCACTGGACAGGAGAATCATTTGTCTGATCACAGCACTGGAAAGCCTGATACTAAAACATTGCATCTGGAGCAGAGCTCCAGCACGTCCTCAGCAGTAGCTGAAATACCACAAAGGGCAGAGAGGGGTCACCAGGATTATTTGAGTGCTGGAGAAAATTCCTTCCTTAGAGACATTCAAAGAGCTCCGTGTGCTTAGGAAATGGGAAAGAACTTGACTGCGTTGTAAAAATACTTTCCTGGAGAGAAATTGATATGTGCTGAAGGGCTCTGTAATCTAGCAGGGAAGTGAATAACAAGTTCCTGGAAGCTGAAGACAAACAAAGTAAAATACAGAGTCAAGCGCTTGTTTTTGGCACTGAGTGCAGAGGTGACTGGAACAGATCCCAAGGGCCTGGGAGGAAACTGGGTGGAGGTTCCATCCTGAGGCCCTCAGCTCTCCATTTCCAGCTCTCCATCAGACACCTCTCAGGCCAGGTCCTGCATCCAGGGAGGGGGATGCTGAGTGCAGGTGGATAACCTCTCCAGGGAAAACCCACTGTGCAGACACAGTGGTTGACCATGAGGTTTCCTCAGCTCTTAAGCTCTATGAACCCATCAGGACAGCGAATTTAGGGGAGTTCTGCTTTTGCCTTTTACTGGAGAATGGCCAGACCCAAGCGGGAGGTTTTAGGATGTGGTTCACCAAAGCTGCTGGTGGTAATGACTCTCCTGACAGTGTCTCCCAGTTTGCCTTGGAGATTCCTCACTCTCGGGCAGCTCTGGATCTTTTCCCAGGAGAACACCAGAAAATAGCAACCTTTGTGTTTGCTGAGACCAAACACAGCCTCTTCTTTTGCCCTCCTGAAGAAGAGAAGTCCGAGGGAAGACCTTATCACTCTAGAACTAACAGGAAGGAGGCTGTAATGAAGTGGGGGGTCAGTCTCTTCTCCCAAGCAGCAAGGGAGGAACTAGAAACAGTGCTGCAGAAACAAGAGGAAACAGCCTCAAGCTGCGTCAGGGAAGTTTATGTCAGATACTGGGAAAAATTTCTTCAGTGAAAGGGTTGTCAAACACTGGAACAGGCTGCCCAGGTATTTAAAACACTTGTATATGTGACACTCAGGGACATGGTTTAGTGGTAGACCTGGCAGCATTTACGGTTGGACTTGATGATCTTGAAGGTCTTTTCCAACTTAAATGATTCCATGGTTCTATTCCCAAAATCCTTTGAAGGTGTTTCAGTGAGAGCTAAATGCTACCTCCAGCCTTGTTCACAGGGCTACGAAAGATGGAACTCTGCTACCAGCACTGTTCCCAGTGACCTCCAAGGAACTCAGCTGCACTTGGCAACACAGACAGCTGGAAACAGCTCCTGCCCTGCTGTAAATGGGCAAGGCAGGTCAAGGAGCTGAGGTGTAAAAGTCCCTCTGGGGTGAACACAGCCTAACAGATCACCTGGAAACTCTTCTTGATTTCTTTTCTCACATCCTTTCCCAAGCTGCCTCCAGTTTACAGACCTGGCTCCACCCCTGCTCCTAGCGGCTCCCATGCCCCCCAGCCCTGTCCCTGTCCCACCAGGACTCACCAGGCAGTGAGCCATTGATGTAGCCATTGATGGTGTGCAGCTCTGTCCTGTTGTCAGCCTGGGGTTGAGCAGCTGCTGGGGAATCCTGCTCAGAGTACCAGCTTTTCCCTGTGGACAGAGGAGGGTGCAGTCAGCTTTCACTTGAGAGCATTTCAAAGCAAGAGTAAACCTTTCCCAGGGAGGTCAGATGTGTGGTGCCTGTGGAAATGCACAGCACACCTGGCTGTGGCTCTGCATGGGTGTGGGGGTGACCACCACACGTGACAGGGAGTGACTCCCCCCTTTAGCCTGTGTGATGAGAACAAGGCCAGGGCATGGGATGGCAGAGCTGGGGGGCTGAAAGCTCCCTGCACCTGGGGAAGAGAAGGAGGGGCAGTACTGCACCAGGAGCACATTGAATGTAGGGGCTGCACATGGCTCAAACCCTTGGGAGGGGGTGTGGGTGCTGAGCAGCTGTGCTCACACCACGGCCAAAGCAAACACCCTGGACCAGGCTGAACACAGAGTCTGACACCAGTGAGTCAGTAATTACCTTCATCAAACACTGCAAAGAGCAGCACAAACTCTTTCTGCAGGCCCTCATTCCCATCACTCGCCAGGGTCCCTGCAAGATGCAATGAGATGGATTTCTTTAAAAGTCAGCAAGCACCACCCAGAGAATTCCCTTCGTGATCTTCAAGAAATGGTAAACCAAGGCCAGGCTGTCGTTTGCTTTTGTCATGTCTCACGATTGCAGCAGCCCTGCTTCCAACCTTGCAGTCCCCAAAAGTCCACGGCTGAGAGGCAGCTGCCCCCCAGAAGGCATCAAAAGGTCAGTTTGTGCTGCCTTCCCTTAGACTTCACTCAGTGGAGAAACTGCTCCTGGTGAGTCACTGGAGCCTGCAGACAGTGCCCAGTCATTTCCAGTGACTAGAGGGGGGTCTGGACAACTACCTCCAGGATATGTCTCAGCCAGGGATGACCAACCTTACCCCAGTCACATCTTCCTGTACCTTGTGCCATCAGGGTTTCAGGACGGAACCCCAGGAGCACTTTCCTTCAGCACAGCTCACTTGACTCCACTGCCATGCTGAGCCTCAGGAAGGCATCTGTGATTATTCTGCATTTCAGTAATGAATGCATGTGGCCTGTCCCCACCCTGTGCTGCCCTTACCAGGTCGGCACACGAGCAGGGCTCCAATCAAACCAGAGTTGATGTCCTTCACGCTGTTGGTGTTGGAGGAATAGGAGTGGGTCAGGCACGCTGAGTCGTCATCTGTCGGGCCCTGGTTTTCCTGGATTTCCCAGACATATGTGTGTGTCTTCCCAGGATCCACCCTGTCCCCCTCCTTCTCAGGCTGGCTGGTCTCATCCTCATACCCTGCTCCTAAAACCAAAGAAATGGCCACACGTCACTGAAGGTTCATCCCCAGCACACTGTGGGTACAGAAGTGCCTCTTCCTCCAACCCAGAACACAGCCCCTCTCCATCCCAGGGGAGTGAGTCCCACAGACAGTGACAGCTCTCAGGGCAGTAGCAGAGCTGTGCCAGACTCACTTGGAGAGCTGTGCACCCACCACCTGCCCTGAGGCTGGACAGCACAGTCTTCCTCGCCCCAAGCACCCAACCTTAGGTTTAACCCTTGTATTACCTCTGTAACTGATACAGGTTTGTTCTGGGCTGTTTGCTCAGCTCATTTCTGGGCTGGGCATGGTCATGCTGCTCCCCCAGGCTAGGCCATCTCCATGACCATTTGTCCTCAAAGAGGGACGTGAATAGCAGGGTGAGGGAGGGACGAACAGCTGGCAGGCAGGTGGCAGAGCAAGAGGTGCTACACAAGGACTTGCAGCACCCGATGTCGCCCAACTCACCTTCCGAGGCCTTCCAGTAGGACACCCCGACAGCATGGAGGCTGTACGGGCGGGAGGCCAGGTTTTTAAACGTGATGACCACTGTGTCATAGACTTCTGCTCGGATGGTGGGGCCCAGAAGACCTGAAGGGGGTAAGACAACAAGGTCAGGCAGCTCACACCCTGCCAGGAGCCCCATAGGGTCCTGACATTCCTCTGGCACAGTTAGTGGTTGTCCCCCATGCAGCACAGCAGCATCAACTGCACCAGCTCCAGCAAGGCTGTCTGCAACCCCAGGAGCTCTGCCACACTGGGATCCACCCAGGTGCTTTCCTGCTCCTGGCTGAAGAGCAGCCAGCACCCAACCCAGGATGAGTTTGGTGGCTGTCAAGGATTGCTGGAGCTCCCCACACTGCAGGTGCTTCTTACCCATCCACGCTGGCTTGAGCTTGGGCTGTATGAATGAGCCATCAGGGTACTCCACGAAAACAGCTTTCCTGTACCGGGGAGGGACACCAGCTGTGGGGGGACGTGGGCCTGGATGCCCTGAAATGCTGCAGGAGGAAGGGAAAGCCAAGGCTGATTGCACAGACCTATCCATGCATGGGCAACAGCCATCCTCTTCCTCCCCTTCCCACCAGCTTGCTTCCTGGAGCCCCAGGGATTTCTCACCCTGCTGTGTCCTTTGGATTTCCTGACAGCTCCCAGGTAGGAGTGGAAATGTTTTGCTCAGCATACAGATGACAACAGGGCAGTGATTAGTGCTGTGGTGTTAATCATGATGGAAGAAGGCACAAGGCCATACCCAGCTGCAGCTGGGACAGGGCACAGCAGCAGGCATTGCTGCTGGTCTCCTGCCTCATGCCTTGTCCAGCTTCATGTTCCCCTGGCAGCAGAGACACAGAGCACTGGCAGTGCCATGGTGAGCTCTGCCCTGCAGCCACCCCAACCCCAGAACGTTCAGGTGTGGCAAACACATCACATCACGTGTAATCCTCCCCAGCTCGCCCCCAGGAAAGAGACTGTCGGGCCGCTGGCAGGTCTTGGCTGTTTGCTTTGTGTTTGAACAATGTCCCCACTTTGTTTCTTTTCTGCCCAAAGTGGGATTTACACTTCACAGCAGGAAGATAAAGGAGCGTTTAATGTATTTCACACCCCACTTATCTCTGCTGGCCACTTTCTATCCATAAGAAGCTTAACAAATTCATTTTCCAGAAGGAATCCGGCGGCACATTTATCAGGATAACAAAGGCATGAATTTCTTCAAGGATTTTAGAGGCTGACTTATCAGCCCCAGGACTAAGACCATTTCCAGTAACCAGACAGACAGTTTCCAGCCTTGTTTTGTTTGGAGCAAAACCCAGGTGGTATTTTCTTCCCACTTAAGAAGCACGGAAGGCTGCTCTCCTGCTCTGACTAAGCCTTCATTCCAGCAGCGTCTCCCTTTGCGACTCTTCCTCAAGCGGAAGAGGAAGGAGACAGAGTGACTCAAATTTAGGAAAGGCAACGCACACTCACCCCCACAGCACTGGCTGGAAGCCACCTGCAGCTGGAGGGTGCTGTGGGGAGAGCAGGGTCCACTCTCCTCGGGGGCAGAGCAGGGTGGGAGCCCATGAAAACCCCACAGGCACCCAGCTCCTGCCTCTCCCACCACAGCCATAACCCCACGTCCAGGCTGGCAGGAAGCTCCCAGCACACACGGCCCCGGTGAGCAGTGCCACTGCATTCAGCTGGCTTTGCCCATCAACCATTATCATTCCTGGCTTGATGGCACTGGGCTCCAGCCCCAGCTTTGCTCTCCAGGGTGTCCCCACACTGGGAGGCAGCTGAGCTGCAGGGTTGCTGGCACTCGGCTGTCCACTGTCAGGAAGCTGTGCCTTAATCTCCAGCTCGCAGAAAGCCCAGATTTGAGAATGCAGCCCCGAGATATGAGTGTCTGGTCCTGCTAATTCTGCAGTAAACAAGGCAGAAATCCTCTGGAGCCAGGGGGATTTTGCTGGCATGCAGGGGCACGGCCAGGAGGGGATTTAGTGACAACAGGGCTCAGTGCCGGCTCCCAGTGCTGGCAGAGCAGAGCCCGCAGGAGACAAGAAGGCGGAGTTCAGCCCAGGGATGTCCGATGAAAGTGCTTCTGGCCAGTCCTCCGTACTTGGGGTCCCCGTGAACTTCCTTCCCCCAGGGCAGCTGAAGCTGAGGCAGCCCGATAAGTTTCTGGCACCTTGGATCAGCATTGTTAGCCACACTATCTGTTCATCTCTTGGAGCTGGGAGACATCCTGCGCTGCCGAAGCACTCGGACATGGGCTGCTGCTACGTGTCCACCAAGTCAGAGCTGAGATCCCTGGGGCCATTGCAGGGTGTGCTGCTCCTGGCTCTGACCCTGCTGGTTGGGGTTGTGTTTGGGAAGAAGAGAAACTGAAATCATGGGGAAGGTGTGAGCAGCTCTGGCCCGGTGTGTTGTAGCCCGTTAATTTGACAGAGCTTTCTACAAACGTGCCAGAGAAACCCCTGGATACCTACAAGGGGTTTGGAGGTCCTGCCTGGAGATTCACCTTTGGGAGCTTCCAGGAGATGCTGGTACCCTGAAGGAGAATGTGTGAAGCAGAAGGCACCACACACACAGCCCAGGGACAACCCAGCTCCAGGGGCAGCTCTGCCTGCCATGCTTTCCTGGCTCACTCCTGCATGTCCCTTCTCCCCAGCCTGGCTGGTTTTCTGTGCCCTCCTCTGTTGCAGGGAACTGGCCTGAGGTTGTGGGGCCAGGGGAAAGGCACCATCATTCAGCTGGGAACAGCCACGACAAGCAAGCCCTGGTTCCCATCACAGCTTCTCCAGGAGCTGCACTGCCCAGGAGTTCTCTGCCTCTCCAGGCTGGAGCACACCAGCAAGTCCCTCTGAGAAAGCCAACATTGTCTTCCCCTGTTTTAGAGAAGGACAGGTGACCTCACACTGCCTGCCAATGCCCTGCTCATCCCCAGGCACAGTCAGGTCCCTGAGTCACTCCAGGGTCAGAAATAGTGCCCCAGTGCATCATAAAGCCAGTGCTGAAATGGAAAGCCACAGGGCTGAATTAAGAGTGAGTGAAGTCATCATCTCTACCATGGCCTAATGGATCTGAGGGCAACATCAGTGAAAGCAGGGCAGGGGGGATTTGTAAAATGGGGGTGCTGGATGCAGTTTTCCTACTGAAGTAACCAAAAGGGGGAAAAACCAACATAACTGGGATACAGTGACTACAGCAGCTAGTCAGGCTGACCTGGGTCATCCCTAGAGCCTGGCTTCCAGGGCCTGACCACAGCTCCCCGCTGCTCAAGCCACTGTGGGGCTGAGATGGGGTCATGGGCTGATACCACCTCAGCAGAGAGTCTGGGGAAGGGGATATGGAAACAGGGCAGAGGGAATGGGCACATCTTGATCCACAGGGGATGCAGCCATCCAGCTCTACTCCCCATGCTGACCTCAGAACACTCACAACCATGCATGTCCAAGCCAGCTGTGTCTTCAGACAACAGCCTCCTGATGCCTGAGCAATGTGACTCCCATTTTTCCTTCCTACTCCAAAGTACACAGGCAAAACCACCATGCCTTCCTCCTTCTTGTCACTGTGCATGAACACCATTCTTTGCCCAAACACTACAAATTATTTTCATTTCCTTAAGGAAAAATTTCAGCCCCAGCAATGTAATGTACACAAAGATATAAATAACTAAATCTGGATTTTACCAGGGGCAGACACGGTGGAAAGCCTTTGCTGCTCTGAATTATGTCAGTGGGGCACAGCCAACTTTCCTCTGCAGTGCTCAGGGAGTCACAGGTGCCCATCTCCCCTCACATTTCCCCAAAGCCCCCAGGATGCAGAGCAGGAGAGAAAGCACAGGCTGGAAAATCAGCTCGTGGCTCCTAGCACAGACCTTAAATGGTCATAGGCAAATGGCATTAAGATAAAACAGTGCAGAACAGCAGTGCAGAGCAGGTATGCATCTTTCTCCCTCTCTCAATTCCACCTGTCCCTCATCAGGGGTTGCACTTAGTGACTCCCCATCACACCACCCCTTCCCAGCTGTACCAGCAGCTCAGGGCACCCACCTTGCCAGGTTGCCCCCATGTACATGCCTGCCTGGAGCCAAGCTCACAGTGCCACATGCCCGGGTGGGAGAACACCCAGGACACAGTTCTAGAATTGCAATAGGAAGAGCTTTACCCCACAGGCGCTTGCAGCACGGACAGCAGGTCGCTGTGTGTGTAGTCCCAGGTGGTTTCCACTGCAGCAATGTAGTATCTTCTCACTTTGCTGATGCCCTCCTCAACCAGGCAGAGGAGCAGGAGGCTGCACAGGGCTCCCACCAGCACCATGCCTCCTGGCTGGGAACAGCTCTGACTTCAGGAGGAAAAGTGAAAAGGAAGGGAAGAGAAAGGAAAGGGGAAAGAAAAGCCTTTATCTTCTCATCCAGCTGTTGTAATCCACCAGAGATGATGATTTAAAGTCAGCACCCACAGACTCACTGAGAGCACTGCAGAGTTTCTCAAAGACGTCAGGAGAGGAATCACTTGAGCAGGTCTGTGCAAAGATCAGCGTGTGAATGATGGACCCTCCTGCTCTTCCTCTGGCACTGGCAGAAGGAGAGGAAAAAACAAAAGGAAAGGGAGGGCAAGCACCGCAGCAAGTTCCGCTGCAGGACCCAGCTGGCTCAGTGTCCTGGCTCCTGTCTGGGAGCAAGATGAGGAAAGGGAGGGTTGCAGAGGCAGCAGAATTTAGGTGTGGTCTCTGCCTGGTCTCACCTTCTGTGTCACCTCTGGGGTTGCCAGGGATGTAGATGTGAGGTTATCTCTGTCTCCAGGATGCCTGCACCCCAAACAGTGATGAGTTGGCTACACAGCCTTGCCTCAAGCCACATGGGAGGGAGTGGGTTGGGATGATCCCTAGAGTCCCCTTCCCACCAGCTGCTCCTCTTCTTCCCAGGTCCTGCAGTATAGCTCAGAGAAGATGCACTGAAATGCTTTTGCAATTTTTTTTTGTTTTACTCTCAAATTTTCAACATCTCTTTTTAAAAGCCCATGAAATCCCCCTCCCCCCCATCAACGCACACACGTGTGCTCAGGCACACAGACTGCCACGTGGTTCTCCCTTGGCTCATGAAGGCAGGAAGATGAGGAGGAACGCCCTGCATGGTCCCAGCACCAACTGGATGAGTGAGGTGGGGAAATGTCCCATAAATCATGTTACAGGGCAGCAGGAGTGCATCGGGGGTGGTGACAGTCCTTTGGTGACAGTCCCAGTGTGTGCAGAAGCATCCATGTGACAGGTCTTGGTGACCAGGAAACAGAGGCAGGCAGTGGAGACAGTGGAGGGATGAGCTTTTGGGGGTCTGTGACACAAATCCTCAGCAGAGGGCAGAAAGTGATTCTCCCACACCACCCACCTTGCTCCTGGGGAGGCAAAAAGTGATTGAGAAACATTTTCTCCAGCTTGTGCACCCACGGTTGGCTCCATGACTAGCCTGGGGCTCCTTTTCTTTGTGGGCAACAACTCACCTCACTTTTTCCAGCAAGTATTTTGGGGCAAAGCAAGTGATGTGTCACATTTGGGGATGCCCCAGGGTGCTTTCCATCCTGCCCTGCTGCAGTGAAGCCGAAGAGTACTCAATACTGGAGGGGAGAGAGTTTTCTGGGAGAGACACAGGAGATCTGGGCTGTGCTTCAGGCACCAGTGTCCCCTGCAGCATGGGTGTGACTTCACTCTAGTCATCCCACCTGGGAATCCCCTGGTGTTGTGAGACAGCATCACAGAATCACACAGAATGAACTAGGTTGGAAAAGACCTTTGAGATCATCAAGTCCAGTCCTGCCTGGAGCTCATCTACCCATCTCCAAGGGCACTGTCCTCCTGAGCAAATACGATGGGAAAGCCACAACAGGCTCCTGCCATAGAGACCCCCAGAGAAACATATTTTGCCAGAGCCAAGGACCCACATGCACGCAGAAAGTGCTGGCTGTTTCCCTGAATTGTGCAGTTCTCAGAACAATAACGGACCGGAACAGGTAAAAATTACTCAGAATCATTTGAACCGTGTCTAATCTCTTCTGGAGCTTTTTGTGTGTGCGTGTGAGAGAGAACGAGTGATTCTCGACAGCTTCTCAGGAATGCTGAGTATCTCAGAAGCAGCAGCCACGCAGAGGGCACTCACCCTTCCCAGCACCAGGACAACGGCTGCGCCACACGGCGCAGATCTGGAGGACCAGGCAGGGCCCCTCACATCAGCACTTCCAAGCTACTGCACCCCAGCAGTGATGGAGCAAAGAGGGGCTGCAGCCCGGTGCAGCTCTCAGATGGGCGAACTCACGGACACAGGGACCCCCAGGGAACAGCAGAGCAGCAGGGCTGATGCCATCAACACCCCTGAGTATCCAGAAAATCCATCCCTGATGGATATACCCTAGCATCAGAGTAGAAATACTGACATGGAGGAGGTCCCAAAATTAAGCCTGCTTTCCTCTGCTGGGTTTCCCTGCAGTATGTGGGTCAGTGGAGCATCTCTCCTTTCTCTCTTGTTCCTCACATCAGAGGCATCTCTGAATGAGTCAGGCAGCAGAAGCACTCACTGGAAGCTGCCCTGGGCTGGTGAGCTCAGCCTGGCCATGGAGGCTGGAAGGTTGTGGTGATGCCAGTAGGGAGAGAAAGCCTTTGAGATGGGGAATGGTGTTTCACGCCCGTGCCTGCAAAGCTGAACAGGGCTGCTCACCACGAAGGCGCTTGGCAGGGAGCCCCAGTTGGGCTGTGGTGCTGGGTTCCGTCCTTGCACCCACCACCCCTGTGCCACCCACTGCACCAGGCTGTGCCTGACCCCACCACACAGGAGCCCCCAGCCCTGCAGCACCTTTGCTCAGGGCAGGGGAGACAAAACCAGGGACATGTGCTGCATGGGGATGGAAACCTGGCATGTACCAGACACGCAGGAGACCCCGGTGCCACCTGACCCTGGTGTTCAGCTTGGATTTCTAAGGCCCAACTTGCCTCCAGCCATCCCCTCCCCAGCCACAACTCTTCCTTCCATGCCCAGGGAAGTGCTGTCCTACCACTTTGGTCTGAATGTGTACACTCTGACCCAGCCAGTTCCCCCTAATCAGAACAGTGCAGGAAACACATGGGATATTGCTGCAGTCCCCAACACGTCCTGACCTACGTGCAGGGGGAACGAGGTGCTGGGATGTTTACTAGTGGGATGTCCTGACCAGTGCAGATAGCTGCTGTTAATTCCTAGAAGAGTGTTGTTAGTTCCTAGAAGAGTGTTTGTTCCCCTACACATCCCACGCTGCCTGTGCTCCTGCTCCCATGCACGCTCTGCTTTCCATTAACCCCAAAGGACGGTCAAGTCTCCTCTGTCACAATCTCACCATGAGTTGTTTTGGTTTGTTTTGGTTTTTTGGGGGATTTTTTTGCTTGTTGTGTCTCAGGTTTTCCATCTTTGCTACGCCCTGAGCAGCTGCATCCCCAGCTGGGAAGTAGGTGGCTTTTGTTCTACAGGAGCTCAAGTGAGTAACAGCCCGGGAAACCAGAGGTGTCATTATTTCAGGGGAAACAGTAAAATGTGTTCCTACCAGGCAGCATGTCCAGGCTGCCCAACTCGGCTCCGGGGCAGAGGCACCACAGAGCACAGCCGGGTGAATGCAGCGCAGCAGGACCCCCGTGCCTCTTCCAACACACCTGAGCTCGCAGCAGGACCCCCCCGTGCCTCTTCCAACACACCTGAGATCGCAGCAGGACCC
>VXBT01006754.1:359766-375556 GCA_013400235.1 Oriolus oriolus
TCCCCTCCATTCCCCTCCCCTCGTCCCTCTCCCCTCGCCTCCCTGCCGCGCGCTCCCGGTGACGCGCGCGCCGTGCCCGCGCCTGCGCGGAGCGCAGCGGCGTCATGGCGGTGCCGGGCGGAGGGGGGCCGGGCCGGGCCGGGCCGGGCCGGGCCGGGGATGGCTCGGGGCGCGGGTCTCTCCCCCTGGCAGCGGGTCCCCGGCTCCCCCAGCTCGGCCTCCCCCATGCGGAGCGCGGCCCGTGCCCTGCGCGGTGTCGTTCCCTTTGCACCGCGCGGCGGCCGCTGCCGGGGCCTGGCCCCACTTGAGGGCCCGAGGGGGCGGCTCCGGGCACGGGCTCCCAGCCCCAGCCGCTCTGCGAGGGGCGTCACCGAGGGGGTGAGGGGTCCCGGCCACGGCGTTCCGGAGGCCCTGGGAGGGGGCTGAGGGACCTGGGAATTCCCGGAGACCTGGGGGAGTGCCAGTCCCCGTGAGCAGTGTGGCTGGGCAGGGCTCCTGTGCCCCTGGGGAGGCACCGGGCAGCTGCAGGGGGCTGTGGTACGGTAGTGCCAGCACTGAGCCTCTCCAGGTGCCTGCAGGTGCGAAGGACGACACATTCAACGTGCTGGACCTGGCGGAGTACACCAAGAACCGGCCCTGGTGGCGCAAGATCTTCGCCCCCAACTCGGGGTCGAGCGCTGAGAAATACAATGTGGCCACGCAGCTGGTGATCGGAGGGGTCACGGGATGGTAAGATGGGCCGGGGTTGCCTTTCCTGCTCATGACAGGCATTGGCTGGGTCTTTGGGGTCAGTCTGACAGGTGCAGGGTGGTCATGTGGCAGTCATTCAGAGAAGGCAGGTGCTCGGCCTGCTGTCCCCTGGCATGGTCTGCTGAGCTGTGGTAGGTCTTAAATGCTGTCTCTAACTTGAAGAACTGAGACTGTCTCCAAGGGAAGAAAATTGCACCAGTCTCTAATTATTTTTAACTTCTGGCAAAAAGTGGTGCTGTTGAATTAGGACAGGCAGATATGAACCCCTTGAAACAAGGATGCCTTCTACACTGGAGGTGGACGTGCTTCAGACATCTGCATAAAAAACCTCCTGGGATCGCAGTTCCCGCGGTTTTCTGTCACTTGCAGCTGGGACTGAGTGTGGCTCTACTTGCAGCTTCATTCCCACAGCATCGTTTGAGTTGAAAACTGTGTAATCACTGCTTTGCTTCTTACAATGCCCCTCGTCTTCACCTGGCACCGGGGTAATTATTTAACAGTGTGTGACAGAGCTTTATCTTCTAATAGAAGTGTGACCTGCCCACCTCTCTCTTGTATCTTCACTAAGTGTATTTAGAAATGGGTAAAGGCAGGTTGCTGTGTTGTTTGCAATGCTCACAAGGAAACCGTGTTCCAAGTGAAGTGTGGTTTGGGTGGCACAACACACCAGCCCTGCATGACTGAGCAAGGCAGGGGTGGTGCTCGCTGCACTTCTGGTGGCTGCAGGAGTGTCTTTCACGTTGAAAGCAGGTAACCCATTTTGGAGACCGGTATAGCCTTAGATCACTGCTGTGTGCTTGTTCCATCATTTTTTCTCTTCTGAGAAATGAAAAGGTAAAAGTAAGTAGTTGTTTACCGCTTACTTTACAAATAAGTAAGAAAGAAGCTTGTGATTTGCTCCCCATGCTCTATCATGGAGTAGCACCTGTGCTCCCTAATTTCCCCTCAGAGATGGTACCAGTTAAAAAATCCAACACCACCAAAACCTAAAGTCACTTGTGGATTTTGGTGAAATCACAGGTTTCTGGTTACTCTTTTGGGAGAAGGATGAGGTTGAAGAGATAAGAATCAAACTGAAAAAGGCTGGAATGTGACAGCACAAAGTGAAAAGCTGTAAAACATCAATTTTGGCTGGGTGCAGATCCTCTCTGGTTGCACTCTTCTGCTGTTCATCAGGCTGTCTACAGTCTTGGGTAACTCCTGCCAAAGACAGCCTTGCCTGTGGGAAACATAATGAGGGGTGTGTGTGGTGTTCCATTCTCCTGACTGGATCCTGGTTGATTTGTAGGTGTACTGGATTCATCTTCCAGAAGGTTGGAAAGCTGGCAGCGACAGCAGTGGGAGGTGGCTTTTTCCTGCTTCAGGTGTGTATGAACAGCAGCCCAGGCTTTCTGGGAACTGTGCTGCTGGGGACAAAGGTCTCTAGGAACCACTGCCTGTTGGGATGTGTGGGGTCCATCACCCTCTCTGCCAGCCTTTGTGGGGCTGTGAATGTCAAAGGTGTGTGTTCTCCATGGCACAGAGATGCAACAGCAGAGCAGGGCCAGTGTGCATAAACTCCAGGAGTGCCAGTGCAGATCCACTGAGGATCTGCTACCAGAGGCCAGGCCAGAGGCACAGGAGAGCTGTTACTGCAGGGGCACCTGCGTGGATGGAGCATGAGGCTGCCTTCAGCTGCAGCGAACCTTGCTGCTGCTGCAGGACTGGCTAACGTACTGAGTCCTGTGCCTGTGGACATAGTGTCCCTGGAGGAACAGCCCTGGATGTCAAGAAGGATTTATCCATATCTGTGGTATGTTTCCTGCCAACCTGGCTTCTCAGGAGTCCAACCAGCACAGGTGGGGCTTGCTGTAAAGCACTGGGAAAAGGAGACAAAGCAGAGATCTCGCTGTCCTCTACCACTTCTCCTGGTTTCCAAGAGCCCTGGCACTGAGGGAAGCTGCTTGGGTGTGGACGTGTAGCTGGTGCATCCTGCAGCAGCTAGAGCAGCTCTCAGGCCTTGTTCAGCTCTCACCTGTTTGCTCCTCAGGCAGACAGGTCTCGTGTGTGACTCATTTTCCCTCGCTCTCCTGGTTCTGCTTTTTCTGCTGAAAGTGAAAAGCTTGCTCTGGGCAGAGGGAGTTGCACAGCTGAATCACCCTGAGCAGATAAAATAGTTTGAGAGGAATGGGCTATTAATAGCTATATCCACCCACAGCAGCAGGAGAACTGCAGGGAGTCCCAGCAATATCCATGGCAGTTGTGAGGGGGAAGGTGATGCCAGCTTTACATTAGGGAAGAGAGGTTGAAGCAGGCTAAGCTGCAGTGTGTGCCCAGCTGTTGGGGGATTACTGTGGGAGACAGATGTTGCAGAACAGTTGGCACAGCTCCAGGGGTGGTGTTCTGTCCAGTTTGTAAGCCAGTGTGCCCACTGGACTATTGTGTGGGAGGTGGCTGTGGTCAGGGAAGGTGGGTGGGCACGGGGGTCTGCTTAGCCATGATCACGCAGGATCTCACTCCAGGAACTTTTTTCCTAATCCTCAAAACTCCAGATTGCAAACCACACGGGATACATCAAGGTGGACTGGAATCTAGTACAACGGGACGTGAACAAAGCCAAACAGCAGCTGAAATTTCACAGCAGTGGTAGTAAAATGCCTCCAGAAGTGAAAAGCAGAGCGGATGAGGTGAGACAGCTCTCCCAGGGCATGTGCTGGAGGGACAGCAGAAAACAGGATTGACTCCTGTGCTGTTACGGATCTTCCATTGTGCGTATACAGGGAGGGAATTCTTGCATGACAGCAAAATTGGAGAGATGGCAAAAGCTGTGGGTGTTGTCTACCTAGACTTTAGGAAGACACCATTTCCCACAGCGTTCTCCTGGAGGAGCTGGCTGCTCATGGCTGATCAGGGTGAAAAATTCGCTGTGTGCTGGTGCAGTTAGGGAGGGGAGGTCGTTGGGTAGGAAGCTTTCCCAAATCCGAGCAGTGGCGTGTCTGTGAGCATCACTTGCCTCAAAGAACAGCCTGAGGGATTTCTTCTTAGCAAGGGTGTCAGTGGGTGGCCTGATGTTGAACACTGTTGTCTCTTCTCACCCCTGCTTAGGTGATAATATTTCTGAAGAAGAATGTTATCCTGACTGGAGGGTTTGCCGGAGGATTCCTGCTTGGAATGGCATCCTAGAAGCTGCACTCTCCTCTCATGCCCCACCTCCCCTCCCCTCCTCTGCTGCTGTTATCTCTCACTTAGAAGTCAAAGGATGTTGCCAACAGACTCAGTCCCATCTGCTCACAGGTTCCAGCCCTTATTTCTTACAATGCTGCTTCTGATTTCCACCTTTTTCTTCTGTCTGGGCTGTTAGAGTGCTGGGGTTGGTCTGAAAGCTTACGACTCCCAGTATATCGTTATGATTTCCCACCAAATATGCCCAGTCTCAAATTTTCTGATGAGTTTCAATGTCATAAAAATGTAGTGGCAGAGAAACTTCTTAAATGCGCATCTTCCAGGTGCTCAGGACTGTTACAATGTACCTTTGTCTGCCAGTATATGTGTGCAACAGCTGTCAGCTCTTCACCACGATTTAGCTTTCGGTATTCCTGCCCTGGCACCTGGAAAACCTCTGCTTCCCTCTGCACAGGGGTAGTCTGTGCAATCCAAAATGTGGTTGACTGTCCTGGGGTGGATACAGAAGTGTCAAAGGACAGCCTGAGCTGTGTCCAGGACAGGTGAATATGGATTTTCCTGCCCTCCCCCTGCTGTTGCACTGCACATAGATGGCCATTTGGCTTTCTTTCTGCTGGTATCCTTCTCCATACTGCAAATGCAGCACTGGCACTGCTGACAGAAACTGAGCACTGAGGCTGACTCTCCAGGCCCTTTCCTCATCACGTGTTCTGAAAGTTACAAGTTCTGTGCTGTAGAACCATCTGACTGCTCAGCCTTTGAGGCTCTCTCCTGCTTCCAGCAGGGCCCACCTGGCTGTGTCACATGGGGGCATTTCAGCTGTGCCACTTACTGTAAATCACCCTGGGCCTCTGACTGAACCCCTCTGACTGGGGTTTTCATGTCTACCACGACCTTCTCTGGTCACTTTGGCATTGGTGATGCTCTTTGAGCTGTAACCATGTGGGACGGGATTGTCAACAGGAAATGCATCCCTGCTTAGGGCACATTGTACTGGTCCAGGTCCCTGTTGCCAGCTCTACTGGAGAAGGGGAAAGATGGGAAATCTGGAGTGCAGTCCTTTACCTGGCTCTGAAGAGCACAAATTCCTTCTCCCTGGTCTCTGCAAGCGACTGAAATGGCAAAACTCGTGTGAAAACCAGACTGTGCTCTTGTGAGAGTGTTTCGTTTGCATACTTCTGCCTCGGTTAAGTTCCTTCCTTCTTTGTGTTTGCCATTTCCACAAGAAAAGCTGCTTGCTTAATTCCATCAGCTGCAGCCCTTCTCCTGCAGGTGATGAGGCAACCCAGCTGCAGAGCTCAGCTGTTTTTGGACAGTCTGACTCAGTGCAGCTGTGTGCAGTACAAACAAACATCCCCCAGAAGTAGTCTGTGAGATAAAGACTTGCCTGACAACGTGGTGATGTCCTCCAGCAGGTATAGGTAGGAGCCCTTGCCCAGGATGTGGGGTTTTATGTGAAAGTCAGCTCGTCCTTCATTGGGAAATGTGGCAGGGAACAATGACACTCGTGGGTGGGTGGTTTGAAGCACCTGGCTCAGCAGCTGCACCCCAGTTCCAGTGCTGGGCAGTGGCTTTGTGATCTGCTGCTCTCAGGATGGCTGGAAATGAGATCTTCCCCTGAGAGCTGCTGGCAGAGCTGAAATGGTGGGTTCTTGCACCAGGGGGTTTGGAATGAGCACTTGCAGTTGTCAATTTTGTTTCAGCTCTGTTGATTGAAGTGTCAGTGTAGCACCACATTGACTAAGCTGAGGTTTTTCTCACCTTCAGGATCTGAAAAG
Organism: Oriolus oriolus; assembly: GCA_013400235.1. Taxonomy (NCBI): domain Eukaryota; kingdom Metazoa; phylum Chordata; class Aves; order Passeriformes; family Corvidae; genus Oriolus; species Oriolus oriolus. Next base: position 365,457 of record VXBT01006754.1, read on the forward strand.
AGGCTGCAGGTGATCAAGAGACAGAAGTTGCTGTCTTTGCTCCTGTCCTGCCATACGTGGCCAAGGGGAATGAAGGAGCAGCTGGCCTCACATCCTTTTAATGATGGCCTTCCTAAAGGCCATCCTGGGCTGCAGGAGTGATGGGATGCAGCAAACAGGTCTTCAATAAATTGGTGTTTGGCAGTGGAGTGACAGATGATGGTGGTGGTTTTTTGGGATTTGGTTTGTTTTCCTGTAGGATCTGCAGAAATGAACATGCATAAATTGATACATTTGTCTTGCAGAGTATCTCTTTTTCTTGTAGGACAACAGCATTTCTGCTGTTTGGCTGGGTGGGCTGCATAACACAACTTCTGAGATGCACTGATCTCCACAAAGGTTTCTCCAACAACAAAGCTCAAAGCAAATCATTAACAGACCTTAGGGGTGTTCTTCAGGCTCAAGTAAGTCACTACTTCTGCCCAGCCCTAGGTGGGGTGGTTTCTCCTGAAGTCCCAGTTTGCTGCTATGGAGAGAAATGGCCCGGAGAGGGAGCTAAAATGCCTGTACTGCTGCTGGAAGGGGAAACAAGTAACAGATTCATGTTGAGTTTGATGTGAATGTAGGCAGGGAATGGACAAGGACATCAGGATGTGGCAAATCTTTCTGCTGTGCCAGTGTTGGGCTCATGGCTGGCACTGTTTCATGCTGTGGGTCAACACTGGAAGCTTTGATGCTGAATCAGCCTCTGGAGGGATGCATTTTCGTTGCTGCAGGTACCAAGATGAAGTGTCCCTTCCCCTCCCCACTCCTGCTCCTTTTAGTCTTGTTTCAACAACTTCTGACATCTTTTACACTATGAGATTTCAAACACATTAGGCTTTTAAAGTGGTTTTATATATTGTATGTAAATGCTTGTTGAAGTGATATTTTATTAAACAGTTTTGCTCTAAATGCTTCTCTGTGTGAGGTCTTTTGGCTTCCTGGGAACCAGCCTGTTCCTGTCTCACTGTGACTGAGGGGAGCACCTACAGCCAGACCAGCAGCAGGCGTGCAGCAGGTAGCACTTGGGGACATGGATTAGTGGTCAGCTGGGCAGTGCTGGGGGAATGGTTGGACTCGAGGATCTTAAAGGTCTTTTCCAACCTAAACAATTCTATGAGGGCACCAGCCCCCCCTTATCCATGCAGGTAACCTGGGCTGCCTTAATAAATCCCTCTCCCTGATCATCCTGGCACCAATCACCCATACTCCCAAGAAGTGGGATGCTTCTAGGGCAGGAGGTGGGTCTGTTGCCAGCCTGGCTTGCCTCTGCTGAGCTAATTTGTTCCACCCAGCTGCAAATGGGCATGGAGATAAGGCTATTTCTTTTTCGTAGGTGCAACAGAAGCCTTAAATACATATTTTTTTATCATCTATTGGTGACTTTATTTCCACTGTACTTGATCGGATAGGGCAAAAGAGAAAAATGAGCTACTTGTGTTTGAGGTGGTTCACAAGATTGTCATCACTTTTCCCTACTTTTCAAGGACACTAAACCCCCTGTTTTGTTTTAAGATTTTTTCTTGCGGGGGAGAGCAGTGGGAGGGGAAGACAAGCCCTAAATTATTCTTATCTTCAGCCCCAGTTATAAAAATATCAAGTAGCTTCTATTTAAACATGATGATCTCACGTGGCTCTGGGCTGTGGATGGCAGCCAAGCTGCCCAGCTTTGCAGCTCAACAAACAACCAAAAGGAGACCCCAGTTTGTTCCAGTCATTTATTTTGTACCATGGTATTTCAGAGTAGTGAATACAGATGGTTTGCTCTTCTAGGCTTCAATACACACAACTATTGTGCCTAGACCTCTGTGGTCTGTTTATAGAAGCTCTATTTCATAAGTAAGTTGTACTTGCTCACAGCACAAAAGTCCTTTACGGCTAGATCTAATGACAGAGTTAGGGCTAGTGGGTTGGGAGCCTGATATTTGGGTGCCTGGACTCCTGCTACAGGGGGACAGCAAGACAGGCAGCTCTGAAGAGTGGTGCAGGAACCTGTCTATGAGCTCTTCCTACAGGTCACAGGAAATTCTGCTGCATGGCCGAGAGCTTCTGGAAAGCCATCTCTCCTGGGGTCCAGACACAGCCGGCTTGAGAGTGAGTCTGGAATGCTGTGTGGAAAATAACTGCCTACAACTGCTTGTTCAGTAAGCAGCACCTAAGTCAGTTCTTGGATCTAGCCCAGGGCTCTGTGACAGGCCTTTGGGTATCAGCAGGTTTAACTAGACTTCGATTCAAAGCATATTGCTTAAAGGTGTTCAATTAGACATAAATTTATAAATTTTGTATCAACAGTCAGATCTTTCAAATGAATATTGCTTTTTTAAAAAAATATCCTATCCCTGTAGCAATCCCTGAAATAATGTTCCTGTAACATCTTTGTCATGCAAATAGCAGCGTGTAGACAATTCAAATATAAAATAAACAACTCTGTCCAGTGGAAAAGGGAGGCACTTAGGCAAAGTGACTTGTAGTCACTCATGATCTAGGCAAAACTTAGGAACAATCATCAGACCTGATTCCCATTCTTGAGCTTGAACCACTGGACAGGCAAATGTTGTCTGGAACTACTGCATGGTGGCAGCAATACCTTTGTTGTGTCAAGATGGGTTTGTTTCGTGTTTAAACTCACTCTTCTGAGCTCATTTCCTGTACCTCTCGCTCCAGAAGCCAGAAAAACTTGGTTCCAATTCTCCATTTTTTAGAGCAAGGATGGATTAGAGTAAGGTAAGCATCCTAAAAACATCAAGTTGACATTTCACAGGTGTGATGCAGAGGCAACATAGATGATGTGTTCGTACAGAAAATAAAGTTTGTTAACCAGGCCATTTGTTGGTACTGTGTTAAACTTTTTGGTGTGCCGAACGGTGTGTTCTAGGAGCAACCTGGCTTTTCTGAAAGTCTAAAGAAGGCTTGAAAAAACACACACGAGCTCTTCAAGTGAGTCCATGCTCCAGCACCTGCTGGAGCTGCATTGTGTTACTGAGGTGGTGGGGAAATTCCTCCTGAAGCCAACTTAACCTTTTCTCTCTCCCTTTCTTCTCTCTCAAACCCTGAACAACAGATGGATCTGCCCTTGGTGTACCGGGCACAGCATTTCCGCATCTCCTGAAGCACAGCTTCGCACTTGGACTCCATGTAGTTGTTCGCTGGAAAATAAGAAGGAGACACCAGGTCTGCAGAGAGGAACGGGTTTTGTTCCTTGAGGGAGCACACCTAGCCCAGCTCTTCAGCTGCTTACAAACATTCCATCATTTTCTCTGCTCACAAAAATCTCTCTTTAGTTCCAGCTATCTAAAGCTGTGGCCAGAGGCTCTCAGAGAGGAGCCCTGCAGGAGCAGACTGAGTCTGGTTTGAGTTAAGAACCACCTGCCTGTCCGCCCAGAAACACAGGGCATGCAGAGCCACCTGCTCTGCCTTGGATGAGTTCTGCAACCACTACACAGCTGCACTCACACCTGCACTGACTTTTAAAAGATTAAAAGAAGTAACAGCAGCATAATGTGAGACACACAGCACCCATGGAGAGCCCAGAAAGCAGCAGTGAACACTTTCTGGTTAATGAGCAAACCACACTGCTGCAATCACTGGACTATGAATTCCCTGACTGGGTTGGTGAGTGAGCTGTAATACAAACACAGATATCACCCCTGTGAGAAAGAGGTTGTGGTGATTTTGGCAAGCTGGCAGCCCAGGAGGCATGGCAGGCCCTTGGAGAGGACAGCTGATCTCTCTCTGCCATAACCTGCAGCTGGTGAGTGCTCCAAGGCTCTCCTAACTGTCCCTCTGCCTTTGCAGCTTTGTTTCTGAAACTGTAGCTACATACAGGCACTCCCTGATATCTGTCAAGGATGCATTCCTGAAAGTCACACACAGACAGGAAAACACAAAAGAGATTTACAGTGGGCATTCAGTCTCACAGAGGAAGCAGCAAGATCGTTTGGAACAATGACTTTTGAGAAGTCAGCATCTCCCAAAGGTCCAGCTCCCACCCTCTGTCCTACACAACTGGGTACAGTGACTGTGCATTCCTCAGTTAAGGCTCTGAACTTTAATTTTTACAGGGCAAAATTGCTTTGCTCTCTGTCAACTCATCTGCTTCATCTGTGCACATCAGACAGCTCCACAGCACAATACACAAACAGCAGCACTCCAAAATGACAGCTCAAGCAGCGGCGACAGTGAAGTGTAAATGCAGCAAAGAGCTTCTCTGCCACCACGTAACCATTCAGATCAACGCTGACCTACACAAACCTACACAGGCAAAACACTTGGAATAACCTCCATGAATGCTATAAAAAGAACATCGTCTCAGATGGGATCAAAACAGGGTCAACCATAAGCTTTTAAGTGCAGTAGTACAGGGAGAGAAGCTAGTCCTTTGTGGGAGAATGCTCCAAACCATGAAGACAGTAAAAGGTAGTCTCTAGACATGAAGGCCATCTCATACCCCGAGGACAGATCACCTAACCTGTTCCTGACAGACTTCTGTGTGACCTGCTCTTAAAACACCCCTGGAGCAGCTCTGCAGTCTTCTCATACAATCCACCTACTCCCTCACTAATCACACTGTAAGAGAGCTTATTATAATGTCTAGCTCTCCCTGCCCACGGCTGAGTCCCAAAAATACACCTGGGAACGGAGAACACTCCAAGCACATTACTGCTACTAATGCTCTGTTGTATACTAACGATATCTCATTATTTACAATTAAGCACAAAGCAATTCTATTAAAATCAGACATAATTTTGTTCATTTTCCAACCAGGTGCTTTGTTTCCTTCTCAAGGTAAAAGGACAACAAGGTTAAGTTAAAAGAATTAAGTTCCACCAAAAATCAGGACACCAAAATAAAAATGACACTTGGTACCTTGCAAGCATTTCTGTATTTCACAGGCTTGTTTCTGGCAGGGATCCTTCCGGGACATGTTCAGGAACTAAAATGATAGGAAAATGTTACTGTAGATCAAGGTGCTTTTCAGGGGGTGGGGGAAAGACAATGTCCTCGAAAGCCACATCTTTCAAGAGTTCCCAGTTTCCCCCACTGTCACCATTCAGAAAACATCTATTGCTACTTGCAGGTGCCTGCCAACAAACACAAGAACGCTCTGTGTCTGGCCAAAAGATGATGATGATGAGGAGGACAATGAATATGGGAAGTTTTATGTCACTAAGTTTAAAAGCTTTTTTTCTTTTCTCTAGTCAAAATGTGTCCCTTTCCACTTGGATGTACAAAGATTCCAGAAAAGATTCAAATTGACATGGTTGACTAAATTTTAAGTTTTCTATCTCTAGACTTTATACTAAGACACATATTTATGTGAAATCCACCTCTGTGAGCTTTACACAACCAAGGATTTGGTGGCAAGTCATGGAACTGCACCTGGAGAAGGCATTTAAAAAACAATCAACCAAACAACTCAGTTGTGTACATCCCAGAAAGCCAGCAAGGAGGGCTTTTTTCATTTTGTTTCAGGAGAAAGTCTCTTGAAAATCCTCTCCCTCTGTCCAAAAAACCCCTCAACCAGATTGGAGGACAGCTCCATCTTGTTCAAATCCATAGGAAACAGGATTTCAGACACTCAATTTGACTTCTCCGCAGCTGTGACACCTGTAACTGTGTCAGAGTAAGATCAAAAGCCAAGCAAAAGCTGGTGGCACCAGTAGTTGAACGAGAGACCTCTAAGGAAAGCACCATTGTCACCGAAAGCAGTTGTGAGGCTGAACCCTCTGAGCCACAGTTCAGCCTCTGCTCAGAGCTGGGAGCTGCTGCCTTTCCAGTTTCTGACAAGTCACCAGCCCAAAGCACTTTCCAATATCACTAGGACATTATTTGCAGCATCCTGGCCAAACTCCACTTGGGGCAATTACATTCTGCCTACCTAGAACTCCCCCTGATGTTTCACTTGGTCACAATACTCCTCTTCACTGCCTGTCCTAAACTCTTGTGTGATGTTGCTGTGTGTTGTTTTTAACTGCTTCCACCTCAAAGGTGGCTGCATTTCAGTGGAGAGAGAACCTTTTATTGTACAAAACAGACAATGGCATCTTCCTAGAGCCACTGCTCCTGAAAGACAAAAATCCATATTAAAGAAAGACTGGGAGTAAACAGTGCACAGTACAAAGCAGGGGTAATGTCTGCACATACCAGATTAATCCCCAGGCACGAGTTTAAGCAGCAGTTCTTCAACACCACCAAGCTGTAAGTGACAAGGAAAAGTTCAATACGTCTACAGTTACTGTGGTTGAGCTAATGGACTTCAACAAAATAACAGTCCTTTGCCGTCCCTCAAGGATCTCAAATGACTTCACAAACAGGCATGACTATGGTCTATTGTTGCCACCATCCTTACCATGAGATGGTGCTCTATCTCCCAAACGCGAGAGTTACTATCCCTGTACTGCTCACCCTGGGACAGCTGCCACATGTGAGGCAGCCGGGATGGGGGGAGCTGGCTGGGTCGCAGCGCCTCACCCAGGGGAACCTGAACTCTTTGGATCCGAGCCCTCAGCATACCTTCCTCCTGGGGGAAAGTAACAAAACAGAGCAGGCAGTTACTGGCAGTGCAGCGGAGGCACCTGAAACAGCAATGCTACAACCACGGGGAAGCTCAAAGCACACACTTGCCTCTTCTGCAGTCACGAGCCAGGTTTTGCGGTGCTCATCGCAGTAAACCCCCACGCGCCGCACCCAGAGCCGCACGGGTGGAGCGCCAGCCTCCCCTCCCTGTGCCATCCCTCAGGCACTTCCGCAGCTCAGGTGGACGGCATCGGCCCGCGGGGTGCACGCGTGGTCTCTTTAGCTCGGAGCACATTCACGGAGAGAGCTGCCGGAGCTGGCAGACAGGTGGTGTCTGACTCGTTGGATGAGATGCTACTTGCGGAAATGTCCCTAAAAGTCAGCTCGGGAGGCTGAGGTGGTGCCTAAGCGAACGGAAACGTCAGGCCGAGTCGTACGCTGGGACACGCGTGCTGGGTGGCATTGGTAAGGCATTCTGGGGCAAAAGGTGCTATTGGTGCAAAGTTAAACCCTGTGAGTATTGGCTTTGCTCATTCCACTAACAGTCCTATTAACAGTCTTTGTGTAAAACGGGGCAGGGGGGAAAAAAGAGGTGGTCTAAATCCCAACAGCAAAACTCGTGACCAGGAGTGAGGTGAGCTTAACAGGAACGAAGATCACTCTGCAGACAAAGCACGGAACTCGGTGTGCAGGACTCTCATCTTTGGAGCTCGCAGAGCTGTCGGGGTGCAGGGTCCTTTGTCTCATCTCTCAGGGGTGGCAGCACTGTCCATTCACACACAAACTCCTCGGGAGCAGCTCTCAGGACTGCGTCGCTCGGCTTTTGGCTGGTCACAGAGAGCCACCAACGCGGGCGGAGGAGCTTGGGGCATTGAGGTGGTTCCTGCTACCGTAACTTTTGTTTAACAGCACGTTTATCTGTGTGCCAGTTAGATCAAGCTGAGCCATTAGCAAATGGAGGTCAGGGGAAATGATTCTCTTTGAACCCTAGAAGAGGTAATCAAAATGGTACAGACAGTCTTCATCCTTTATCTAGGTGTAAAGTAGAACAAAGTTAAGCTGTAACACATACAACATCCTCCTGCTACGAAGCAGATGCAATATTCCTTATCCCAGTGAAACACAGTGGTCTTCTGAAAACTTGTAAGGTTATAAGGCATATTTCAAACAGGAGCAAGAAAATCTGGGTACAAAATAAAGGAGGGAAAGTCGGGGAGAGAAAAAAAATGAATCGTTATACATTGGGGTGCATATATAACAGAAAATTCTCTTCCATGATGCTTTCCATATCTCACATCAGTGTTTCTCTATCTTTTCGAGCCAAAGGAGCACTCAGCCTTTTCGAGAACAAAACACCAACCACGGATCAGCCTGAACAGCACTGTCACAAAGAAAACTTTGAATGTTCTTTTATTACTTCTTCTTTTCTCCCATTCTGTTTGTTTCTTTGCTTGATGTGTGGGGATGTGTGTGTGCCCTACACAAAGCACCGCTGTTCTGACAGCCATCCTGTGATGAGGGACAGGCATTCCAAGGAATGCCTCGCCAGCTGGATCGCTGGCATTTAGAGGAATGTGACAGCAGTCTGACAAGGCTCACAAGGCCTTCAGGAATTAGGGTTAAAGGGACATTTCTGCAATTCTTTTCCTTTCTCCTTTACCCTAAGCCACTTTACAAATATAAACCCCTGTGTGCAAACCACTCTGCCCACCAGTGAAATGCAGCAATTGCCACTGCTCATTTTCAGTCAGCTGAATGTAATCACCCCAGGTGGAATTCGGCCAGGACACTCTCCTACTTTGCAGTAAACTGCAAAAAGTTCCATCACAACCAGAAATGCCCAAGAACTTGCTTTTATTCTATTCAAAGCTGGAATTTCTACAGCTCATCATGCCCAGAACCAGAAGGCTCAAGACTAGCTCCAGTAATAGAAAATATGTCTCAGTAAGTGAACTGTGTTTCCCACTGTAAGTAAACTCTCCTGGAAGGTCTCCTATCCAAATACTGACCTGGTTCAGCCTGGCTGAACAACAGGCAGGAGGACTAAAGCACAACATGCACGTTTGTGTTCATGGTGTGTGGAGATGGCAGCGATGACAGATCCAGGACAACAGAAAAGGTCTCGTGCAGAGGACACTGTGCAGAATGGGCAGAGGTTAATGTGTGTTTTCACCCTTTGCCCCACTGATTTGCCCCAAGCTTCCCCAGAACTGCAAAGTTCAAAGGCTCAGTGTGGCCTGTGGAGGTGCCCAGGTTAGTGCCACATGGAAAATCCTGAGGTCAGGCAAAACCGTCGATTGGGTTTGAGGTGGGACAGGAATTGGGTCTGAGGTGGGACAGGTCTGTCTGCAGCACCCAAACACACCAAAGAGACTGGAGATTCCACAAGCACACACTCAGACAGTGCACCTGAAAACATACACAGTGTCTATTTCTGCAGGTTTGATCAGAAAGCAAAAACAAAGCCTGAAGGAAGACATGGGTGGAAGGAGAACAGAGCTTACTTATATTTTAAACAAGTTTTAAACCCGGGTTTTTACACTTGCTTGCTTCATAACCTAACAAAAAACCCACCACAAGCAACAAAAACCCCAACAGCTTAAATCTGCAGGATTGCAGCATCATCCTTTGAGACTTTTAACATTCCCATCAACATAACTGTAGAAGGCTGAGCTGTTCAAAGTGTTGTTTTGGGAAGATTCAAATCCCAATCCCCACAGACAGGAATAATACTGGCAGATGTTTTGTCCACCTTAGCATCAATCTTAGAAGTTTAACGCAGTTCTGGGACCTGGATGGATTTCTGAGCCATAATACATGGATAAATGTGAAAATGGCCAGGAGGAGGAATGCAGCTTGTAGTGACAACAATTTATTTGGTTTTAAATTTGGTACATTAAAATATTTTATGGAACCAGTGACAGAAATTACTCCAGATGCTGCTTGGACCACCCCAGAGCTGGAGCTCAGTGAGCTGAACAAACTCCACCCTTTATCACCTTCTCTTCTAAAAAGCTATCGGGAGTTCAGCTGCCATTTAGGCACCAAGGGAAAGCACTGCTGCGGCTCAGCAGTGCTGTGCTGACACAGTAACAGACCCCAGAACAAGGCTGGCCAGCCTGGCCTTCTGCTGGGGCACGAGAGCTGCCTACACACCTCAGGGCTACAAGGGCGCTGAGCCTTCCTGAAAAACCCAGCCCGGCTCTGACAACAACTATCTGCTGATCTGGTGACTTAAGGGCATGTGGAGACACTCTAAAGCTTCTTCTTGGGGGTTCGGACTCTACTCTGCCTGGAGCAAGCCCCTCTGACTCCACGCTCCGCTCTGCCCGACCTACTGAGGGGTAGCAGATGCTCACCGACCAGCCGGGCTGTCCAGCAGAGTGGGGAGGGCAGGCCGAGCTTTGGTGGGATCTAAAAAAACAGGAACACAAAAAGATGGACATATTGCGGGGGGAGCCACGCAGAGGGGCGAGGAGGGCGAGGGAAGGGATGCAGGAGCCGGGCCGAGGAGCGGGAGCGGGGGGCGGTGTGGCCAAGCCGGGCAGGAAGGGCTGGAGGGG
>VXBT01006754.1:376037-390415 GCA_013400235.1 Oriolus oriolus
AAGGGGGCAGGCGGGCGGGGAAGGCAAGATGGCGGTGCAGGCGGTGCACCTGGAGGCGGACGCGTTCCTGGTGTGCCTGAACCACGCGCTGAGCACCGAGAAGGAGGAGGTCATGGGGCTCTGCATCGGAGAGGTACCGCCCGCGGAGGGGCGGCCCCGGGGAGGCGCTGCCTATGGGGGTTGTGGCCTGCGCGGGGCCGTGGGACGGCGGGGCGCGGCCTGTGACCGCCGGCATCGCGCACGGAGCGACCCCGGCACCCCTCTGGTCTGCGGCCCTGGCAGCCGCCAGCGCGTAGGTCAGCTCCTGTGAGAGTCGAAGCTCAGAGCCAGCCCTATGCCCCGGCGCGCTCCGGTGCACGCCTGTGCCTTGTGAGGGATGCTCAGGGGAGCCGGCCGCGCCCTGCGGGCGGTCGTTTCTTTAGCAGAGGATTGAATGATTTCCCCTCTGTGTCGTTAGGTTGACACCAGCCGAATCGTCCACATCCATTCTGTGATAATCTTGCGCCGCTCTGACAAGAGGAAAGACCGTGTGGAGATCTCACCAGAGCAGCTTTCAGCTGCTTCCACTGAAGCAGAGATATCCTTTAGCAGAGACAGCAGCGGGCTCGCCAGTGCTTTGCCTCAGAGCTCTTTTCACGTGCTGTGCTTTAGGCCTGTAGTTGGCTCGAAGCTGTCAGCTGCTCAGCTGCGAGGGCTCCGCTGGCAATTGCCTTTCTCTGGAGTATTTGTTGGTTCCAGCACTTGCAGTGGAATTGTGTTTTAAATTTTTTAGCGTTGTTTTGTATTTGGTCGCAGGTAAAACTGCAGTGTGTTTGTGGAGGGGGAGGGCAGTTCAGCAGGGAGGCTGAGTGGAAGATGAAAGGTCAGCAAGGCTCCAGGTGCTGCACTGGGGAGCCTCTTCTCTACACGCGCTTGGGGACGCTGCTTTGAGCAGCTGCTGAAATGCTGCCACGTGCAAACAAAGTCCAGTTTGCTTCTGCAGCAGTGACTCCTGATGGTGCTGGGGAAGAGGCTCCCATCAGCTCCCTGCACTGTGTCTTGCCACCCCTCCAAAAGGATCTGGAATTCTGTTGACTCATAAGAAACGTAGAAAACTCTGCTGTTTTTCCTTGTACACGCAGCTCTTCCCTGTGTCTGTTGGTTCCCAAAGCTCCTTGACTCCCACACAGGCTGGCTGAAATGACAGGACGTCCCATGAGGGTGGTGGGCTGGTACCACTCCCACCCCCACATCACTGTGTGGCCGTCACACGTCGGTAAGAGCAGCCCTGGGCTGGGCTCTGGGTGAATCTCCGAGCTGCTGATCCTGGTGCTCAGTCACTGGAGTTCCAGAGCTGCACATTCCAACAGTTCTGAGTCCGAAACATTCCCTGGAAGGACCAGATTGTCTGAGTGGGCTTCAGGGGCTCCTGCCAGCGTAGCCCCATTCCTGTGTGTGCTCTCCAAGGACTCAAACGTGAGCCAGGAGTCACAGATCAGCTACTGCTGGTACTGCTGTTCTTCCAGATAGATAAAACAGACCTTGGGTGTGGGGAGTAGCAAAAAAGCTGTGGGAATCTTGGGTCTGCTGTGGTGATTTCTGCCATCTGTGAGTGTTGATGCGTAGCTGAAAACTTTCATAAAAGAAGTACATGAGTATCTTAGCATGACCTGTGGCACCAGGCTGGCTGTGAGATAATTTCTGGTTTTGTGAGCTCATCTTCTATTTTTAAGATTTGCCATTTAATTACATTTTGAATTGGATCAAAATTTTTTATTTAAACCTAAGTCACCCAGAGTAAGGATGTAAACATAAAGTTTGTGACATTTGTTACCAAACTGCAGATCACCCTTGAAAAGGTGGTGAATCATTTCCCACTCCTGCCGGTGAGCAGGGCAGGTCTCACTCTCATTTCTGTGCCTGCAGATGTCCGCACACAGGCCATGTATCAGATGATGGACCAAGGGTTTGTAGGGCTGATCTTTTCCTGCTTCATTGAGGACAAGAACACCAAGGTAGGCAACTTTAAAATGGCACCAGACCCTCCAGGTGCTCGTGAGAAACATCAGGGCAGAGCTGAAGTCCTCGGGTACAGCCTGCAAGAAGGGCAGAGCTCTGCTTGGAGCACATGGAAAGCACAGTGGGAATGGTGGTGGTTGGATTGTGATTGTCAAGGACTGGAGAACAAGTGATGATTGTTCTGTGCTGCCCCACAGCAGCTGCAGAGTGTGTGCACTGAGATGGGGCCGGGCTCTTCCCTCAGGTGTCCAGCCCAGCACACAGCCCTGCCCCTCTCTCCAGGAGGTGTGGCTGTCATGTGAGATAAGCTGACAGTCAGGTCTAGGCCGTCCAGGCAGCTGCTGCTTAAGAGTTTTTCATCATTAAAGGCTTTATCAATATATGGTTTAAGCAGCTCCAGCAAGCAAATCACAGCAAAAGGTCTGTGACTTTGCAACATGTTGGAATTCTATTTGAAAGCATATTCTGCTTCCTAAAGGAATGTGTTGTTTTAGATGTTTTTTGCCTTTGGAATCTGACTTTCTGCTGTCTTTCTTAGACAGGCAGAATTCTCTATACCTGTTTCCAGTCTATTCAGGCCCAGAAGAGCTCAGAGTGAGTACAGCAGAAGAATATTATGTCCAATTGTGCTTGTCTCTTGTTTCTCTGGGTTGTCTCTAATAAGTGGCTTCTCATTTGTGAGGAATAAATGTACAGGGATGCCTGCACAGGGACTTCTGCTCATGCAGGCTGCTGAAGAGAATCTAAAGATTAGGAGTGATTCATTTAGCCTAAATAATTTATTATCTTGAGATTTGCTGGGGTCAGGGTGGGATTTATGCTGCAATTCGTTGTGTAGCAGCCCCACCTTTTTGCTTCCAGCTCTAGAGGTCGAGCCCTCAGGTTTGCACCTCACAATTAAAATTCAAGACAAGTATGTGGATATAAAATGCTTCCCTTTGCCTGTCAGCTCAGGCACATGTTCCCAAAAGTGGATGTGCAGCGCTGCCAGGCCTTGGACAGACTGTTGTAAGGTTGTAGAAGTAATTTTTTCGTTTGCTGCTTTTAATTATATTTCATACCCTTTTAGATATGAAAGGATTGAAATTCCCATTCATGTTGTCCCACATGAAACCATTGGGAAAGTGTGTCTGGAATCAGCTGTGGAGCTGCCCAAGATCCTTTGCCAAGAAGAGCAGGATGCCTACAGGAGAATTCACAGGTAACGGTCCTGGGGCTCTACCCCTCTCCAAGGCTGTCTTTGCTGACATGTTCTGTTGTTGCTGTGCTTAGAGTGCCAAAGCCTTGGCAAAGCTGTAGAAATTAAGGAGGATTAGCAGCTCATGTGCCTCTGTAGAACTTACTGAAGTCTGTAGAACCTGAGCCTGGGGTTGTCAGCAGAATTCTGGGGTTTTGTGATCACGGGTTGTTATCCTTGTGCATGTGCGTGGCTTCAGCAAGTGAAGAGGTTTAGGTGTGCCTGTGGTCTGGTCAGTGACTCGTGGGCAGCTGGTTTTACTGCCTGGGTTTAATACACAATTCCCTGCTGTCTTGTCTCTAAACTGCTTTCTTTTCCTTCCCTTAGCCTCACACATCTCGACTCTGTAACCAAGATCCATAATGGCTCAGGTAAGGATTCCTTGCACGTGACAATCCAGGGTGCTGCTCCCAGAATCAAAACGGTGGAATCTCATTACATAGCAACAGAATTGTAACTAGATGCTTAAAATGAAAATGTCACAGGCTGTAAAACACCCTAATCCTGGGGTTCATGAATGTTGTATCCTTCAGGCTCTGTAGAATTGGTTAAAATTACAAAAGACTTTGGGATTGTTTGGGGTTTGGTTTGTTTGGGTTATTTTTTCTATTAGAACAGGAAAGGGGATTTGGGATTTGTTGAGTGTTAAAGTAGTGTCTGGTTGACCTGTATGCACACTTCCATCTCCTGGCACTTTATATGTGTTACACGGGTGTGACATCTTTCCTTTTGCCAGTGTGATGGGGTAAATCCTAATCCCACTTCTGTTCAAGTTTATTACCCCATTGTCCATTCTCACACATTTAGGAAATGAGGCATTCTATGATGCTTCTAAATTTAGAAATTAATTAGCGTCAGTGATGAGCTGTGTGCAGATTTTCACTGTAGGTCTGTCATCCCTGCCTGGGTCAGACTGAAATGGTGTTTCCCTGTTGCAAGCTGCTGGTTCTGACCTTCCTGTGGAGATGTGTGGTTGCCATGGCCAGGATGGTGGAAGTTTTCCTTGGCTGGCTGTTGGCTTTGGGTTGGTGTAGCACCGGGTCTTTTGTGTGTTGCCCTGGCACGGATGTGTTGTTGCTCTTTGCAGTGTTCACAAAGAACCTCTGCAGCCAAATGTCTGCCATCAGCGGGCCCCTGCTGCAGTGGCTGGAGGACAGACTGGAGCAGAACAAACAGCGTGTGCAGGAGCTGCAGCAGGAGAAAGAGCAGCTGCTGGAGGAACTCGCTGCTTTAGAGTGAGGAGGAAATGCAGACCCTTCAGGAAAGAGACATAAAAAAATCTTCAGGAACTACTCCAGGCTGAAGGGTGGCCCTAAATTGCCTCTCAGTGAAGGTACTGGCTGTGCCTCTTCTCTTGCAGCAAAGAGCACATCTCCAGGATCAGGACTTTACCTGCCCCAGCTTGGTGCAAAGCAGTGCTGCAGGTGCTGAACTTCTGGATCAGTGGTGGGGCTGGGCAGCACCTGAAGACTCCTGTTCTGGAGAGCACACACCTAGGGAACATGTTTCTCCCTCTATATTTTGACAGAAGTCCTACTGCTTTACATGTATTCCAGGAGCCTGGAATGGGAGGGTTAGAGGGGAAAAGTGTGTCTCTGCTGTCATATTCTGATGCTGCCAAATTCTGCCTTCTCTTAGTAGCTTCAGTTGACCATGATCTTGTATCTAGTAATGTTCTGGATCACTGGTCATTCACTCAGGCAGGTAAGAGGTGGGAGGGAAGCTTGGGAACAGACCTGGAAGATCTTTGACATAGGATCTGTGTTCAGCATACATCAAACTAAATAAAGAATTCCAAAGCTGGAGCTGTTGGGAGTAGAAATGAAATGAATGCTACAACGTGCCAGTGCCTGCATTTTTTGGTCAGTCTGTATTCTCTTCCTCCATGTAACGTTGGTGTGTGCCCAGCACCGAGGTTCTGTACAAAATGAATTTTTGCTGCTGGCTCAGTGAGAGAACTGTGCTTCCTTCCCAGAGGGAAGAAGGTTAAGATGCTGGGCAGAGAACTGGTAGATATACAAGCCTGACATTCTTACATGCTGAACTGCACAAATTTCTTAAGACTGGAACAAAATAGCTGTTGTTGAAGTAATCCCTTGGTGTTGCATTTCACAGTGTCCCCCATCATGTACATCGTCATCTGTGTTCTGTCTTGTGAATCTGTCTCATGTAAGCAAAGGATGGGACAATGAAAGTAACAGAGCTGAGGAAGGCACTGCCTGTCAGTGACAGCCAATATTGAGTAGCAGCTGTAAAGTGCTGTCAAGATGTGGAAGCCCTATAACCCCATTGCTTCGTCAGACTTGACTTCTCAATCTTTCTGCATTTCTGCTGGCAAATCCCCTAAGAGCAGAACTTCCTTGAAGTATACTGCTCACTGTTTTCTTTTTCCTTGGAAGTGCTGTGAACAGCAATTAATCAGTTTTTGAACGGTCAGTGGTTTTGTGCTGTTGTTTTTGCTATTGGTTTTCTAGTTCAAATGCTCCTTACCTTCATCAGTGCTGGGGAAGGGAGGGAGGGGCCTCAGTGCCCCCAGGCTTGATGAGGGCTCCTGGGAGATGACCCAGCAGCCCTGGGCCTCCTGGAATGGGGATCCTTGGATTGTAATCCCAGTGACAAAAGGATGATAAGGACTGTGCTGATCCACAGCCTGGCTCTCCAGCCAGGAGAGCTGGGCTGGTACCAGGGTTCTGTATTCCTACACAGCCATGATTAAATTGAAACAAAGCAGCCTGGTTCATTGGAAGAGTTCGTATCAAACTGGCATTTATTGATTATCAAAATTATTAATCCCCTGAGCAATTTGCTTACAGAAGACACAAACACTGTAACACACATTCAGTTGCATTTTACATGAAAGACTTAAGCTACTGCCAAGACCTCATTCTGTGGGGGAAAGTGTTTGAATCTGCTTTCCCCAACCTGACCTTCTGCATCTGTTTTAGTTTCTATGAAA
Source organism: Oriolus oriolus (assembly GCA_013400235.1). Taxonomy (NCBI): domain Eukaryota; kingdom Metazoa; phylum Chordata; class Aves; order Passeriformes; family Corvidae; genus Oriolus; species Oriolus oriolus. Next base: position 382,229 of record VXBT01006754.1, read on the forward strand.
TCTCAGTACTAGAGGTACACTACATTCAAATTCAGTCAAAGAGCTTCAACCTTACTGAGGGCTAAAGGGCTTTGGGGAAACTCACACATTCTCTTAATGGATTTAAGGCACCATCTACCCACCACTTAATTTTAACAAAAACAGCCAAGGATCTCTCAGGAAACTCTACATGGGAGAATATCTGAACCCATGTTGAAGCCCAACTGAGGTATGCCCCTTTTCCTGACTTGGAGTCATTCAGAGTCAGAGGATTTGGGCTGGTGGGCCTGGACTTTCTTGCCTCTGGCCATCTCAGCCAGATGCACACCCAGTTCTTCAGCACACACACACAGTCTACAGCATATCAGCTGCCCAGATGAAACAGTAAATCCCTTATCACTGGAGTCACTGAAGACATGCTATGTGTAAGTGCTGCTCAGAACTTTTACTACTCTCTATACAAAATTTAAGTGACACCAAGAAAGGAGGTGTATTGAGATATTAAAAGGAATCTTCCAGTTTGGTTTTCAAAGCAAAATCAGCGCTGAGTTTCCTCATGACATCTGCATGACTCAGCCCGTGCTGCCCTCTCTTAGCAAGTCCATAGTTTTCCTTCACATACTTGGCAAAGGGTGTGAGCTGTGTCCTGGCAGGGGTGCCCCCCTTGCCCGGGAGCTGCCTGAGGACCAGCTGCCCCCTGCAGAAGGCGCACACGAACCGCGCCGTGTCCAGGGACCGCGAGTGCCGCCCGATCCTGAAAGGCAAAAACAAGGACTTTTGATTCCACAGAACTCCTTTCTCTTCTGCTGAGGTGAGATTTCTAAGGCAGTATTTTAGAACAGAGCACAGTACATCACACAGTGGTACAATCAAATCTGTATTACAATTCACTACCTTAGAACTTCTCCCACTGCTCTTTCAGCTTGTTTCAGAGGTTCCTTCCTCTGTCTCTTCTACTCTCATCCTAGGAGTATGAAGTGCTACAACATTTCCAAATACCTCCACAATTAATGTATCAACCACCCCTTGAAGTTTCCCCTCAAAGACATAAAAAAATCTCCATGCTCTGTTGCATCTAAGCAACTACTGACTGCATAGTCTTAATAAACACTTCAGGGTATGTGAGGTGTTTCCTTCCAGTACTTCTGGAAGTCATACATATGATCCTGAGAGTAAAAAAAAAGCCATAAATGGTGTCATTATTACAGGTCATGTCCTAGTGTCAATCCTTCCCATCACAGTGCTGCTCACATCTGTGTGGCTGCAGCCATAATTTAAAGTCATCAGGACACAGACCCCAGGAAGCTTCCTCTGATAGTTTTTTTCTAGTATCTAACCACTGTCAAATATTCTGTGCCCAGTTTTTACAGGGATTCGTTCCTTCAAAGCTTAGGTACGTATTTCTAACTGCTTCCCAAAGACTTTCCCTCATCACCAATGGTCCTCAGATGACATTTCTGCCTCTCCTGACCTCTGAACTAGGACTGAAACTACCCGGAAACAAACGTGGAATCACAAAGTGAGGTTCTGTGGGCTCTGGAAGACATCAGAGTATCCAAACTGCTTTACAGTTTAAGAGGTGCCTGATATCTAGACACAGGAGACTGACAAGTTAGAAAGTTAAGACACAGTCATGCAAGATGAAAACATTACTCACGTAGCTTTGCACCGAACACACTCATAGGTGAATTTGTAATTAATCTCATAGCTGTGGCACCGTGTCACCACGGGCAGTTCTGGATGAATTACAGCTGATTTGTTGGCATAGAATCTCCAGAAGCGGCCGTGTCCATCCCGAACGCCGTTGATGAGCCAGGTGGCTGCATGGCAAACCTCGTGGATCAGCGTGTCCCGAAGGCGATCTTGAGGTAAAGCAAACAAAGACCAAAGGTCATTCAGGTGTGGGGAAGTACAGGCTCACCTTTGGTCACTGCTTCAGACCTCTGTCTCTCATTCTGTACTAAGATACAAGAGTTATTTTGGATGTTAGAACTACCAATATCTTGGTGATAAAATGCTCCAAAACAAGGTTTTACTTAGTGCATTTCCAGTTTTATGATCGGTCCCAGTTCTGCATCCTAGTTACCCACACACCTCATCTGTTTGAGTTTGTTTGGTTGGTAAAGCTGCCCTGTCCCTGGAAGTTTTCAAGGCCAGGTTGGACAGGGCTTGGAGAAACCTGGTCTAGTGGAAGGTGTCCCTGCCCATGGCAAGGAGTTGGTACAAGGTGGTTTTTAACATCTCTTTCAATCCAAACCATTTTATGATTCATTTTCCCATATTGGGAGGGGATGAGGAAGAAATAACAGTTACAGTACCACATAATGGAATTTAATTTGGCACTGACCTGTCTTTATTCCAGCTTTAAATACTACCAACAAGGTGGCTGGCTGTGATGGAAGAAGTCAAAATTTAGACTCCCATTGTAACACAGAATTAGAGTTACACGATGCCTGTAGGTCTTCAAATCATTAAGAAATATAAACAAAGTACTGCAGTTAGTGTGACTGCATCTCTGTTCTCACATTTCGTACATTTGCCCAGCCTCTTACAAGGGCTGTGGAACGTGGATAAATCCATACATGTATTTATTTATTTATACAAGATAATATAAAGTTTCAAAGCAGGCTCCAGTTCCAGATCTCTTAGGCATCAGATTCATGTTTTTATCTCTAGAACTTGCTTCCTCAAAGAAGAATCAACACACCCTTTCTTTGACCTACCTGCAGAGTCACAGACTTTCTCAGAGAGTTCAATGCGAGCGTAACGCTTCCCTTCAGGGCCTTCCCTCTGCCCCGTTACACAGTACCCCGCTGTTTTTCTCATTTTCTTATTCCAGATTATTACCATGTTCTCTGGTAACTGAAAAACAAAACAGCACATGTAATCTGCCCTCTCCTACCTCTCTTATCTTCTGGCCCTCTGGCTTCCATTTGTATTTACTGCAAAGCCAGTCCAGGATGTCTCTGTTGGTGCCCTCAACACTTAAGATGCCAACTCCCCTTCCATGGCTTCTTATTCCCACCATCAGTTTTTCTGTAACCAACAATGGGAGTTTCACAATGCAGGATGAGACAAAAGTCCTTAGTTCCTCTATTCTACCTCCAAGTACCAGGCTGAAGCACTGGGCAGTAAGATATTTTGCCTCAGCAATAGTGAGTTTGTTCAGCTCAGTTTTATGTAAAACCATGACCTCAGCCTGCCCTTGGTCAGCTCAACAATATTTTCTCATCTGCATGAAAACACTTTCCCTTTCCTGGGGGAAATCCCATCGGAATTACTGAGGGCAGCACCCTTCCTTTCAAGGACATTTCTCCCCAGAGGAGGGTCCCCAATATCCCAGATGATGATCCCAGGTCAAGACAGCAGCTCTCAGAAACCGAACCTTAAATTTGAAACACGACTTGTAGCTTTATGTTCACCCTAAACTGTTATTTGAAGGTTCACCACAGTTTTAATCTATTCCAGAAAGGCAGACATGAACATGCAATAGGAAGGAACAAAGATTACGTGCAGCATTTCCATTACAGCTGGGAAACCAAAGCCAAGCTGAAAACTGCTGCATCACAGTGGTGACAAACCCCTTTGAAAAAAACGGCTTGGACTAATTCAAACATAACCCATTGCTATAAAGCTTAACTTCTACAAACTGAAAGAGGATAAAGAGCAATTCCATCAAAAAGGGAGGAGCAACATTTTAACGAGCATTTTAGAATGGTAGTTCTTGTTTTGAAACCAACCTTTTGCTCAAAGATGGTACTATTAAACAGCCTGTAGAGCTTCTGGGCCAGCTCCTCTTTATTTTTCTTGAAATACTTCACATAGTGGGAAGCTGGATTTGAAAGATCTTGCAAGAAACAATCAGGCACTGAACATACCCTGAGCCTGCAAGAAAAGCCATTAAGCCATTTACCGAAGTACAGAGAGATACGGAAAAATACACGAAAAAATAATGGCCACTTGAGAGCCAGTAAAGATCTCAGGGATGCTTCAAGTGGCATAAACCTCTCATGACTCTTTCCACCAGCTTGCCCTCATGAGGCCCATGACTGTCCTCTTACCCCTCCAAGGGCATGAAGGGGCAGAGCTGTTGCAACAGCCCTGCAGTTACTTCATTAATTCACAAAATTAGATTATGAGGACTCCTGCGTAAGAAAAGAGGGTGGCTCGGGCTTTGTGACACAGCGAGCCACAACTGTACCAAAATTTAATCAATACATCAACAGCCTAACACGATCATCACAATAAAGATGTCTTTCCAGAAACAGCTAAAGATGGTCCAGGAATGCTCAGGAATTCTTTCAGGGGAAGTAGATACACCATCAGGATTACTAACTCCAATGCTGCAGCATTCTGACAAAGTCTCACCTTTGAAGATATCATTTAAAGGTTTGGTACTGCATACACCATTATAAAATGACTAAAGGAAACAGCACATGGCTAGAAGGCAGGACAAAGGCAGCTATGAGAAATGAAAAATGCCTTCTTTTGAAAAGCCTAAGCTGCAACCACATGTAGAAAAAGAAACATGAATTCTCCAAGTTATAATGATACAAGTAAAAAAAAAAAAAATCAATTCACTCTTGTTAAAAGGTGTGAATTACTAATAGATCAGTTTTGATACCTTTTCAGAGGTAAGCAGCTGGATATATATAATCTGTAAAGCCAGCACATGTTAGAAGCATGCTGTACCAAGACAAGGAACAGCAAGAGAACATTTACAAAGATTTGACATTTCTCATATTTGTCATCAATTCCTTTAGGCAGAGATCAGTTTACATTCTCCCTGTCATACTGGAGACTGAAAACTCTGGTTTCCAGCTACTCAACCATTAACAAATGCTGAATTAGTAGAAGTTTCTAGGTAGCAGAGGAATCACATCATCCTAGGCAAAGTGCTTAGCATCTCTTTGTCCATCTGTAACCATCCTGGAATATAAGAACAATGTAGAAACATTCACCTTTTCTCTGTCTTGGCTGACTGTGAACAAGTGATTGATTCACTCTTAGGAATTCTTGCAGGAGTCGTTTTCATGGAAGGTGTTTCTTGAAGTGAAATGGATTTTGGCTTTGGTGTCTTGACCCCCTCCCCTTCCACAGGCTGTGCATCTTTGCAGGGTGGCTTGATGTTTTCTAGTTCAACAGGAAGAGTCACAGGATTACACAGCATATATTTAAAAAAAAAAATCACAGAATCATTAGAAACCACCAGTTAGATTTGCTTTCAGAATAATTTTAAAAACAAAAACCGCCTACAATGATAAAAAACAAGAATAATGAAAAACTTACATCTTGATAGTACAAGCTGACTTTTCTGAACGCTCAGAGGAGTAATTTTTGATTGCACCAAAATCCTTTGCAAGGTGCTGGGCTGCACCTCTGAGACTGATGGCACACAAATGGGAAGAACCAGGCAATTACATTACCACTGCAGGTTAGCTAAGGACTGCTCACCTGTTGTGCTTGGCTGATAGACAGTTTTACTTGTGCTTAAGACTGGTTTTCGGGGTGGAATTCGCTTCTTTATCCGTTCCATTAAAGATCCAAAACTGTCATCTGAGCTATCTGATTCCTCCCCTGTACTGTGTCCTAGTGCCACAGTTGGCAATTTATTTTCTGTATTTTCACAGCTTCTTTCTTTCCTTCTAACAAGTAAATCTGGACTGCCTTTGAAAACTGACTCTTTCCGATTTTGTGGAGGTGAAAGATTTATGCACTTCTGACTCTCTTTTAAGCCTTTCACTCCTTCTTTTTGGTGGTTATGCCATGGACTTTCTACAAAGACAGAATCTTCAATGTCACTTGAAGTGTCTGGATACTGCAACTCTTGGCAGCAAGTGTTTCTCTTTCCAGGAGTCATCAGCTTTTTTGGGGTCTGAAGATCTTTCTGGGCTGCAATTCAAAAGAAAGACCTTAAAGTTTTGGGAGTTGGATTTAGGAAACCTGCCTTTGTTTTAACACAAAAGAAATCCCTTAAAAGATAGGGAAACACAAAGAACAGTAAGGTATCCTCTCATTTTCTTTATTATGCCCTGTCCATTTACCATCTTACTACATGAAAAATCACTGAAATAGCTTGCCAACAAACAACACTTCTGACCCCTCAGATTTGTCCTACAAAGATCAGGGGATCACGTCAGACCTATAGGTGACTTTTTTTTTTTTAAATGATGCTTCTGGTCCACTTTGTTTCACCCATTTTCCCTCCAGACACCATTCCATCAGCTTTTCACAGTCTGCAGCTAGCACACACATTTCAAGCTTGACCTTCACCCCAGCTGGAAGAGATCCTACTCTTCTTGAGCAGTTCTCCCAAAACGTTATGAGCTCAGCTATGAATGCTACTTTCCCACTCATTAAAATGTGTGCTTCATATGTTGGATGATTACTTACCACTCTTTGTTGTGCTCTTTTTCACTTTTAAGTCCAAGAAGAAATCATCCGAGTCATCAATGAAGCCTTTCAAACTGTTAAAAAAAAAAAATAAAGGCAAATTGCGCAGAATAAAGGTAGGAGTAAGCAGAAAAATAGAGCAGTAAGTTTGCCTTCCTAAAACAGCAATCCAAAAAAAGCCACCCAATATAACATTGTCAGCTGCTCACAGCAAATGTCACCAATTGCATCCATGAATAGCAATGGCAAGAGCATGTGCACCTCCAAATATCCCATTTTACATTTGCCCTGAACATGACTGAAGATGTAGCAGTTCTGTCTGCACTCTCTCCTACACTGGCCTATGAATCAATACAACTTAAGATTGTTTTTCTATATTCTGATCAGAAATATCATTACAGACAACTAAAATATGAACACAGAAAATTCATTAATGACAGCACCCACCTTGCATCTGCCTTTTTAGAGACAGATTTTGGAGTTTTCATTCTAGCTAAAACTGAAACAAAATAAGATTGATTAAGAACAAGGCTCTGTTTCTCTTGTTAAGCATTTTTAAAAGTTTGCAACTAGTAAATATTCGTCTACAGTACTTTCCAAAAACAAACAATTGTATTTACATATAATTCCAGCTCTGAATTCCTCAAAGCTGGCAGCAGCATTCTAGTCTCTGGAGACTAAGAAGGAAGCAAGTGAGTGACAGGGAACAGACAAAACTGAGGCAACAGGAAAAATATAATGCAAGGCACAAAGAGTGAAAATTGAGACAATTCAAGAATACTCCCTGTGGCATAGACACCAAGACTGCACTGCAAGGGGAGAATTACTTCTCAGCACAAGCAATGAAAGAAAATAATGTGTAAAAACACTTCATTATAACTAGACAGAAACGTGTCCTTTTCATACTCCTTCATAACACAAATGAGTGTGTCATTACTTACACATTTCAAATTCGTCATCACTGCTGGAAGAGAAGTACAGGGCATTGCTGCAAAAATGAAATGCAGAACTTTGGTCACAACAGGATCTGCATCTTCCCTGGTCTGAAACAGCCGTGAACACCAAGAACCAAACATGCACTGAGAAAGACACTGAAAGTCCCAAATAGGCTGAGCTATTTAACTCTTTATAGAAAGCTCGTTTCTTATCTTACACATGGTCTGTGATATGACAGAGAAGTGTGTCATAGTAAGCCTGAAACCTCAAACTGTGCACCGATGAGTAAGAAGCTGCTTTTGCATAAAAGTGCACTTTAATGTAGCTGCCATGAATATTTAGCAAAACACAGCAGCTGTCATGAAGCTATTTCAAGAGGCAGAATGGAGGCATTACCACCTGGACTGCTATGCCCATGCAAATGTAGAGGCAGCCCACAATACCCTCACCAAGTTATTTCATTTTATAAGAACATGAACCGAACATTACCAACTTCAAAAATACATTATGCAGCTGCTTTAAAAGCCAGGAAGACAGCTTTTTTTAAATGGACGTCATTTAAACCTTAAAGACTGCAATTGTGAAACACGCTAATGCCTACCAATTACCATAAAACAAATGAGGGCGTAATCTAAAATTATAAATATAAATATATACATATAAAATATATACTACCTATCATGCGGTATAATATACGATGCAGTTATATATATTCACACACATGTATTATATATGTGTATGTATATAATATTATATATTATACAATTATATAATTACACATATATAATTTTATATGTGTATGTATGTGTGTGTATTAGATAGATAAACACACAGATACAGATTAAAAAAAACTCTCTATATAATCACATAATTTAATAA
>VXBT01006754.1:390435-456405 GCA_013400235.1 Oriolus oriolus
CCGCCGCTCCCGCCATGGCGCTCGAACGGCCCGCGCCCTTCCGGGGCACCGCGCATGCGCACACGGGCGGCGCCGGCGGCTACGCCCCTCGACCCGCGGAAACCCCGCTTTCGCTTATTCCAACCAAAAACATCCATTTCTGCCCAAATAGCTACTCAAAACGTTACACAAAGGAAGAGGAAAGGCCAGCAAGGGTTTTTTTTCTTCCTGACAGCAGCACAAAATGTGAAACACCGGTCAAATCAGTCAAACTGGCAAACCAAAGCTTTATTTTTTTTTTAAAGTCTTTGCTACAGTACCTAGGACTGCACCCCTATACATAATTAACAATCATTCCTGAAAGATCTGTATTTGGCACCAGTTTGTGTTTACCTCAAACACTTGTGGGGAGGATTAATTTCAAATCAAATTTGGTTTTTCAACAGAATAGGAGCTGCCATCATGAAGCCAATTAGCTGAGTTATTGGAGAAGCTTAAAAAACGAAACAAAACAAAAAACCAAAACTCCTTATCTTAACCAACACATTACAGAGAGCTCCAAAACAGAGGTCAAACATTAAAAGGCTGATATAGGCTCAAGTGGTTTATAAAACCTATAAAAAAAGACTACACCAGCACATATGCCCTTTCAGTCCACGCAGTTTAGAAATTAACACAGGGAGCAACTCGCTAGCTGGAAATCTTGTCATGGGAGAACCACATATATACCAACAGGAGTACCCAAAATCAAATGTTAAAACGCTCCAATTCCCAATCCACATAAAAGGAGAGAGGTTCGTAGGAAGATTAAATCAATCCATGATATCATAAATCGGTCGGGCAGTTCAAACTTCCCCCAGCAACCACTTTGTCACTCATACACACAGGCTCACATGTACACGGCTCAATCCCATTCAAATTCCTCATGGAATAAAAGGATCCCAGGCTCTATCGAGTCTTTCCCTATCATGCAAGAAATAAGTCTGGCTGTGCTTTAATCACCATCATGTATTACTTCAGCCACAGAGTACCAGGCAGATTAAGTAGAAATGCACAGTTTTTAGCTCATCATCTCTGCACAAGTGTTGGAGAGGCTCAGTTCCTGGAGAGTTCCTGGTGGGCACGCCCGGTCTCTCTTCATGCAGACTCGCTGGCCTCCACTGGTTTGATCATGTGGTCGGGTTTGTTGCCCGCAGCGTAGTGATCCCACATCTGGAGGTACAGCCGCTCCAGGTCCATCGTGTACTGCTTCGTGTTGAACAAAGGGCTGGATATTCTCTGCTTCCAGACTTTGCCACGGATTTTTTTCAGGCTACAAAAGAGAGTTAAAGCAGTCATGAGACACTCCAAACACTACATAGGACTGTTTACCTTTAAAACCTGCTGTTTTCAGCTAACCCAGAACTGCCTATACAACTGTTTCAAAAATACCTGCTCCCTCACCTCCACCAAATTCCTGTTCTACCTCATCATTTCTGATACAGACCAGTAAGACCACTTCAATTCAGAAGAGCTGCAACATTAACTTGTTGCATTATCTGTAGTGCATGATTTTAACTTGAAGTGACAAACTGCTTAATCTTCAACTTTAAAAGAACAAAATGTGAACTATATTGCACTTTTGCACATAAGCAGTTTCTTCAAAATTGTTACTCAACTGGGAGTGCTGCTAAGTTACCATAAAAGCAGATGCTGAATTAACTGCAACACAAGACACCTCTAGAAGAGGACTGCCCAGCTATTTTAAATACAAAATATCTGCAGGATTACAACTACTGATGTCTCAGCACTGTGCCCAAATACAGTACTCTACATTCTTGATGTTCCCACATTACAGAGTCCAAGTTTGCTTACTATTCCAAGTCAGTTCCCAGTTTCACAGCAATATCCTCATACTCCTGTCTGCTTTTTGCAATGAGCTCAAGACAACCCAGGCAAGTGAGCTGTGAGGCAGCAACTCGCGAAGCAAGAGTCTCGCCTGAAGAAAAGAAAAGGCAAATCAAAACCAACAAAAACAACCAGAATGAGTTTATCAAGAAACTTATCACACAAGTTACTTTCCTTCTGCCTCCACAAGGAGCAAAGTTCGATGTGTTTGCTGTTACTAAAAAATTACTAACATTCCAACCCATGTATTCAATGTAGGTTCCCTGCTGCATTACCTGGCATAGTGACCATTGGAGTCCCAGCCCAGAGCACATCCATGCCAGTTGTGTGCCCATTGCAAAGGGGAGTGTCCAGACAAACATCAGCCAACTGCCCTCTCCTCACATGCTCTTCTTTGGGGGCAACAGGTGAAAAGATGATTCGGTTTTGGGCAAGACCCAAGTTCTGTGCGTACTGCTGGATATTGGGCTCTCCTACAGCTGGGAAGCGTAGCAGCCACAGCACACTGTTTGGAACTCTTTTTAGGATCTGTAACAAAAATAAAAAGCAAATACAGAAAGTTCGGAGAGGAACATTTACTTTTCTGAACAAGAAATCGCCACATACTAAAATGAAGTGGAAGGCATCATCATTCAGCACTTTGAGGTATAGAGCAGAAAATAAACAGATCATCATTATGAATGGGATCACTAGAATTGCCTTTCTAATCCCACTGAAAGAGACAGCAACTCTGAGGAACAGTCCACAGAGCAGTTCTTAAGAGAGTAAGTCTTGAAATTAATGGTCTCATTTGTTTATAGGCCCATACTATGGAATATAAAATATTACCCCCAAGTAGCTCTCAGCAGTACACTGTAAGCTGGAACCTGATACAGATGCTCTCCACTCAGATCTATCAATCTATCAACTGCCAAGGCCAGTTATAACTCAATTGCAGAGACTAAGGAAATCCAAAATTATTTCACAATCGAGAACCAGCATACTTAAGCTGTCCAAAACATAAATTTTCACTGGCTAGATACACAGGTATCATTTGAAATACATCTAAAACCCTCCATATTCTACTAACACTACTGCAACATGAGCACTGTAAGGATTCAAATGGCTCAAGGTCAACGCTTTCCACAGAGAAGTTAAAACTTAACTTGCATGAAGTTTCCGCTAACCTGAACAGCTATGCCAGAAGTCTGACCTTAGATTTCCTACTGGATACAGATACTCACATTAGCCCACATCTGCAAGGTGGAAGGATCAATCTTATACAGCTGATTGAAGTTACAGTACACAACAGCATCCTCTGGTAAGCCGTACTGAGAACGGGTAGTAACAATTATAGTCCGTGGAACTTCTTCACCAGTTGCTGCTTTGTTGTTAATCTAAAGGGGGGGTAAAAAAAAAAAAAAAAGTTATTGAAACACTGAAACTGCAGGAAACAAGACTATGCCCTGTGGAATTGTCCTGAGACACATTTGTTAGCATAACAAATTACTGTAAGCATATCTTTGGTTTTATTATACAAAACAAAATTGTCTACTTACCCACCGCAAGAATTTAACTGGTATGTGTACACGCTTGTGGATGCCACAATGTTGCAACCACCAAGGCAAAAAACACTGGGCATTTTCATGCCCTTCCTATATCTCCCCGAAATTCCAAGTAACTGGAATAATTGGAAAGAAGAATCATATAAAGAGGCATTACACATGGAATCCTATCCTCCTTAAGGTCACTTAATTTCCTTGAGACCAAAAATGAAATTAAAACTGCAAGACAGAATAAAAAGGTATTTAGAAAGCAAAAATGGGGTTTGGTTTGTTGGGATTTTCGTGCTTTATTTTTGGGTGGGTTTTTTGTGTGTGTTTTTCTTTTTTAAGAGAGAATACAGTAAGCACAGAACAGATAATCAACAGATGCAGACTCATTTGTAACTGATAAGATTGTAAGGAACCAGTTGACAAGGAAAATAATTAAAATGCTGAAAATTAGATTAGAAGAGTTAATGACAAACTTTTAAAAAAATGGATCTTACAGCATTCACAAAGAATAGGAAATGCTAATAAAAAGCAACAGAGGATGAAGTTGGGATAATCAAGATACCATGCAAGAGTCCTGAGGATTAGTAAAATGGAAGCAGGATTTTAATTTTTTTTTTTTTAAATAATGACATGCAATGATGGGATCAAAACTAAACTGAGAGAGCAACACAGCTACTTAGAGTCTTTCTCCTTATATATGTATTTTTACACACATATGTATTTAAAATTTAGACAGTGGCATTGCAGCCAGCCACTGATGACACACTTGATGTGAACGACAATGACTCACAGTCACTGACTGTTTGAAGACGCACAACAGCTCAAGATAAGTCAGTAAACATGCTACTTATTCAGGTCACTGAGACCTCAAAAAACACAATACTCAGTTCTTGTCAACCTATGCCCAAAAGTAGCTGATCTCAGCACAAAGAAGTGCTATATTAGTGTCACTGAAAGACAAAAATCCTGTTTCAGAAGTGCACAGGCAGAGCTTAAAGTGTTTCATCTCAGTGGTGGAGTGTTAAGATAAGAATTCTCTATGATTCTCAGATGACAACTTCAGGAAAAAAAAAAACCATACGGACCAAACTAAGGAAACTATTACCAACTGAAAGAAAAGTCTCAGCTGTGAACAAAAGAACTCAAAAATAAAACAAAGTATGAGATTACGAAGAGAACAGTGGCAATAAAAGGTATCAAAATGATGTAAAAGAGGTTCCTGAGGGACTGTAAACTGAGTAAAATTCACAAGATAATGAGTTATGCCAATGTCAGAATATGGCATTTCTGAAAGGGAAAAACTGTTCTGCAGTGGAAGAAGAGTTAAACAACACCAGTAACTCTCACTAAAATCTCATGAACTGTTAAGCACTGAGAGATGGTAATATAATGCACAATTCTGAAAGATGCAAGGAGCCAAATAAATGTTGTTAAAATACAGTGGAATAACTTTGCCTCTATTCTATTACTCAGCATTTTTTTTCCAACAGAAAAACACAACTGACACTGAGTAACGGGTCACAAATCTCGGCAGGCTGCAGGCAGTAAGGAAATCTTGCCTTCAAATTCAGAACAAACAAATGTCTTCTTTATGCAACAAGAATGAATTTCTTTGGACTTTAGATACCTCTAGATACAATTCCTCTATCTTTGGGGGGGGGGAGATCATCTTCCAGTACATCTGTGGCTTATAATGAGCTTCCTTCAGTATGACAACTAAACGAATCAACATGACAGAAAACACATTTGCTTGGAGGTTTTTCTTTGTTATGCTAAAACATACATATATAACATAAAGCCCAAGAGAACAGTGTCCTGAAGTGCCTCACCTGAGTAGTCGCTAATCCATTACTGATGTTGAATCCATTGATAGTAATCTGAATTTGTCCACGATTAATCATCTCAATCACAGCCTCTGCAATGGTGTTCATAGGGATGACTGGCATGCTGAGGGCGGCATTGCCATCCGCATTGTCACAACTGTCAGGACACTTCATCTGAGATAAATCACACAGGTTATCAGAGGGAGTACTACCTTCAGTCCCCAGGACTGTACACAGACAAGAGTAGCTCTCACCTTAACAATCTTGACATCAGGAAGGCTGTCAAGGAATGCCTTCAAGTCAATGCCATTCAAAACAATCCTGTTATCGTATATATGACCATTGGACTTGAAATCAATGACTGCTTTTTTCTGTCAAAAAACATGATTGCAAGAAGTTACAAGATCACTTCCCAACACTACACTAAGTGCAATTTCATAAAGACACCTATGGAAAACACCTACTTTTCTTGCCCTATCTTCCAACATACCTTCAGATGGGGGAACATGTTGGCGTGGTCTCCGATAAAGAAAGTGTTTGGCATGTAAGCTAATTTCTCTGAATACTGCTCAGCCACCTCAACTGGGGAAGTTTCTTTATCTGTGATGATATAATCCATGAACAATGCCCCACTGGTTCCAGGATACCCTAGCCACATTGCCTAAAAAACAAGAAAGTGAGGCTTCAGTTCCATGTGCATAGCAAAAATAATAAAGTTAAAAATCAATGAATTTTAAGTTACATTTGCCACTTACAAGTTCAAGCTCCTCCTTCTGCTTCACCAACTGAAGATCAACCCCTAACTCCAAACTTTCACTACCAAGACAGTGAACAGCTCAAAGATGTTCTAAAACTGATCTCTCAAGCAACTTTTCCCCACTATGTGCACTTTTAAGCCAGAGCACTAACCATCAGTGATTACACCTTCTCTGACCTGAGACAACTCCTGTAGTCTAGACTGACTCTGATTAAGGTTCCTCTCATTTTCTTTCCATAGGCATTTTAGAAAATCCTTAGTCAAAAAATCCCAAAAAAACCCCTCTGACATAGATTCTGGCTTACTAAGAGCCCTCTAACTTGCTTACCTGAATAGGTGCTGGTCTCAGGGCAAACAACTCATTTCGGGCTCCTTTGGTGTAGCCATTCATATTAATGAGAATGTGAATCCCATCCTGATGGATGCGGTCTGCTGCTTTTCCATTACAGGGTATCTAAGAACAAATAAATACATAAATACAAGTTCTTTGTGTTTTCAGTCTTGCAGTAATAAATGTGGTTAGACATCAGTGTAACAATGGATAGATGCCAACTGCATATTTAATTTAAGTGAGACTTAAATCTTGTTATTTCTGGTTTTACAGAAGTCTAAGTCCTCAACGCAGCAGTGAACCTCAGTAGCAATAAAACAAAAGCTAAAGGCTAGAAACTGAGGTTATACAAACCAGAACAGCCTCCCCAACACCACTCCCCTAAGGCTAACTAGTAATCAAAGCTCACATGGGGCAAGTGGCACATTCACAAACTAAGGTAGTACAGAAGATTAAACTGAAGATCAAGAATAAGCCAATTAACTACTTTACAGGGTTTTGCCTTGACTTCCGTGTATACTGAAATCCTGGTCAGTTCTCACACTGAATCTACAGCAAGCCTAAATTTTGCAGTGGTGACATCTTGATCTCTCCACGACATTTAAGTACGACTTATCTTGAGATCTAATGTGAGAGTTATTAAATAACGATGTTACTTTTTAACAACCAGAGATCACAAGATCACCACCACATCCCAGGTAAGGCCTAACATCAATACATCTACAAATTTCAAAATTCTCAAAACTAACATCAGCCTAATTCAAGAAATGATTATAAGTAAGAATCTCAAAGTACAGGCTCATCTCTTTCTTCATTTAGAAAAATTTAGGTTTGCTAAAACAAGCTCACCTGAGATAAGTCAACGAAATGATTTGCTTCAGCCATCACTTTTACACGGAAGTTTGTCCCATCATCAGGACTCAGGGCATAACAGAATACCTAAAATATAAGGCACCAAAAATCGAGTATCTATGACAACTTGCCCATAAAATAACTGTGCTATATTGCAATTTTAAATTACATCTGGTTTCACACAAATCATATTAATTTATGTGGCATTTACCAGTTGAGAAAGAAGTAAAAAAAGGGGCACTGGGCCATTTTTTGACACATTTGAACCAGGCCTACTTCTGGTGCCAGTATGGCACTGCATCCTGCACTGTATCCAGTGCTCTCATCAGTGCAAGGCAAAGTAACTTTTAACAGACAGATTTGCGTAACAATTAAATTCCCTAAGAATGCCTTCTACAAGCCACCTCTGACTTTGTAAGAAGGATGAATCAGGCTGAACACACAAGCTAAGCCTCAGGGAAGCTTTTTCACAGTGACTAGTTCTCACAATTAGGGAACTGCAAGTGTATCTGAAAACAACACTTCACATTGGTAAAGGAGGATGACTCGGCCTGAAGAACTCTTCAACACATAAAAAAACAAACTCAAGAAGCAAAAATTTGCTCCTTCCTAGCTTAACTGCTTGCACAAGAAAAAATAGTGCCACTTACAGCCATATTTAAAGCTTTAAGCATGCCATTTGTATTTTTACCTCGAATTTGTCTGGGTTATGCATGCCTGGAATTGACTGCATTAGGTGTGAGGTTGGATGGTTTCCAAAATCAGAGCTCACATAGCCAATACGAAGTCGACCTTCACTGGCCTTCAAATCCTTGGGATGCTCATATGGTGGCTTGTGAAGAACATTAATCTGCCAAGAAAACACATGAGTGTTTATAAACTCAGGAACTAAAATCGAAACAAAAGGACAAAAACCCCCTAGGAGTTTGCAGAATTAACCTTATCCCACATTCAAGCAAGCAGTCATGGACAAATGTTATTCCAAACCCGCATTCTACGTATTCCACCAGTGCCAAGTGCAGTGCCCACACACTGTGTCACAAGATGTGATGTCTCTGCTCTCAGGCAAATACAGACATCGCTACTGCATTTCTGCTTTTCTAATAGTTTCAATATTCTACCCGTGATTATTAAATATACTGATACCACACCAAAATCTTCAGGAAGTTCTCAAACCATGAGCCACTTGTGACCAGAACAGTACTGCTATGATGTACCACAGCATTTGTTCTGTTCTTTGCTCTCCATCTGCCACAGGCATCAGCTTGTAACCACTATCTCTGACAGGATTATCAGGCTACTAAGACAATTGACTTTGGCAAAGTGTTATCTTCCATTAGTTAACCAGACCCTGTCAGCTGACAGCACATTTTCCATTATAACTGGCAATCTGCACAAGTAGTCTGTCTCAAAACTCACAAATTAACAGCTATGAACATCACATCCTATCTCTTTACATGTCAGTGACTCAGAAAGCTTACAAAGGCTAATACTGACAATCTGAGTATTAGATTTTGAGTAGGAACAGGCAAAGCCCCAAAGAACTGCAATCACAACTGGCCTGTATAGAACTTCCTACCTTGTCCAAACAGAGATTTCCATGTCTCTCAGCAATTGCCTTCCTAAAACTGTGAGAAAGGGGATACAGCATGCTATGATGTGGGTGTACAGAAGGCAGTCTGTTTTTCTCCAGCTGATCAGCTACAATGCTAACCAGCTTCTTCATTCTTTCATCATAGTCTGTCCAGTCACAGACAATCTATAAAAAAGGAAAAACATAAATATTAGGGCAACAGCTTCCTTTGACCTGTATCAGTTATTTCACAGGTTGAAATTAATGTTTCTTCCAAAAATGGAAGTGAGAACTTCTGTAATTACTGTTGACTGTATAATCTTATCTCCTCATTTAAGACTTAAGTCTAACTCTTTACATTTAAATTAGTAATCTGCTGCAGAGGAATCTTAAGAATTACAATCAAAGCCTCATCTTCCTCACCTGCAAACAGTGGGCCAAGTTGCAATAGGCATCTGGGAAATCAGGTTTCAGTTTCAGAGCAGTACGGTAAGAGGCAATGGCTTCTGGTATATTCCCTGAATCCTGTGAAGACACAGTAATGAGTCAGCAGGTAAAAATATCCTCAGGGTAACTACTCACAGTGCCCCACCACACTCTTCTAAGAGTGAATCATTCGCATGTGCTACCTTGTGAATCGAGGCCAGGTTGCTGTGGGCATCAGCAAAAGCTGGGTTTATCTGAATGGCACGGGTGTAGCACTGCAGAGCTCCTTGAACATCCTGCATTTCTTTCAAAGTGTTTCCCATATTAGAATAAGCATCTGCAAATGTGGGGCTGATTCTAAAAAATAAAAATAGTATGTCACGAACAAGAAAGCTCCTCCTCCAACGAGAAAACACACTCATACCCAGACTTTTCTATCTGAAGAGCAATGATGCAAATTAAAACACATGATTAAGTCACTTTCTGTACAAATCCAGGCACTGTCCCGTCAGGAAAAGCTGGGACTCTTACAGAGAGCATCCATTTACCTAATAGCCTCTTTGTAATGCATCAGAGCTTCCTGTAACTTTCCCTGCTGTTGCAGAACACTTGCTAAGTTTGAATGCGCCGCAGCAAACTCTGGAAACACCTGGAAGAAAAAAGTTGACTCCGTCTCAAACATCACAAGCAGACCACAGCAACAATATTTGTGCATTTATTACTGCATTATCTTACTTTTTTTAACAGAGAGGGAAAAAACCTATGTCCTATTACAAATTCCCAACCTGAACCACCCACCCCTCCCTCTCACTCAACTGTACCTCAAGAGCCTTCCGATAAAGACGGACAGCTTCCTCAATATTGCCCTGCTCCCGCTTGATGTTTGCCAGATTGTTGAGAGAATCTGCATGAGTAGGACAAAGTCGAAGGGCTGTGTTGTAGCATTCTTCTGCTTCTACCACCTTCAAAAAAAGGGACACTGTTAATATAGTAACATTTATTGCAAAAGCACAGTTTATGAGAAGTCATTATACGATCACTTTTAAGAGGTTCAAGATGGAGATTTCCTGAATTATTCTTCTTTTTAGGTAAGTGAGGTTAATATCCATCTTAACAAAACTGGCATCAGCTGGTATCTACTAAAAAAAGCATTCACCATAGTTTTAAGAAGGAAAGAAGGCCTCCTTACACTGCCTTTCTCCTTCAAGGCATTGGCCAAGTTGCAGTAGGCATCAGGGAAGTGGGGCTGGAGCTCAATGGCCCTCCTGTAGGTGTCTATGGCCAGGTCTATCAGGCCCTGCTCATAGTACACACAGGCAAGGTTGCCGTGCACAACTGCGTGATTCGGGCTCAAACTCAAGGCTCGCAGATAAGCTGCCACAGCTCTGTAAAAAAATAAAGGGGAAAAAAAAAAAGAGAAGTAAACAATCATCCAGAGAGCAGGAATTATTTACCTTGGTACAGTGTGTAGTGAACAACATTAAGTCTTCAGGAAAACAAGCAAAGCTTTCATCTGATTTTTTTTAACACTCTTCATTACTAGGAAAAACATCTTTTTTTCCTTACTCCATTTTTTGCCAGTTTATTATTCCATTTTAACAAGATAAACTCTCCAGTAAGCTACCATGATTTACTTAAGACTTCCATCATCACTTTGTTCAAAAGTGAAATCTTTAATTATATGCTCCTATAGCACTATATAAATGGCTGATGTATTCAAACCCAGTTTCCAGGAAAATCATAACATAATAAGTAAATGTTTAAAAGGTGATGTAAAATCTGAAATTATGAAAAAACATGCCTCTGTTTGGTCCACTAATTCATGGTTAAATCAGATATCACTGAATCATTTTAACTGTGCGCAATGCAGATAATTAACCTGTTCCCTGCAAGCTTTTATTAAATTTGGGGCCATAAACCACAGCTATCAGAAATTATAAACCAATTAACAGATGCAGTATGGTACATTGCATATAAACAACATAACCTGGATCCTTTCCCAGAAACAAAAGATTCTCGTATCAGATTAGAGGTCTCAGAACAGGTTAGTTCAACAAGATAGCAACACTACTGCAACCCAAGGCAATAACGTGAGGCAGACATGTCACAAATACAGAATATTCAATCAGATGTTTAGCTGAATTCCAGCACTTCAGTTTGTCTCATACAAAAGGAATATGTTAGAAGAGACACACTTGCAAATTATGTTCTGAATCACATAATGAAAACAGAGAATTCACGCATTCAGGCCCTCCTCGTGCATCTTATTTTCACCCTCCCCAGCCTTAACTTCGAATCTATTTTCATCAGAAATTCTCATTTTTGACAATGCATTAAGTACAAGAAAGCAATATGAAAGAATACATTTCACTGTAATTTTTTATTTTTATTTAAATAGACCAGTAGCCTGCTCTGTCTGCACTTCAAAGCCATTTGCTTGCTCAGATTACAGCTGAAGTCTTTGCTACCCCTGTCCACAGACACTTTACAGAAGGAACATAATCTGTATCTTCATACATCTGACAAGCCACAGAGAGCAATGGCATTGATCCGCTTACCTGTCAAATATCCTTGCCTCCTTCAGAACATTGCCCAGATTGATGTAAGCATCCAAAAAATTTGGGTCAAGTGTTACAGCCTGAAAATATTTTTGAAGTAAAAGTTTTGAGCATTAAACACAAAAACAGTATCTATGAAACTGAGTTGTTGCTGCTTTTTTGAAATTTGAGAAACATAATCTGTAAGCTTTTAAGACTTTATCAATAATCTAGTAAGGAAGGAAAACTTATACAAATCAATCACAGAGCAAAACTACTTATCTGTAGAAATGACACCATGTACTACCTTCAAATTTATTTCTTTGCTTACTTTTTCAGTTGCAACTACTGCAGAATAAAGTGCTAAGCATTTATTTCATATTAGGCTGATCACACTTAACACTCCTGCCTACTGGTGCTATGTTGTCTTTAGCTTATCTGTATCCTCTATCTACTGCAAAGTAAGACAGAACTTTAGCAGTGCAGAGAAACAGAGACTGTTCACAAGAACAAAGAAAGAGCAAATACATCACGTGTGCAGGGAAAATTCAGTAGTCATTTAACTAAAACATCTTTGCTCCCTTCAAAACTAATAAAATGCAAAAAATCACTTAAGAAACTGATGAAGTTACAGAAGCTGCAGTACAAAGCTACAAGTGACTATTTGACAAGCCTTACTCTTATAGTCTCATGGGAACTATTAATTCCAAATTAAAATACTTCATCTATCACGAACTAGACACAGATGAAAAAAAAAAAAATATGAGCAGCTAGACTTCTTTCTGTAGATTTAAAACTGTTGCCACATCTTAAATCCAGCTTTAGGGCACTCTAGAAACTTTACAGATGAGTACAAAATAAATTATTATGCCAATTAGCTACTAATTGGAAGGTATCAGACAACTAGTTAAAGACACCAATCTAGAGAACTCTGAACAGTAGTGAAAGATAACCCTGGAGAAGAGGAATTAATGTGTCACCTAAAACTGTTCTCAGTTACTTAAAGGACAGTAACACCTGAAACAAAAACCACAACGCAAAATGATTTTAAGCACCAAGCTGATTCTTTCTCTCACACACAAAACATACAAAACATTATCATCAAACCAGATTTTTTAAAAATTTAGTCTGGAAAAGGGCTGAAGAACGATTTAATTCATCTTCTCATATTTGACGTGTGTGAAGTCCTAGGGCAGTTCTAAGTGTATCTCTCTAGTAGCACGTAGGCAGTTTGAAACATCAGCAAGTTAAAAAAAAAAAAAACAATTAGCATGAGCTGTTAACTAACAGGATCATACGAAGTTTTACACTATCAAAATATTTCTATCACCTGCAAGCACACAACTGCATGTACATTCAAATCTAGCAGTGAAGCTGACTCCCTTAGGGAGTTACCTTTTCAAAGTGATGAATTGCAAGCCAAATTTCTCCTTGGGCATTGAAAACACAGCCAAGATTACTCCAAGCCACTGCAAAGTTTGGTTGAGTCTCAATTGCTTTTAAGTAACAGGCCTTGGAATAGTTAAAGAAGAGAGATACAAGGGAAGGGGAATATTTGTAAAAAGAAAAAAATGAGAAAAAATAATTGTTAGTATGCCTTCTCTAACCAGCCAAAAGTGACCCTGCAGTATAGGCTAGCTTGCGCCAAAACTAATGCGCTGCAAACTGTTGTTGATCCTGCGCCAGCGCAAACCAAAACCCAGGTGCAAGCCCACCATTTTTCAGTTATGCTGGTAACAGATTAATGTTCCTTCAGACACCAGATCACCACAGAAATCATCTTAGAAACAATTCAAGTAGTTCACCAGAAACATATGCTGCCCCCAAGTGTGTAAAAATCAAAAAATTACCATGTAAAAACAACTTCACTCTGGAACAAAATTTTCAAATATTCTAAATCAGGCAGAAATTACTTTAAAAAAAACCCAAAAAACAAACCAACTACTGAAAAAGATAAAGCCATTCCTCGCTTTTAAGTGTGCTTGTCAAACGAGATGACACACCCAACATCTGTTTCTTGTTTGCCCGTTTCTTCAAATACAATTCAACCTCTCCTGCAGCTTCAAAACCTCAAATGACAGGATTGCATGAAGGTTTAGGTCCCTGTAATGCAAGCGCAAGAAATCGCTGCGCATCCTACCCAGCACGGCGCCACGCTATCGCTGCGAACTGCTTGGCTCTAGTGATTGCCCCAAGGTGCAGTGAACGGCCAACCAGAATCATTAATCTACCAGACAGGCCCACACAAAACTCGCATGTTAAATTTGATGTCTGGACTCTGTAAATGCATTACAACCCAATTTTATCCAAAAGGCTGCAGCCTGGAGCTCGGGCAGTCGCCCGATCAGAGATTAATCATCGAGTCAACCGTTCACGGGGGCTTTAATCGCACGCAATGCGCGTTACCGCTGCGCAGCCTTTGCGCTACTGCAGGATCACAGCGCATCATCAGAAGAGCAGAACGCTGCAATCCAAACAAAGAAGAAAAAAGGAAAAAAATGAACAACCAGAAGAGTTAGAAGCTTTTACTATTAACTATCTCCAATTATTTCTTTAAAAAATATTTTAATTTACTTTTACTTTATTTCTTTGAAAGAATTTGTGGCTAATAGTATAAAATATTCTTACATTACTTGCTTGTAATTAAATATTTTAAGCTGTTTCTGAAGCCACAAGACAGAAGATTCAGGCATGGAGGCAAATGGTTTTGCTGTGGCAGTTACAAACCCGTTACCATATTTCTCATCATGTGACTTTTCGGTGCGTTCCTTGCTGGAAGAGGAGGAGGAGGTGTGTGTCTGCCCTAGATCCAGGCCTCGAGCTCCCTTCAGCGAGGCACCTTACGCATGGAATAGGAGGTTTCACCCACCTGAAACCTTCTAAATACAATATCAGTGGTGAAAAACCAAAAACAAGAGAGAAAATAAAACAAGATCATTAGTAAGAGTTCAACAAAGCAATTGCATTTTTTTGGATATGTCTTAACACATGGGAATGAGGATAATCTGTCTGTAACAAGGGAGACATGCAGAAGGGAGAGGGTTAATCGGGCAATTGCATACAGCAGGGACTTTTTTTTTTTGGAAGAAAGGCTCTGAAATATCTACAAAGAAATTAAATTTTAGTTCAAACTGTAAGGAATCTGCTGGCTTGATCTTTCAAATGGACTGATAACCAAAGAAACACATTGCAATTTACTCAAGATGTTTTTCCTCATTTATTAAGTTCTCACAAAACGGAATAACACTTTCAAACTAGGTGTCTCCAGAGCTCTGAAACAAAGAAGTCAGCAACCTAAGGCAGGCGCAGTGTCTTGGCCTATACCAGTCACACTAAAGCTGCAGTGAAGTGCAATTCATGTTAGCTGTCCGCTTGGTGGGCTGAGAACCAAGTGTCTCAAAGACTGTTTAACTCCGAATGCTGCTACACAATGTTTTCAACCTGGATCCGACCAAATCAATCAGGCTGCCCTAGGGTGGTACACGCATCCAAGTTGTTACGAGAAATCAAACAATACTGAATTTGGAACCTGCAGTCCCCGTTACCCCATAAAGATCCCCACCCTCCCCAAATGGTGCTGCAGCCAAACAGACAGCTACGCTGTTCATACACTCCACTTCTGAGCATGCGCGTGGGGCTTGGAGCGACAGCCGTGGAGTCCAGAGTGGTTCTGATTTCTCCACACTCCTCACCCCTGCAGCGCGGACGCGTAAGGTGGCTTGTAACAAGACAATTTTCTTTCTGCAATCCGAATTTTAACGTGCCAAGAATTTTAAACTCATCTTGGTGTTCGAATTCTCAGTTTAGGAAACGCAAGACTGCTAGAAGCCACCTTTCCACTACAGCAAGTTTTCTTTTGATCAGTTCATTTACCAAACAAACCAGCTTTGTCCTTCCGATTTCTTTATTTTGGGGGAGGGGAGAGGGAAGACATGAAGAAAAGATATTGGGGGATGGGGGTGGGGGGGTGGTGTGTGTCGCATACTGCAGCTATTATTTACTAGCCTTTCTTCCACTATCAAGGGAAGGGAAAAGTTAAAAGAATAAAAATCTTTAAAAGCCAATATTACAAGGTAACATTTGGATAAGTTTCTTCTCCACTTACAAGCCACAAAGGACTTTAGAAGAGCAGCCTTTTCAATAGCACCTGCATCGTACAGGGATCTCGAGCTAACCACAGGCTCTCTGCTTGGCACCAGCAGGCAAGCCTCAGATCTGAAGGATTGTTACTTATTTCCAGATGAAAGCATGATGGAGCCCCTGCCCAATACTTCAGAATGGTATCAGATAGTCTAGTTCAGCAGCAAGGCTCGGTAACTTTCCATTTCTTGACTTAAACCAACTTTTTAAACATGGACATGCCATATCTTGCCCTGCAACTACTCTGGGGTGTTTCAGTGCCTTCAGTTTTCAGAAGTTTCTCGGACTGTCTGTAGATCAACGCAGATTTGAAGACTTGGTGCAAAGTTCAAGTTTTCAAAACACTGACGTTTACATGTATTCTACCCAACACCTACCTTGGCTTCTTCCAAGCGACCCAGGGCTTTGAGCAGGTTCCCCAGGTCACTACGAACACAGTACAAGTCCTGAAAAATCAAAATCACACCATCAGCTTCAGGACTTCAAATGCCCCACAGGTCTTCACAGAGAACTTGCAAGGGAACAACCCAGTCCTCTAAAGCTTAGTTTAGATTCTTAGTAGATACATCACAAATGTAAATTAATTTTCGTGACCTAGCATTACAGACAACAGATAATCTGACCCAATTTAGTATTATAACGAACAACTGTAAAGAATTAAAAGGTAGTAATATTTCGTACAATTCCTACTATACAGAAATAGAAAACTGAAAACAAATGCCCCCCAGCAGCTTAAGTCTTTTTGCCATATGTAAGTATTTCAAGCCCCATTTATTTACTTTTTTTCAAACCACGACTCCAAACCTGTACTCTTAAGATATACAATTGCCATTACGGCTTTTAAATAGATATATAAAGTGATTTTTCTGCCTGTAACCCTAAAGAAGTTTTTCTCCCTGTTTCGCCCACTAATCCATCCAATTCCAACAGCTTTACCACATGCTCTTGTTCTTTCATTTGTTTGAAATGAAAGCACAGTCTGCAACTGCATTATCTAGCACTAAAGACCACAGAGAATGGAGACATTTTGTCAACACTAACGAAAGGATCTACTAACCTAAACAAAACTCAGCTCCTGTAAAAAAACCCACCATCTCACATTACTCTAACCAGTGCATCCACTAGTCACACCACGTGGCATATTAAGTTAGACAACTTCACGCTGGCTGAAGAACACAGAGAAATGAGATTCTGGGCTCTTGCTGGACTGGGTTTGCTTTTGTTTTCTCTACAGAAAAAGGATTTATGCACAGGGGACCGATGCTACACTTTAAATACTTTTTATCAAAATGTTTTGACCAAAGAACAAGTAAACACCTTCACCATGCTAAGCAACACTATACAAATTTAATGAGTAAGATGCAAAATAAAGAGGACAGCAGTCTGATACAACGTTTACTACAAAGTCAATTTGAAACGGTTACAATCAAAAATCCAAACACCAGCTCAATTAATCTTATAGGAGTCACTTATAGACAGTCAGTTCCAGCTTCTAAAACCTAAACTGGCACTCCTGTAAACCAGTCCACAATGGAAATCTAACCCAGTCTACAGCAGAAATCTATCCAAGGCTCAGCAGCATGAAACTTCTGACTTCACGGTAAAGTAACACCTGGTGATTTTTCAAGATTTAACGTTCAGTCTAAGCACTAATTCCCTCACTGTAATGCTACCTTAAACCACACAAAGCTAAATATGAGGCCATTCACTGAAGCTTCTGCCTTCAGAAAAAAAAACTCCCAAAAAACACTGCTTTTCTTTTATCTAAACAGGTATGTTGCATATACAGAGAAGCAAACAACCAGCAGTCCTTACTGCAATATACAACTTCTTGTGACACAAGCCTTTCAAAGATCCTTAAAAATAGCATCAACTACTTCATTAAGTTTATGGTATACAGGTTGGAAGGGTTATCTTTCGTTCATTCTTTGAAAGCTGCTACTTTTGTGTCCTGGGGCAGTAATATAGAATGAACTTTTATAAAATAAAGCATTACTTACAGGGTTGTACTGAAGGGCAGACACATATGCCTGTACTGCTCCTTCCATATCACCTGCAGCTACGAGTGCAGCAGCCAAATTAATATATCCATCAATGAAATCTGGTTTGAGGCGCAGTGCATGTCTGTAATGTTCAATTGCTTCCTGCAGCTGTCCACGCTCCTTGTACACATTGCCTAGATTTGAATAGGCTTCGGCCAACAGTGGATTCTGTTTGATTGCCAAAGTGCTGAAGTGAGCAGACCTGGAGAAAACACACAAGTTAGCAAATACAAAATCACAATTCAAAAGCAAACAAACAAAAAAAACCCCCAAATAAACCCACCCTCTAGATTCAGTGTTTGTCTATTTATCTAGTTACTCTAATAAACATTCATGCTTAAGCAAGCCAAACATACAGTCAACAAATCTCAACTTACAGAGCTGTCCTGTATGTCCATGCTCCCACCTTAAACTCTGATCTCCCTCGTTCCCATTTTAGGTCATACTGAACAAAGACAGCTCTCATTTACATTCAGAAGGGTTCAAGTTGCCTCACCAAATCTGAGCTCAACACACTTTGAGAAAACACCATAAGAATCCTGTGAAGCCTCTTCCAACATCTGTATGCTTTAATCAATATTCCACTTGATATTCTTTTCAAGAAGCAGGACATGGCTTACATGTAAAATTCTGTTGTATCCTCATCCATTTTATTTTCCCATATGTGAACTACTACAACCTCAATCAGAAGACTACATAAAACAACTCTCAGTCAAAAGTTCTTACTTCCTTCACCAACAAACATGGATTTACAGCTAGAACAAGTGAAGTTCAAAATGACAGATGCACAGAAAGCAACATCAGGAACAGGCAAGCAGAAATAACACAGAAACAACTTTCAGATCACAAAACCCCTTTAACTAAACACGCTGTTGTGCAGGAAACAGTCTTACAACTTTAAAAAAACCACCCCAAAACCACCTTAGACTGTAGATGGAATGAACATCACACATGTAAATCCTGCCAGTACACAGCAGTGTGGCTGATGTTCCAACGTTAATACGTAAGATATTAAAATTACACGAGAACAACGGCAAGGCCTGCTGCTTGTTGTAAAGCTGACGAGTCCAATTTGTATTTCTCTTACCCCAGTAAAATCCCAGAGGGAAGAAGCCTACCTGTCCAGTCGGCGACACTGGAAGTGAATGGACGACAGTAACAAAAGCACACCAGTGTTATCAGGCTCCTGCCTCCAGAGCTGCATGCAGTGTCTCTCTGCTGCTTCAAAGTCTCCTGCCTGATACTCACGATGAGCCAACTCCGCTAACCCTTGGAAGGAAAGCATACGTTTCGTTGGTTCTGGAGAATCACCAAAACATTTAAAGGGGGAAAACAAAAAGTTAGATGATGGGAACAAAATAAAACCAAACCAAAACAAAACAATGAAAACAAATGTACACAGCTAATGGATGAAAATGTTTGAAATGATATGAAACACTACAGCAGGTGACAGTTGGGCCTCTAAGATCTTATCTGTACCAGTTCTTGACTCCATCAGCTAATAATAGCAAAAATGCAGACTGTAATGACTGTGAATATCTGAAAGTCAATCATTTCCCATTATTGTGAAAGAGATTCCTGTCATGATATGATATTTTGGTTCCTAACAGTGGAAGTGCTGCTAACAGAACAATGACTCTCCTCATTCCGCCCCACAACTGAAAATCCTCTCCTTTGCTATGTCAAAAAAAAGTCCTAACAATTTAATAGGGAAATGAAGGACATGAGACAAAGACTTTAAAGGATTTGAACAAAAGAAAGCTTTGCTGTACAAGTAGTGAAAGCCCTCAAAAAAACAAAAAAAGGGCAAAAAAAGCACAATGGGTAACATTCCTTGAATCCTGCATACTCCTAGATTTCCTCTGAGGAGTCAAAATCCCTTCATAGAAAAAAAAAATGGTCTTGGAACAACAACATCTGATGAGAGACAAACACACACTTCAATGATTATGCAACTGGCCTACAGGAGGAACCATTAAACAGACAGGGTACAGGAAAGGAGTTACTGCTCCTGGAGGCTTAGATGGAACAGGAGTGACAAAATGGTTCTAGTCTTTAATACCCAACTGTGGAGAATGAAATACTTAAATGAAACACCACCTGTTTTAGATAAAACAACCGGAAGTGAGAAAAGTAAGTAAAATTTCTTACAAACTAATAAACAACTGCAGCTTGGAAAAATCCCACAACCATTCATCCTAGAAAGAAGTGCTGGACTTCAAATTCTGCCTTTATACCAAAGACTCTTACCATTAAAAGGTTTGATTACTGCAAGTATCTCTCATTTTTCCTCCTGTACTCTGTAGTCCCTTAATTCCATTCATTAAACACTTCCCACCTCATCCTACGGAGTTTTAAAATTCTGAATATAAATGAAACAGATAAACCTCTCCTCATACAAGAAAGCACCTCAATAGCTGAGCCTACATTTTTGTAGTGATGTAGTACAAAAGTCCAGAGGCTCTCATGCTTCTGTAAGAACTTAAAGATGGCAAAAAAAATCATAAAGAGATTAGGTACAGATTTACTACCTAGTGCTACTTTTACGAAATTGGGATTGATCCAAGGTATTTAAATTATTTTCCAATTTGGGTTTTTAATACCAGTAGGTTTTAATATAAGACTACAAATGCTCTATAAGTACAGCAGTTTTTCCAGATAGTACACTGTCTCTGTCAGTGCTATAAACTGTTTCACAGCAAATAGGAACTATCAAAGCCACTCATTTTCAGATAACTGACAAATCAGTAACCAAGGATCTTCGCCCGGATTAGATTCTTATTTTTCAAAACCTGACTAAGGGCAAAGTGGACTTCGGGATCTGGTTAAACCTACTGGTAAAGATAAAAAGGTACAATCTTTATTCAACATGAGAATGTTGAACTGTGGCTGAAAACCACATCGTTTATAAATGGTGCTGACAGCAGTACTGGAGCACCAGCAGACTGCTCCTCACTTGGCCCTTCTGCTGTTAACAGGTTCTGCCCTTCTGGCAGTCAGCACATTTTCAAGTTCTGCTGATGGCACAAAAAGAGAAATCAGAGGAAGAGCATGTCTCATGAACTGAACTTCCTCTTCAAATACATTTCAATTGTTTTAGTAAATTTCAAAGCTAAAAAAACCAAAAAGCAGATCAAAACAAAACAACCCAAAAGGTTACACTTCAATACTTATGACTGCTGGGAAGTAAGATTTTAATCATGATCTAAATGCTACATTTTGCCTACTTGAAGCAAGAAGTCAAACTGAAGTTGCAACTTCCAGGGCAAGAGAGCAGGCGGTGAACATTACACACCTGGAAATGACAACTACTAACAAAAGCAACAAAAGAATAAACACTGACGTTTTCTTTCATTTATCAAGTGTCTCTGTTTACAAAACAACCCACCCTGTTGTCCTCAGAGATCAGGCAAACTCAGTGTAAAACTGCCAGCCATCTACCTCCAAGCATTTATTTTATGAACGATTCTGAAGAAGTTCACTGAAAATCAGGAAGCGGACAGCCACATCACAAAGTTCAGAATGAGCAAAACTTTTAATACAAAGCTGGCTGGAAGTTATGCAGCGCAAAATATCTGTAAGACAGTCCACGGATGGATGCTCACTGAATCAATTTGTAAAGAAAATAATTGCAGTGAGGACTCACAGCCAGGAAAATCCCGTATCAAGTCTTGCATAAATGAATTTCTGTACCTAGGCTAACTTGTGCTGCACGCTTTGACTATGACCTTGGAAAAGTCTTGTACGTGCTGTGACAACGACCTTCCCTGAGGCTTCTAGACAATATAAGCAAAACAAAAAGCTGCACAGAACCATCAGAAACGTGCCCAAGGCCATTTCCCCCCCAAAAATACCATCCTAAACACTTGCAATACACTCATGCTCAACCCTGCACGCAGATACAATCTAGGTCCAGACAGGAGCAGTGGTTACCTCCAGCTGGGAGGTGCTGGATGAGCACAGGACTCTCTCCCAGCGTGCACGTGGCTCTTTTTACCCTCAGGGATCCAGGCTACAGGATCTGAATAGTCTGAATAACCTCTGTACAGGAGGATGCTGCAGCCTCGCTGACCACACACAGTTCTAGCTGAGAAAGTACGAAACACCGTCCTGCAGCACTTTCCTGTGCCACTACCGTTACTCTTTAGATCCCTATCTCTGCACTGCTACCCCGTCTCTTTCTCCAAAAATCCTGGTTTTCCTTCTACTTTTCCCAGACATCGTTTCAGCTTCTCCGACCCCTCTGGTTACAGAAACCACCAAAATCTGGGGGATAAAGCTGTGCTGTCCTTTCATCCTTTCAGTTAGCATAACACTTTTTTTTTTGCTCTACACAGAAAGTCAGATTTCTCCATCACTCCTCAAGTCCTGGATCTGCAAACTAAATTTAGGGCAGGATCTTTCCTTGATACAATACGCTATCTTACTGTTCAGAAAAGCGCTTTAGTGCTCGGCTATGCCACAGAATCATAGAACCGTTTGGGTTGGAAGGGACTTTAAAGAACATCTCGTTCCAATTCCACCACCACGAGGGGCACCTTCCATTCGACCAGACTGCTGTAAAAAAGTCCTAAGTGCAGCGAGCGATTCTGGGCAAACCAACACACATTTTGGGTCAGGCTTTTACCCTACTTCGCCCTCTAACGCAGTCACCTGATAGTCTGATAAATATAGCAGCGAGCCCGCCGCACTCACACCTCCCCGCGCCTCCCCGGCACCGGCCCGGGGGCTGCCCACGGGCAGCGCCCACCGGAGCGCACCCAGGGCCGCGCTCGGGCCCGGGGCGCACAGACCCCCACAATGGCGGCGGGGGCACCCCCGCCCTGCCGCTTCTGGAAACTTCCGCCGGGCGCGGGCCCGGCGAGCGGGGAGCGGCCCCCGGGGCGAGGGCTCGGCCCGACCCCCGCTGTTCCCGGCCAGCCCGTCCCTGGGGGCGCCGCAGCGCACGGTACCTGTGCTGTCCGCCACGTTCCCCACGGAGGTCGCCATCGGGACAGGGGCCGGGGAGGCTGTGGCGGCGAAGGCAGAAGGTGCGCTCGGGCCGGACCGGGCCGGGCTGCCCGCGGTCGCGGCGCGCTGAAGCGGTGCTCCCGAAATGGCGGCGGCGGCAGTAGTACCGAATGGCCGCGGCCGGAACTATCTATCTCCGCGGAAAAGAGTCCGGGCGGCGCCGGGCAGCGCTGCCACACGGCGGGCGGAGGGACCCGCTGGAATAGTCGTACTACGACCCAAAGGTTATCCTTCCGCGCGCAGCGCTGCGCCAAAGGCGGCGGGACTGCGCATGCGCCGCCACCTCCCGGTACCCCCGCACGTGGCCCCGCGGAACCGGCGCTCACCGGGACAGCAGAGCTCAGACACCGGGACAGCAGAGCTCAGACACCGGGACAGGAGAGCTCAAACAGCGGGACGGCAGAGCTCAGACACCGGGACGGCAGAGCTCAAACAGCGGGACGGCAGAGCTCAAACAGCGGGACGGCAGAGCTCAGACACCGGGACGGCAGAGCTCAGACACCGGGACAGCAGAGCTCAGACACCGGGACAGCAGAGCTCACCGGGGCAGCAGAGCTCAAACACCGGGACATTAGAATTCAAGCACCGGGACATCCGAGCTCACCGGGACAGTGCAGCTCAGTCACCGGGCACCTGCGTTCACCGTGTATCTGCACTCGTTCACCGGGCACCGGCCCCACCGGTGCACAGAGAAACAGCAGCAAAGGCGTCTGTATCCCCATTCCTGCCCTGTTTCCATGAGCTCCGTCAGCCACACGCCGGGGCTCCATACGGAACCCCGGGGTCTGCACAAAGCTTCCCCGGGCCACTGAAAATGAGCAGTCTCCGGTGAATCGTGAGCCTTCCTAAAGGCTCAAATTACCAAATTCTGGTTTCTGGAAGTAATTGCAACTTATAGGAAAAGCAGGGCAGCTGTTTCTGAAGTATTGGTAGTAGTTAGGCAGTTCCTAAAAACACTCGGGAGTGAGACATCAGACACTGTAGTTGTGGTCCCAGACAAAAAGCTCCCCTTTATGAAATAAAAATTGCCTTACAGTTGTTTACCAACAGCAAGTATTTCATTCTGAGCAAGTGTTTTTTCCTGACAGACATGCATGTATCCAAACAAGCCAGTATTTCTGAGGAATTACTTTACATCTATAAAGACTGAAGAACAAACCATATAAATCTGTATCTGGATTCTGGAGCCAGTACAGGCTAACAAGAAGCCATGGCTTCAGCAGGACATGCTTGTCTAAAGCTTATTTTTCACCGTTTACTCATTCATATAACATGTTTTATAATCAATTAAAATATTATATCTAAAAAAAAAAAAAAAATCTTCTTGTTAACACAGTCCACGCTACACTGTTCCTTACACCGAACTGGGACAAGAGAAATTCAGGAGCTGAGAGTAACCCAGGATGACCATCATCTCAGGGAAGGGAATTCATTCATCTGAGTCCAGGTCACTGTCTCCTGCAATGGAGTGAAAATCCTCGCTGTCCTCCTCATCCTCAGACAGATGGACCTGACTTAATACACTTGGCCCAGAGCGCTGCTGTTCTTCCTCTTCCTCCTCTTCTGAGATCTCATACCCTCCAATGCTGCTGAAACTCGTGTCTCTTGTGTTGGACTTTGGGTCTGGCTCTTCGTAGCTGCCATAACTACAAGAAAAAAGAGAGTAATTTCAAATGAGCTGCTGATACCAGCGATTCTGTATTTAACTGCTGTAAGAGTTGGCTTGAAGTCCTGTAAACACTAAGAACCACTGTGCACTTTAATTCTGTCACTGGCCAGCTTTTTAAAACAAAAATTAAAAAACCCACAGTTCTTCAGTGAAACAATTCCATTATATTTACCCCACTCTGATACACTCAGGGCAGGAAAAACAGATTGCTCTAATACCTTCTGTCACCTTCACTGCTGACAGAAAGTGCAGGACTGTCTTCAGCCCATTCTCATCTTTTCTAGCAGTTCCTGCTGACTTTGTCAAGGTCCTGGGCTGGACTGACCATTGCCTGCCAGCACAACCTATCAGCTCTGATGTCTGTGATTTATTAGGCAAATATCAATAATGGCACTAAGTGACTGAATTCCACAAGTAGAACAAAGAATCAAATACTTATACTCTACAGAATGTCCAGAGAAGGGAGAGCAGGTTGCTGTTCTCTCTAATGCAAAACAATAAAGCTGATACTGTTGTACTTTTAATTTTCTAATAATGGAACGCTTTCCAAAATACAGAATATGCATATTCCTATACTTTTGGACTTCAACTAAGCAGTTGCCTTTTAAGTCAAGACGTGCTTGTTCTTAGAGGGGGAAAAAAAGTTCATCTGCTAAATCACTTTTGAACTTCAAAGGCATCTTGAGGTTTGAGATAGCTTGTAAAAACCTTTACTTGTCCTGCCATCAAAAACCACTATGTACAAGAAATCATCTAACTTAAAAGAAAGAACTGGGTGGGGTTTTTTTTTAACTGAACTGATATTTTTATTAGTGAAAATCTCACAGCAACCCCAAATTTCTGTCAGTAAGAATAAATGGTAATTATGGTTGCAACAGTAAGAACAGTCACAAGATAACGTTATCTTGTGACTGTTCTTACTTAAAGTTTAAAAAAATGCGAGATATTCTTCAGGTTTTTATGACGAGCACTTCAAAGGTTTTTAAGAGAAGGGATTTTAACAGGATTCTCAGCTCTAATTACCTGATATTGCTGTCCTCCATAACATGAGATGTCTCCCCACCATCTCCTTCATAGGACATCATGCTTTCTTCATTGTCCATGCCCATCCGTGTGTTCTCTTGAAGAACATGAGGCTGTTTGGGCCTCACTGCGTTGGGCTCCACATCTGAGTCACTGCCGCTCTCACTCAGCTGGATGGCTGTGTAATGAACCAATGTTTGGTCACGAATTACCAGGTTTGTTCTGTCACTTACATACCCACTGGCTGTGTTTAAAGGCTGCAGTATTGACTGTAAGGAAAGTTTACAAAGTCGTGTCTCCACAAGGCAGCAGAAAAGGTATCTGGGAGGTGATGCCGCTTACTGAGTGCCCAATTCTGGTGTTATTCCAAAGCAATCTCATTACCACCATTATTCAAAAAGGCCTTATGTCTTGTCTACTGTGAAAAATTCCCCTTCTTCCCCCCTAATAATTTTCAGAAGTCATTGCTAAATACCACTATGAGCTTTTCTGCATAAGCTTGTAGTAAAACCTAGAAATAGTCTGAATAACCTCTGTACACGTCTTCCAGTTCTTGATAACATTGTTCTAACATTAACATTTTACATTTAACATTGATAACCCTCTATCGTATCAAAATAAATGCTGTGCTGTTACTAGACTGCCTATTCCTGGCTCTGCATACCAAATCATACTCGCAGTGTTTTCAGAACCATTTTCAGTTTCACTTTATGAAATACAATCAACAAGATCTTGTCTTAACTCTGCTTTCTTTTGTGTCTCTACTTACAGCATTCCTATTCTATTTTTGTTTTCAGTTCCATTTGTGTTCACCCAGTTTCCTCATCTTGCCCATTTGCTCTCTGCTGCATGTTTTCGTGATGGAAGCATGAGATCAGCTGGGTTAATGAACAACCAGAAAAGGACACTTACACGAGAAAGGATTATCTCCCTCTTCATCACTCCCATCATCATCATCCTCTCCATCAGACATAAGCAAGTCTTCATAGAGGACACTGGCCTGGGGCTGCTGGGCTGATCCTTCTTCTTCATCAGCAAGGTCACCATCTGCATCTTCGACTTCCTGGGTTATACAAACAGGGATGGTGAAGATCCAGCAGCACGCTGCCACTTCTATCATCGATTTCCCACTCTGTCCACTCTGAAGCATTCCCTCATTTCACAGTGCTAACATTTCCAAGCTGCATTTCAGAGCCTGTCTCAGGGCAGCAGACACAGCAGACAACCCTGCGAGTCAGCACGTACACTGTGGCTGGGATTTCTGTACATATACTCACTGGGGCTGGAGTCTTAGGCTTCCCATCATCATCCTCATCAAATCCTTCAATATCTACGTCAGAGTCTTCCTCGCCCAGCCTACCTCGCCCCTGGCGCATCTGGACGGGAACACAAACAGCAATGGCACTGAGGAAGGCACTACTGGACATCACCCAGGGGGTGTGAGGGACACCTGGGCCACAGAGGTGGGTGTGGGAGCACAGGAAGGGAAAGACAGAGAGGAAAATATGTGTGTATCACCCTCAGAGCAAGGATCCTTTTTCTCTTTATTGCAAGATCAGACATGTGCTGTCTCCACGCACTTCTACCTGATGTGCTCATCCTTGAATTGGGAATCTCCAGCCCTACAGCACCAGAGTTCCTTGTTTAACTAGTTATTTCTGGAAAATAGCACTAGGTCGTAAGAAAAGTGTTTATTTTCATAATATATTTTAAAAGCATACAGCATTTTCCACCAAGTCTTTTCCTGTCCTTCTCTTCCTGTTCTTCCCACAGTCCCCATGAGTCCAAGATAAAGAGGACATGTAGATTCTGTCCTAAAGACTATAAATTTCTACAGAAAACTTGAAGACTTCCAAATCTAGAAGGCATTCACAAAGCTACAGATGGCTACAATACTAGACAGAACTATTCATAACCAATCTCTGTTTGCCTGCATTGTTCAGAGTAGCTCCCACCAGTCTTTCTGGTACCACCTTCAATCTTCTGGCTCCTCACATTCTTCATTCTACTGGTAATTTATTTTCATGGTCCTATTACTGCATCTCCTTCAGCTATTCCCTCTCCTTCAACAGTTATTTTTTTGTTTAATACAGGATAAAGACTAAGGAAAAATATTCTGTGGTTACTGTAACAAGTTCATTTATCGTGATTTAATACCTTAAACTGTCTGCTTTTTTTTCTCCTTTTGCAACTATAAGGTATCTACAGTGACAACCATCTCTTCCAAGCTCCTAATTGTCACTGGATGCAACCATAATAATCTAATTATGATCTTCTGAATCTGTAGAATATCCTTCACCATTTCCCTGTTAAGAATTAACAAGGGATGCCATATTAACCCTCTGTAGCATGAGTCACCAGGTTTCTACTTCCAGAAGTAGTGAAGCAAACAAATACCTGGCCCTAGGCAGATTCTTTTGCAGCTTTTGATTCTCTGTTCTTTGTTTTGCAGTGTCTCAATTCCCAGTGCTCTTTAATTTTTTTCCCTTTTCCATCAGAGCAGTCAAAATGAAGGAAATATCATAACTTTTTTAAGATATTCCCTTCTCTGCTTGGAAAACCTGATCTTTGTCACCTGTTTCCTACAAAATCATTGCCTCCTTTTAGTAATTTGCTCATACAAGACAACTCCCCAACCAGATGAGAAAATGGAGGATTCTGACCTGAGTTCCTCGCTTCTCTGTGGTAGTGATGGGAGTGTCCATAGCAGACAAATTGCTTTCATCTTGATAGAATGAAGCACCATGGGACACACTGAGGGAAGTGCTGGTATCATACAAATCTGGTGGCTAAAGTATAGGTGGAAACAGGAGACAGAACATTCTCAGGCACCGAACTGGGACTGGAACAGTATCTTGAGAGGCAAGAATAGGATTTCAGGACTAAATGCATCTTTTTGGCATGCTTTTTATAGTATTACACGCTGTTTAATCAAAATGAGCTAATGATTTGTAAAGAACAAATGTGGTAAATGCAATGGCTCGCAATCTCAGCTTTGAAGTTTGCCAAATAGCAGATTTTAAAATAGAAGTCAGTACTTCTATACAGTGCTATTCTACAGAGGCCAAAATCATAAATGGGCTCCAAAAGGATTCAATAAATTTATAAAGAATAGACCTCTCTGCAGCTCACGAATGCAATGGTCCAGGTGCAACACCAGTTTAGTGTGTCTGAACAGCCAATTCCCAGAAGCAGAGAGAGTTTGCTGTAAGAAGGATCACTGCATGTTTGCATCCACCTACTTCTGTTCCCTGCCAGAGACAGGAGACTTGATTACATCAACCTTTGGTCTGACTCAGCGTGGCCCTTTTCATTTACTTCCTACAATGGGAACGGTGTCCCAGCCCCAACTGCTCCAAGCAGAACTGGGAAAAACCTCTCACATATGAAACTGCAAAGCTCCAGCTTCCAATCAATCCCATGTAAATCACTGTCTCAACTAAAGCTGATACAAGCAAGAAAAAAAGGGGATTTGGATCAAGTGTTCCAAAAGCCAACCTGCAGCTGGCATGCAGATTGACCTCCGAAGAGTTAATGAGGAGCTACAGATTAGGATTTTGATAAAATTCCCTTATAATACACAGTTCATAGATCCTGACAATACTGAAAGTCTTAAGAACAACAGCAATAATTCTTAAATTAGGCAAAACAGGCTTCCTAAGAATTTAAACAGACGTGTAAAGCACAGACAGCTCCCAGCTGTATTTGCTTTTTATATCCTGGAGTCCAACCTCTGAAGACCCATGCAGGGAGATAAATGTTGGCTGTCACAACTGCATTTAAAAGAAAGGGAACTAAAGCCAAGCAATATCCACCAGACCTGCCACGTGTGACAAGTTTGGGAGTGTGGGAAGTTGGGCTGTAGCTCCAGTCAAGAAGCAGAGGGAAAGGGTGACAAGTTCAAGGGAGAAGCTCAGAGAGCTCTCTCCCCTTACCAAGGATAGCTCCCTGCTCAGACCTCCTTTCCTCTCTTCTGATCACCAGCTTGGAATAAAATCAGACCAGGTAATACTGCTCTTGGGAAGGAAACTAAGAGATAAGAGAATGGCATTTTTGTCCCTCGCTCTCTGATGTATTGGGATCACCACTGATTCCATTTAATTCTTGAAATATGTCAACAAATAGTTTCCATAACTCATCACCAAAGACTCTCTTGCAGCCCAATACTTCCTATTGGCAGGGTCTTTTTCCTTGATACTCAGTTTCAGTATTCCCACCCTGTTAAATCTGATCATCGTTTCTAGCAATCACTTTCCACCTTCCTAAAATGCTCCATTTTGGGATTTTTTGTTGGGCTAGTTGGATGGGAGGGTGTTAAATATTGCCCCAAACCCATCTGTGTCCTGCTATCCTGGCTCAGCCATACAGTCTTTGTATACTTCTTGCCTAAACATATTTTAAACTCATTTTTCTCTTAAAAATAATCTTTATAAGATCTTAAATTGTACCTGAACTTCAAGCCCTTCTTTTCTGCTCTGACTTTGCTAAAGTTAAATGCAACTTTCCATATGTAATTACATCCGATTTGCATAGAATCAAAAAATGATTGGTCTACAACTGGGATGAACAACTGCAAAGAAAGCATTGGTTTGTCTTCCTATACCACAACACTTGCATTTTATCATTCAATTATCAACACAGAGATCTTTCCCAGGGCCTATGAACTTTTCCAAATAAACAAAAAGCACATCTCAGGCAGTAGGATGACATTCCCTGCTTTCCTAGGCAAATTCCAAAGATAATTTTAGTTTTCGTGAATTAACTTGTCATTCCTGGTGAAAGTTTTTTACTGATGTTTTTAAAAACAACCAAACAACCCAAAATAAGAAGAATTATTTTTAAAAAGTCTAAGTAGCTTACAAATCTTTGCCAAACTGTAAACATTGAAAAAGCAGCCCAGCATGAATTGTGTTGCCAACTTGCTCTGTAACACATAGAAAATACCTGACACACAAAATTGTCTGCTTTAAAATAATGATGAAGGTTAAAAAAAGTTATTTTCCACTAGAACTGGAACAAAGAGATGTAAAGAATCCCAGCAATGAAGGCACAGTTGGACTTTGCTGACCATATTAGGCAGTTTCTCTACTCACAGCAATGTCCCTTTCCAACAATACCACTACCAAACAGCTCCCTGGATTCCTCCCAGCACTACATCCATGTTTTGTCCTCATGTTCTCCTTACCTGTCCACTCCTTGAGTTCTGAGTGTTTCCAAATGTCACACTTGCACAGTCCTCGAACTTCCAACCAACCCTCAGCTGCACCTGACTGCACACAGCTCATCTTTAGACCATTTTTACAACTTGCTTGGGAAATGTCTCTCTTTGTCTTAGGTATCTCACTCTCTGAAGCATCAGAGCTGCTTCTTACAGTTATTCTTAAAATATAAGTGTTAGCACACCATCCAACAAGATACTCTACTAGAAGAGAAACTGCAGACAGATGGAGAATACTGAACAAGGAGGAACCTCGGGATCAAACACTCAGGAGAATGAAACTAAAACAAAGAAAGTGGAAACCTTGGTTGGTCACTTGCCTGTGGAGTGTAGGGACCAGGGGTCATAGGATCAAGACTTTCTAGATCTGCCTCCTCCAGTGCTGCTTCCTTAGCAGTAGAGATGTCTCTCTCGAGTTGAGTCAGGTGCTCATCATACTAAGAACAAAAAAGCTTGATAAGGTCGCAGAACCGAAAATTCAAACTGTAAATATTCCAGTAAAGTTGTCCACATACCTCAGCTAAAGTCTGGTAACAGATGTTCACAATCTCCTGGGCTGTTTTTGTGTACTGGCTGTCTGACCCTGTAGTAAGAAACCAATCTCTTTATACATTCTGATGTTTGTTCAATGCCAGCAGCTGAGACAGCAGGACAGGTTTTGGTTACACAGGCCCCTAAATCCCAACGCCTTCTGATGTAAGGAGAAATACAAAGCAGGGCTCACATCTGGCTAAAATAGCACAACTAGTTTGTTCCAGCATTAAAAGTATGATTTAGGACACAGGAAGGTTGTACCCTGTCTGTCTCAAGGAAATTCCCAGAAGCAAATCATTGGATCAGAGGTGTGTACTGAGCTACCACTACAGCCTCCCCAAATGTAACAGCCCCATTCTGCACCAGATGGTAATAAAGCTTCGTGTGACAGTGAAATCATCACTGTTTAAGCATCTCTTTCCTCAGGACAGGAAAACAATCATCAAGTTCATGATTCACAGCCTCGGGCTTCAACACACTTTGGCAGTACAGGTGCCCAGATGAATTAATTTAAGTACAAAAGGCAGCTGAAGCCTTATTTCCACCACCTACCATTGTACTTAATGCTGTTGGCAAGGATGAGGTTAACATCATCCAGGAAAGTCTCTCTGTTCTGGTATTTGTGTTTGGAGATATTCTGGAAGAGAATTGTCACCCAGTAAGTGATCACATCTAAAAGTCTCTCAAGAGGCTGCTCAGTTCAAGCTACACACCTTGCGGATGGTCTCCAGATCCATTGGATTAGCAATCACCTTGTAATAATCAGGAACAAACTTTTTGTTAACTGGATGGTGAAACGGCCAAGACTGAAAAAAAAAGAAAACAGACAATTTAAGAAAGCTTCTGTGTAGAATTTTCTGCAGTTTAAGCTACAAATGCCATAAAACAAGTCTCCAGAACTGATTAACACTCCAAAGGTATTTAAGGTATTTATAACAAGACCTCTTGAATCCAATCATTTAGGTTCAGAAGGGACACAGAGAAAAGATCTACCAGTTGGATTTTTAACTAGGCCTGTTGATATCCATTTGACAGTAAGAACATATAATACAAAACAATAATTTTACAGAATAATAATAGAAGTAAAATAATAATTTTACTTTTCTATTTAACATCACTGTTTTCTCCACAACAAGATCAGCACATTTTCCACATCCCATACACAGTCACTCGAGCTACGTACATCTGGAACTGCCATCATCTTTTGAGTCACAATGTTATCCAAAATGAAGGAAAAGGCCACTTGATCATCATCATCCAGGAGAGGATTAATTGCTTTTTCTAATCGAGCCAGTTTATCTTCCTTCTGCAATAGAAGTAGGGGACATCAGTGGCTGACCCTAGACTATTAACTCTACTACCATGATACTCTGTCCCAGAGAGAGTCCCATGCAGCTTTGCATGAAAACACTTATAAACAACAAGGGGTAATAGCCAAGATATAAACCTATAGACAAGATGAAGTAAGTAGAGTAAGAAACCTGCATTTGGTTTTTTTCAGAAAGACTCCCATGGGAACTGTTTAAAATAGTAAAAATTCAAATACCTTCTGGGGTAGGAGGAAGAATTCCCTTAATTTTCTACCACTCTCTCTAAACCCCTGTGTTTTGCCTATGCACATCCTCTATCCTCAAAGACATCCCTGACCATCCCTCCCCCTCCACTCTGGCCACAACCCATTCACGAGACTTGCCTCTTTCAGCTTTTCATCACACAGGTCCAGCATGGACTGGGATATCTGTGTCAGTGAGTGCTTTGGCCCTGCAAACACACACAGCAAGTGCAGCTTGATTAAAAAAGGCCCATGTCACAATATGATTTATCTTTGCTCCTAAAGCATCACTGATTACATTTCTAGCACAGTTGGGAGCATACACTCAAGTATGCTCTCAATACACACAATTATTCAAGCTCAGCGTGGATTTTATATGAGAAAAAGCTGTTTGTAGCAAATATTCCCACTTCTGGCATACATTCTGTTAAAGTTTGGAAACCCTTTGGAAAGCAGCTGTGCCTGTGGAAGACTGGCCTCCAAGCCCTCCACCTCTGCCAAATATTCACAGTACAAGTCAGTACAAGTCAGAAATTTCTGTTTCCTTCACTAAGTCCAGTCACTGAAGCAGAACTGCTAAGGAAGGCAAGATGGACATTTAAGGAATATTCAAAAACTCACAGCCTTAAACAATTTTAGGATACCTCAGACATGGAAACAAGCATTTGCAACAGAACTATCAAAAAAAAGTCTTAATTTATTAGGATAAATCAGGGATTCACTGTCAAAATAATAAAGGAAGCAGCAAAGACACAAACCCAGTGCTGTCAGTGTCACCCTCAGTGCTGCACAGCCTAGAGAGACTCAGTGCAGATGGGAGGTTTTTCTGTCAAATTAATATATTTTGGACAAAGACGTTTCTATCAGCTGTCAGAATAAAGCTGACCCCCAATGAATCAGCACTTTCCCCTAGCAGACACTCGCTCTACCACAGAATCTATGTTTTAGTTTTCAACTAGCTTTCTTTCATTTTTTTAAAACTAGTTTCCTGACCTTCCCAAATGGGGAAAAAATTCATTGTGACTAAGAATCAAAATACGCAAAATCACGACAGCAAACTCTACTCAAAGCTGCATGCTCCAAGGCACTAGCTTCAATGGGTGTGAACTATTCCTATCTGCATTGAAAGATTCAGTCAATAAAGCATAATAATGTAATCTACCAAAAATAATGCTTTGCTTAGCTATGAAGGGGATAGGCAGGACTTGAAACATGCAAAAGTCTTCAGTCATTGACAGACCCATCACTGAAATTCAATCACCACATCACAGTCATCATTTAGTTGTTGCTACATGCTGGAATTCACTTCTTTCTTATTTATGAATTAGTTCATTAACATGAATATAATCTTTCAGGTATATCTGGAAAAATATATGTTCACTCTTGCCACCTGGCAGTGAATTTATTCTGCCTTTATGTTGCTTTTGTTGACTCTAAAAGTTCCACAGCTCATCCATGCACAATGCATTAGCAGAAACAGGATTTCCCTGTGTTTTTACCGTTGTATGTGGCACTGTTCTTCACAATGAGCTCCAGGTGTTCCCTGAACTCCTCCCGGGATGGGTACTGCCGCTTACGGACGTTTTCACGCAGGGTCTGTAAATCCATGGGCCGGGTAATGATCTTATAATAATCTTTGACAACTTTTGGATTTACAGGCGTGTGAAAGGGGTATGTCTGAGGAGCAAAAGAAACAAATGATTATCAGCACAGTACTAGCACAGCTAATCTCGGTTTAACCGCCAGTAAAATAGGCACTAACGTATAAAACCTTTACACAATCAGTTCCTTAACTGCGCCAGGGAAAAGAGAATAAGCTCAACCTCACAATGGCTATCAATTTCTTCTACACAATATTCTTTGATACCATTATAAGAAGGAAAATCTCACAGAAAATTCTCAGATGGTACTTTCGATTGTAGCACAAAAGAAGCCGAATTTTAAAATTCTCATTTCAACTCAAATCCTCCGTTTAATCTTTTTTCGATTAATCGATTTTGCAAGTTTCTGGCACAGTCAGGTCAGAAAAGAGTGAAGTACATATCTTCTCCACTGCCACATACATAAAAGCATTACACACTGCTACATTTCATGCATCTTGTGCTGGTTTTGTTGAATAAAAAAATTTTTTTTAAAAATCACATACCAGCTTTGAACATGTATCCATACAAAACTAGCCAAATTCTGGCGTCCACAACACATAACCTACTTCAACCATATTGCTTAAGATGCAGGATTTGGGTGTCACAGCTTAAACTTACATTGGGAAGATCCCTGATGTCATTGATGATGCCCTCCAAGATGGATGAGAGCGTCACCATGGGATCTGTTCTCCTCCGGTGGATGGATTTATGGGGACGCTGAAGAAATGAGAGGCAGAAAAATTAAGGCAGTTCCAAGATGCAGAACATTTACTCACAGAAATCCCAGACAACTTAGTTTATTAATTTTCTGGGCAGGCATGAGGAGGCACAAGGAGGTTGCACAGGAGCAGTTGAGGGCCTGGCCAGTTGATACAAACAGAAATGGAGATGCTACAATCAGCTCAGTAACACCTTCACTCACATTCAGATAATCACAGTGCACCGTTGTCCCTACGCGACGCTTCTTCTTCGGAGGAAGCTGCTGCTTCGGAAACTTCAGGACCAGGGATTTCCTGCGAACCTCATCCGCACTAGGCACAAACAAAAAAGCACAATACTTCCTCCAGCCCTCACATGAATCAAGACCATTTGCCCCCCAGCAGTGGCTTTGGTTCCATCTGCCATAATACCAAATGCTCAATCAGTTTATGTAAAGTTTATCAGTTTATCAGTTTATGCAAAGCCCTTTATTGCTTTTATGTAAAGCAACTTTATTCCTGTGACTAGCATACATATGAGTATTCTGCATTAAGCTCTACATTGTTTCTTCTTATTATCCCCACCAGTATCTCTGCTTTTTCCCTTACCTCTCAATCAGTTGTTTTCCCAGGACAATTTTCGTTCCTTCAACTTTGATGAGTTCTTCATTGTCATTGTGAATGACTGTTTTTTCCAGCTCTTCCTCCTGCTCCTCTGTCATTGCAACAGGATTAGAAGGTGGGGCATTTGTTTGGTAGTAAAGAGGGCAGAACTTATTAGTCCTCATGTGCCCAATTGCACCACATGCTCCACATTTTAGCTGCAAAAATAGAAGGTGACAAATCAGAATTCCTATACGGGCTCCTAGTTTTGAGGCAAAGCATCATTAAAATCCCCCAGTGAGATCTTTAGTACATCA
The DNA here is from genome assembly GCA_013400235.1 of Oriolus oriolus. Lineage (NCBI taxonomy): Eukaryota > Metazoa > Chordata > Aves > Passeriformes > Corvidae > Oriolus > Oriolus oriolus. Next base: position 426,585 of record VXBT01006754.1, read on the forward strand.
CTAGAACAGAAAACTTTTCCAGTAGGCAAAACCTGTATGGATATGCTTACTTTCAAGTCTGGACGCTCTTTCATTTTCTTGGGCTTCTTTTCTGGAGGGCCCTTGAGCTTCTCTTTTTCTTGATTCCGCTTTAGCCGCCGCAGTTGTTCCTGGATCCTGCGCCGCTCCTTCCGCATCTCCTCACGGTGCTGCTCATCAAACAGAGCAAACTTCCGTCTGGGCAGGGGAAAAAAAAAATACAGAAATTTTTCAGCCTAGTTCACGATTTTCCAGGTACTTTTCTGGCAGGTCAATCACCGCACGAAGTTAGTGACACCCTCCAAACGGACAGCCATCAAATCTCTCTTTCTCTCCACAATTACAGTGCCGGGCTTCTACGCTCAATTCCACATTTCTTCATACTGTCAGTGGAATGAAATAAGCCCACAGGCGAAGTTAAAAGGGAGAAAAAAGAGATCACGAAGGCCTTACATGAACTCTTCATCCTTGGTGGTCCGGATGCGGCAGTAGGCGTCGATGACCGCGGGCTTCCGCACGGTCTCACACCTCACGTATTCCTTCCCATCCTCGTCCCTGAACGTGCGATAGATCTTGAGGCGGCGGCCGGTGGCAGAGGAGTTCAGGCTGGTCACAGAGGCGGTGTCATCATCCTTGTGAGAGGTTGCCGAGGCTGCCGAAGCTGTTGCCACAAGAAAATGCTTTATTTGCTTCTAATTTTTTTCCACACTGTAATAATGTCATTGTTTAAATACAGCAGATAGTTTTGGCTTAAAAACTTCCAAGACACAAATCCAGGAAAACCTAATAGAAGTCTTTTGCTTGCTTGTTCATGTTCTTTTATCATGACATGAAATCAAGCTGAAACAAAGATACTGAATCATCCACATGGATTATAAAGCCAGAAGGAACAGCTACAGTCAACAAGGACTCACAGGTGCAACCTGCAACTGCATTCTGGCCCTGCAGATGGATTAGTTACAGTGGTTTTCATCATAAGTATGGTTATCTGGCAGAAACTGAGGGTCAGTTTTGGAAAACTATCCAGTTTTCCAAGGAGTGTTCCAACCAATGCATCAAGTGACCCCAGAATCTTTCCAGCACCATTCATAATTCAGCTTGAGAAGTTTTGTACAAAGTAACACTGGGTATCTTTTCATGAGGCAATAATCATCAAACAGTTCCACATATCCCTTACTAAATGATCCCAGTAACTATTTATTAGTGATTTGTTCCCAATTTGAGAATAGATGGCAACAATAACGTTGACCCAGATGCAGAGCTCAGCTTTGCACACACACGTTCAACAAGTAACAGTGGTCATGGGCACCTTCACGAAGTTCATTCACAGGTCAAACGTTTTACCTGGGACATGTCAAGTTCTCTGTTGGAATGCACTTAAAATAAGCACATCTTCAAGAGATCCAAATCTGGCAGCTGCCCAATTTATCTCCAAACATGCTGCCACAGCACACAGTGTAACAGACACTGCTATCAGCCTGCAGACTGTGCCTGCTTCACACACAGAGCTGTGTGTACGCACAAGATCCAACTACAGAACCATAAGCTCGTTCCAGGAACTATATGTGAAAACATCTTGAGAAAAGTACTGAAAAACCAGCTTCCCCTGACCCACCCCCACTCAAAATTTTAAAAAAAAGGAAACAAGCAGGAAACAGCAGTGACTATCTAAAGAAATACCAGAGTAAGTTTATAGTTCAAAATAAACAGAAGATATGAGGCAAAGAATACACCTCACATGCACTTTGAGCCAGTAAGTGCTCAAGAGAAGGAGGAACCCCCAGAGAGGGAAAAGCCCCAGATAAGCATGTTTATACATTCTCCCTGTAAGGAATCCACACCCTCTTGAGAGGCCAGATCAGCACACTTTGCAGCCTGACACAAAGTCCTGCATCCCTTCCCAGGCATAAGTTCTGCTGGTTGCAGTTACTTACACAGCCCCTTTTTGTCTCTCTTGTCCTTTTTGCCCCTGTCTTTGTCATTGCCACTGTCTTCTCCCAGGAGCATCCTTTGCAATTCCTTCCGTTCCTGCTCTTCTCTTTCCCGAGAGAGCTGAGAACTAGTTTTCTTGTTCTGTAACATATTCTCAATATTCTTTCCCATCTCTTCAAAGTCACTGTCTTCAGCTGAACTGCTATCTGTGTCTGTTGACAGGATCTCAGTGGATTCCAGAACCCTGAAATAGGAGGCATCTTGAAAGTCAGTGAATGTTGCCCTCCCAAATTAAGAAAAAACAAATCAGCCTGTTACCTTCCCAGAAATACAAAGGTAAAAATGATGCAAAGGTTTGAAAATTAACAATACAAATCACTACTACAACAGGCATAATATATTCCCTTCTCAGCCCTCCTTTTAAACCCCATGTCTAAAAGATCAACTGTTTCAAGACAATCTTCTCCAAATAGTTGATCTCTTCTTCATCAACAACACTTTATTCCCTCACCACTCTTAGGTCTCAGGCCAGAACAAGGAATAATGCATGAATTCTTCTGGCAGTTCTGAAGAATAAGACATAGAATTGGTAGCTGCTACCCAAGAGAGAGATGGCAAATTGCTCATAACAATTAAAAAAAAATAAAAAAAGAAAATAAATAAGGCAGTGAGCTACTTTATGTGTGGAACTGCAGAACATCTCATGTCATGACTCTGCAACACATTCTACCTTTCCAAAAGGTCTGTGACAGCAAGACACTAAACCTGAGGGTTTCTATTAACAGCCAAAGGCCTCTTTCTTAGTGCTGTATTTTGTGGGCCCAACAAGTTTAATCAACATCTACACCACCACGTATCAGTGAGCCCCAGGCATGCACAGTGCTGGACTTTCAAGGTGGGGACAGGGTGGGGTTCAAGGCTGTGAACATCAGATAAGAACGTACTTATTTTGTAAGTCAAAGATGCGCTGACACTCTTCTTTGTATCTCTCCTGATGTTCTGCCACAGAGAACCGAGAGCCACGGGCAAATTTGCTCATAGGCCCTTCCCCTGAGCGTGCCTGCTCTGTGGACATCGTACGGACCACATCGATCACTTCCCACCGGGACAGCTTCTTGATCTGGGAAGAGGAAGACAAAGAGTGGTTTTAGAGACACACAGATGAGGTAGCTGGCTATGGATCTCAATTCCTCTCCACACAAGGTCAAAGCAGGAATTTATATGTCCCTTCCACTATCAGCTGCTAAATCCACTAGTGAAGTCTGCAGCCCGCTCTGGGCTCACACTCACCTCCTCCTCAGGCACTCCAAATTTCCGCAGAAGCTGTTTGGCATTTTTGAGGGAAAGTCGGCGCAGATCCGCGTCTGTGCCAGTCACTGTCTTCTTCACTGGCTGAGGTTCTTTATCATCCTGTTCAGAGCAAGATTTGGCCTATTAATGTCATAAAAGTCTTTCCTAGGCTCATCTGGTATTTTCTCTTGCCTGTTTCCCATATTTACTCCACTTCTCCCACATGACCTCCCAGCTGTTGCTCCTTGGGAACTATACCTTCTGCTGGGTTGGCTTGTTTGGAATCTTGACATAGGAAAATCCTTCCCCACAACCAGTGGGATCTGCGACACCAGTCACCTCTAGGAGGCACTTGCCCTTCATAGCAGCAATGAAGGCTCGTGTGGTGTTCCAGGGAGCCGTGCGCACCTGCCAGAGAGAAGAGAAACCCTCTTAACCTTGCTACATTCCAAGCTTTTACTTTGGGATTTTTCCAGTCATACTGAGAACTTTTCATGCTGACACAAGGAGGGTAAATTCCACTTCTTGATCCTTCAGCTGCCCTGATAACACTTCAATGAATAACCAAAGTGCTAAGTAACTCACAAAAGGCATTTAAGGTTAAAAAAGCCTAGTCCTGAAAGGACCTGCAAGAACAATCACTGAGCCAGCTATGAGCCAGCAGCAAAGTTCCCAGGAAAGTTGTGCAAACATTTGAACCACTGAATCCCACCTTAAATACGTCTTTTAAATATAAAGACCTCATTTTTCTCCTGCCATTCAAATGTATATATTGGTGTATACACTCATGCATCACTCTGATGGTACCTCATCATCAATCTTCATTTGGAAATCCTCTTCATTCTCCTCTTCTGGAGCAAAAAAGGATTTCTCCCCATAACCTGCATCCTGCAGAGAATTATTAGGGAAAAAATAAGAAGCTGAAGTCTTAAAAAGGTTACTGGAGAGAGAACTAGAAGTGTCTCTGTGGAGACTTGTCATGCTGAACAAGCAAACTTCCACAGACAGTTGTCTGCAAGATTCACTGTGACCCACAGCAGCACAGATGTCAAATTGCCCGTGTGTTATGTATTTTGACCAACTCCATAACTAAATAGTGCACTCAACTTCAAAAAAATAATCAGTGTCTCTTACAGCCACCTGCTGGCTACTTTCTGCTGTTGGGCTCCAGGTACAAACATAAGCCCTTTCTTGCACCTTCCCTTTGGTACTTTTGAGCTCAGCTAATTCAATATCCAGGTAACAGATGGTAAGAATACAGTGTCTCTCTTTAAAACTTAACTCCCTTTTATGCAGCAGCAAACTTAGCAAGTGGCACAACAGTTGTGGACCTAATTGGCCTACTTTATAGCAAAATAAGCCATAGGCAGAAGGGGTTACCTAGGCTCACCCCTCACAGGGTGTCAGTAATTTGCCTTGGAGCCAACCAGGATTTACCTTGAGCCGCTGCTCGGCCGCGATCATGCTGTAATAGGCACAGCACTGCTCTGGGGACACCATGGCTCTGATCTCCTCCTCTGTTGGCAACCTGAAATCCGGCTTTAAAACCCACCAGTTGGAGTCCATCCCTGAAAAATGCACAAGTCAAACATTGAGTAGTTTCCCACACGTGCTGGATGTCACCACAGTCCCACAGTTGTGCAAAACACAACACAGCCACATACAGCGGGAAGGGAATGTGTTTGTGTTGGTGTCTTTAATGAGTAAATCACTGCCCAGAGGGTTATTAAAAATGCCTAAACTGTAGTCACTTCTCACCATCAAGCAGACTTGTGCCAAAAGAAAGTGCACATTCTTAAAAACTGGAACAAAAAAACCCTGTCAGATTGCACTTCAGTTCTACAAGCGGACGTTCTCAAGAACGGTTTATCAGGAGGAGATGTTCCATCCTTTGGCTCTGTTTGGAGCTCCAAGAGCAGCAAAGGATGGCTGACCACTCGACAAAACCCATCGCTACCTGTGCGTTTGAAATCAGCACAGAGCTTCAGCCGCTTGCGGATGCTGCTCTCGGAGTGGGAGGGAAAGGCCTTCTTGATGTCCTCCATGCGGATCCTCCGGGGACGGTCTCTGCTCTTCCAGAAGAGGCGGTAGATAAAAACCTGCAAAACGAGACCCATTTGTCCAAAGAAAGAATAAACAAACTTGCAAAGACACTACAGACAATGTTTCTGGTGACTGCTTCGGACTTCCCACTTAAAAATCATTGTTTCTCATAAATTTACTCGGTAAAGTTTTCCGAGCCACGTGTCTGCTTCAGGTTCAGCTATTTCTGAGAATGAGATGTGGAAAAAATATTTGTCTTGAAAATTTGTATTATCACACTAGGAACGTTCATGCTTTAGCACAGAAATTTTCCCACTCTGCAAATACCTCTTGAGTTATAATTTTGAATTAAATTGACAGTAAACTACTAGAAATTTTCTCCAAAATCTGAATTGGGGGATAATTATTGAATGCTCATAGAGAGTCCTAAAGCTCCACCACAAGACCTATGAAGCAACTCTTAATTCTGTGCTCTTTGATAGCACTGTGATAAGACTCCTTAACTGTCTCTTAGCAAAACCCATGTAAGTGTCATTTTATACAGCGCAGCCACTTCAAAACTCACACTAACTTCTTCAGTTTTGTACACTTATATATAGTCTTGTAGCCTTTTATTTTGGTAATAAAAAGCCTTTATCATTTACTTGTCAGATAGAATGCAATCAAAACAGAAGAGACATGTTATAAATCTCTGGTTAAATGAAAACCAAAATGGCCTGTGTGGCGAACATCCAACTCTTGCAACGGTCTCACCTCACAAGAAAAACAAACAAACAAAAAAAAGGAGTTACAGCAGGACAACGAGCTTCTCAAATCAAGACTGTCCACCCGAGGCCCAAGACTATGCCATGGGCTTTCTCCAAAGACCCCCCCCAGATCCCCAAATAATCTGTCACATACCTGCAGGAAATCTCTGATATGTGTGTTAGCTCGTTTAGAGTTGGGACCAGGCACTTCATAGAGTGGGCACTCCTGCCCAACTACAAAAATATCCACTAATTCTCGAATGTAGTAGCCTTGTCGCGTCCGGATGATCAGGAAATCTGTTTCAGGCATCTTATGTAAATAGATGGGGGCCCGGAAAAGGTTGTTTTCAAATGCCTGTTAAGAGAAACAAATCAAAGTTTGAAAGTCAAGTTTTGATCAAATCTTCTGTGATTCAATCTACAAAAAAGATCTTAAAAAAAATCCCAACACCCTAAGGTTCATTGTAATGGTACTGCATCATTTATATCACAACATAAGTAGATGTGCAGGGAATAGTCAAGGACAAAGAACAGAAGTTTAAGAAACACTAGAACAAATGCAGAGATTGAAGGGCTCTTTGGACTTTGGAGGCACTTAAGGACCTTTAAGGAGGTACTTTCAAAAAAAGACAGAAAGAACACATCTGCAAAAGAGCACAATAACCACAGAAACCAGCCCAACACACAATTAGCATCGTTAGTTCCGTGACGAATCTCCAATATCAACCTTCACATTACCTTTTTCCTGTGGTACAGAATGGAAGAATTATTGCTGCAGCAAGAGCAGCTAGCATTAACTGAAATCCATTTATATTTACATTTATGGATCATTAGCCAGATGGTCCTTGTCACATTCTTAATTCCTCTCCCCATCTCAAATGTATGTACTTTAACAACAGAGAGAGGCTCATAAAAGCAGAAGTCTGTACACCTGACTAGTACCTGGCATCCAACAATCAGAAGTGCAGTTCTCAGAAAGTCCATATAAGGTCCTGGATCGTGATAAATCCATGTTTTCTATCCCCTCCAACACCTATTTATTGAGCTCCCCAGCATTCAAGCAGTTTTGCTCTTCCACTCAGTCCTCTCTAACACTATTTCTAATGCCATTACTAAGCAAAACAGCAAAGACTCACTACCTGCAACTCCTACCATTCCTACAACAATTTTTAAAAGCATACACCAGAGATTTTTTTTTTTAAAGAAAGCTAAGAACTGAATTACTATGAGTAAGCAAAGAGTGATAAACTGGAACTGAAAATGAATCTGGGTTTTTTTTTGGAAGCTGAGCATTATTTGTGATTAAATAAACAGAGCTTGTAATAGGCACTCTGCCTATTACTCCACATTCGACTTCTTACCTGCAGTAACTGGCCTGGATGCAGAGAACCCAGGAACGGAGAAGTGTGACAATAAACAGTCTCTCCATATTTACAGTCTGGAGCTCCTGGATCTTTGCCAGGTTTCTGGAAGGTGCAATGAAGGTGCTGTTAGCTCTCAGCAAGAGGCGGAGGGAAATCACTGTCCAACAGCACAACCTGCATACTCACCCTTTTGTAGTAATTTTTAATCTTTGTTGCCATGCCAACCTGCATCATCAGAGGGGCGTTCTCCTCACTGTACTCAGCAAGGATGAGATCTCCATCCTTGCCAGTGAGGTCCTGCGGCGTGCGCATGAAGAACATCTCCCCCCCGCCAGAGGCCTGGCGCTCCTGCTCCCTCATCTGCGCCAGGGACAAGGGACAGTGTCAGGAGAACAGCTCATCAAACAGCCCAGCCACACTCAAAGGCTGGCAGGAATAACTGCACCTTGGCTTTCTTCTTGATGTGCTTCAGCAGAGGCTGCACAGAGTGGGGCCCGGGCTGGGACAAGGCACCAAAGGAATATTTCTTCAGCGGAGGCCGATGGAATTGTCGGAGCTTCATGGGACCCATGTGGGTGGGAAAGAATGGCTGGCGGAGCTCCACTGCTGGGATAGAGTGCTGATACAGAGCAAAATCCGTGTTAAGAGGGACATGCACCACCTCAAAAGCAAGACCATCCTCCTATCCTGTTAAACCTTACGTGAGAGCCCAGGGATATTTTCAGGTCTCCTAGCAGTAACACAAGTGCATTGAAATTCACTTGTCATCATAAATGTTGCCTTTTGACAGAAAAGATCCTCCATGTAAAGATCTTTTCTTTGTGAACAGAGATGACTTCCATTTTACTATCTCAAATAGTACCCAATGATGGGATTTTTTCATTAACTAGGAACATGTAAAGTAGTTATTATCCCTATCAGTGGGAGAGAAATTCATTTGGAATTATATACAGTAATTCCCATTACAGAAGATGCTGGAGTCAGATGAAGTTTTAGAAGAAGTCACTGAATACCACAATGAAGGAAGAAGAAAACCCATCACCTCCTCACCTAGGGCTAGTGAGCAGTAATTCAAATTCATCAGTATCTAAATTAATTTTATAATATTCAGATTAAGACACATAGTAGCAGCAGAAGTACAAACTGCACCTCTTTCTCCCCTCCCACTATTGGTTTACAAAGAATAATACATAGTAAGAGACCAAACAAAAGCATGGCGAACAGGACACAGCAAGATCAAGCAACTAAACCTCAGTTTGATGGGGCAATCAATAAAAATTAGTTCAAACTCCTAATTTTAATTGAACATTAAAAATCTCTCTCATGAACACTTGATTGACCTGCTGTAATCTCAACTCTGTTTTTCTACAAATCCTAAATCCTACCCTCAGCTAGAAACCTCCTACAAAGACACTCTAGCTCTTCCTCACTCCACAGTGAACACTATTGTGACTACCTGGATGATGTTGCCTCCAAAGGTTCCTCGAAGTCCCTGCTGTTTGGGGTAGTAAAACTCATCATTGGAGAGGTTCCAGGGATCCTTCACCTCTGGCTGAGACATGTTCTAATTCAATTTTAAACACAGGGAGAGAGAGATGTCAAAAAAATAAAAACTCACTCCTTCCTCATCATTCCTAGCCCTGGAGATGATGCTAAAGCTTATGCTGACCTGCTGTGGTTCTTCCTTGATGACACCTGTTTTTCCCAACAGGATTCGACTCTTCTTTAGAGAAGACTCTTTCTTGTTCTCCTTGGATGGAGAGTTCAAAGTCATCTCTTCCTTTTCATCAGGAATTTCTAAAAGCACAAGTATACATCCTTACCTTCCCTCTTCAAACCAACATGTATGCAAGTCAAATTAAGACAGTCACTCCTAAAACACATCAAGAGTCAGATTAATCGTGTTAAGTTTAACTTTCAAGGCATTAATTTTTGCTTTCCTGTCAGTGCATTTAACTTGGAAGTTGAATGTGTACACCACATCGTTAAAGGTTATTAGCATTGCCACCTCCTGCTCAGGCCTTTGACTTACAAATTACCTTCAAAAGCCAGAACAAAGGAAGGCCACAAGTATCGCCCCAGTCCATTTATTTCCATTACAGTGTGATTAGAAACCCTTGCTTTCATTTCCCCCTGTCTTTTCCCATTCAAGTCAAATTTCTGGATGCCATAAACATACCTAGAATTATGTTTTCATCGTTTGGATCAAGTGTTAAGACAGGGGGATCCAAGTAGGTTTCCATTGCCTGGTCATCCCAGATGATATTGTCTTCCCAACGGCCATACACTAACTCTTCATTATCAATTGGGAAAATGGAGTACCAGGGCTTGTCTTCATCCAGGGAAACTGCAACAGTCATAAAGTAGAACCCTTGAGAATTTTATTCCCAGCCTTGGCAGAAAACAATTTCAGATCTCACCCGCACATCTTATTCCCTCTACCTTCCCCACCTTTCAGGACCTCTAAAAGGCAAAAGAAAACTGATCTTGAAAGCAAAGAGGAAGTAGAGCCCCAAGTCTGAGCTTTACCAACACTCAGAGATTTTGCTCAATTGAAACACAGCCTCCACAAATGAAATAAGGTCTCCAAAAGTTTTAGAGCAAACAAGTAGCCCTTCTACCACAGAAACATGTGTCACGTGCACCTAATCATGGGCCAAAGATTGATCCCCTCATTACCTTGCTGTTCAGGGGCCTTTTCCTTGCATTTTGCTATGCCCAGGACTCCTGCTACATTGGGTTTCTGTGCTAGAGGAATTGGTGAATTGAGCAAAGAGCCACTGCGGTTCAAACCTAGAGAAAAGGAAAACAAGAGTAAGGTCAGCTTGAGTGGGAGGGTCAGGGGGCACGGCAGTGCCTTAAACCAGAACTGGGGGGTTGAATGGAGAGTGAGTTTCAGCCTGATGGACCTACTGCTCATATCCCAAAGAGTGAAATGTGTCATTAGAACTGGGAAAACTTAAAAAAACACTTCACCCACAGCTGACTGCTGAAGTCTGCAGCCTCTTCAAAGAATCTCCAATTCACCCACCCAATGCCTCAGTGTCTCGTACTCACAGCTGAACATTAAAGGACTGACTAGTACCCAAAAAAGATCTGACAGTCCCATTGGTCTTTCCTTGTAGAAGCAGGATAAGATATAACAAGCATTCATTCAACGAACATTCATTCTATGTGAGCAATTTCAATTTAAAATGCATCTGTGTCTAAAAGAAGTCTGAGGCTTGTAAGAATTGTTACTTCCTATCTAGAAAAAACACAACACCATTTTTAGTTGAGGAAAAACTTCTGAAGACTTTTACATAATTCTTCCAATTAAAAACAAAAGTAAACAAAATTGCACTAGCCTGTAAAAAGAGGAAATCTTAAGGGTAGCTTTGCTTGATATTAATGTAGATGGATCCAGCATCTGGTATTCCACATGGAGAGAAGAAAGCCAGAGGTGGGATGGGTTTTTTTGTAAAAGAAGTGACCTACTTTGTTTTTGGAAAGATACTAAGTCTCAGAATTCTCAGTGGGGCTGTGATTTTGCCAAAAAGCATTCGCTGACAGTGAGAATTATGTTCTACATTTGAGACATGCAACTGTACATGTACAATTGCACTACATGCTGCAGTTGAGCGTGCAATGAGCCAGATCAACTACAGCAAGTAAAACTGGTGTCAGACCCCTGATCACCTTGTTGGGCATTGTAGGCAGTGGCATTTCTGGTCATGCTGGATGGCAGCCAGCCCGCCAAGCTCGCACGCTGCGTCTTAGTCCCTTTGTGCTTGACATCCTCCCCATTCCAGATGACATCATCCTCCCACTGCAGCTGTGTCACCATGAGGAAGTGCTCATCAGCTAGCAGATCATCCTTCTCCTTTGTCGACTCTGCATCCTGGAAGGGAGTAATAATTGTTGGAAGACCTGACTTGAAAGACATCCTTTCAAGCGAAAGGAGGAAAATTCCGAGTCTCATTTTGCACGGTGCACAACAATCCACCAGCCCATCACCAGACCCTCATTGTGCAGCAATCCCCACATCCATCTCCACACTTCGCCCCTCTCACCCCTTCATCTGTGTGTCCTTCATCCTCCTGCTCGTTCTTCTCCTTCAGCTTGAAGCCATAATCGAACCCGCTGCCGTCTTCGGGGATGCCCAGCATGTCGTACCAGAGCTGGGCGGGGCCGTAGCGCCACTCAGCCACCTTGGGCTTCGTGTCTGTCACTTTGTCTGTGTCACCAGTCGACTGGGAAAATTTGGACTCCACAGGCGCCATCATGGTAATCTGAAGCACAGCAAAGAGGGGAGTGGTTACACTGGTGGTTTATCTAAGTGTCTGTAAGAGGACTCTTCCTTCCGAGCTTCCCAGCTTATCCTTGTAGAAGAAAAGCATTTCTGAGAAGTTCTTTTCCATACTTACTAGCTGCCTCAAGAATGTTCTGCAATTAGACTTCCAAGAACACAGAGATTTCTTCTTGATACAGAGAGGGTAAGCTCTCCTATTGATCCTGTACCACAGATGCAGCCTTCTGAGTAAGAAGCAATCACCTGAAGTCACTGACTAGAATTTGGAGAAGAGCTGCTGCCCAGCTGGAATACAAGCCAACTCTGTTCTCCACTTTTCTTTTGAGGGAAAAGCTCCTTCCTCTAAAAGTCGCTGTCCAATCCACTACTACCCCCAGCACTAGCTGGTGACCCTCTCTAAGTCTCAGATATCCCACCTCATCATCTGAAAGGCACTGCTCAGGAGGGGGAGGAGCAGCAAACTCATACTCCCAAGGAGATTTTCCTTCCACTCCACTCTCAACCACAACTTCACCCTCCTGTAGCTGCACTTCCTGTGCCAACTCCCGATGCTTCTTCTTGCGTTTCCTCCGGGCACTTCGCCAGACCGATGGAACATTCTTCCCAGGGCCAAAGAGACGCAGGAAACGCAGCACCTGGAACAGGAGAAAACAAGAGGATCAGATTAAAAAAGACACTGTGGAATGCTTGCCCTCACCTGAAGAACAGTAATGAAAGAGAGCACTCTGAAATTCAGAAGCTTGGCCTGTGGTACAACCCCAGTTCCCAATGCAATCAACAATCTTCTGGTTATACTTGGAAAAAAAACAGTTTCTGGTCCTTCTGTTTGATAGATCGATCCTTCCTTCTCAAAAGGAGTTATTCTTAATTTCAGACACAAAGAAAGTCAGAGGGAAGAAAGACTGCCTTTACATATTGGACATATGGTTAGACACCACCTGGAAATAACCAATTTTCATTCTGAACGATCCACATTCTTCAGAAAGACAGATGGAAGTTGAAGACGAGTTGATAAAATTACCAGCAAAAGAGACAAGCTAAAAGAGAGTTATATAGAGATTTCTTAAGCAAACAGATAAACAGTAAGGTCCAGAAGTAATACACTTATTTTTATTTCCATTATAAGGTAGTTCCCCAATACTGCATACCTCCAAAACCTGCACTAACGGCAATGATAAATTTTCTCTTCTGTTCCTTCTATGGTTATGATTGCTGGTTTTTAGGCACTTACAACTTTTTTCCTCTAAGAACTCTTTTAAACAAGTAAAACATTGTTACTAAATTAACTGGCATATCTAGGAAACAGGAACCAGAGATTTGCAGATACACCCTATTAATGTTCCCCGTTAATCTGTTACACTGATCGCCAAAGGAAATGTTTGTATGACCACTCCGTCCACCTCTGCCTACATCCATGTAAAGCTTCTTGCCAAAACTCCCACAGATTACGTCTGAGCCCATTATCAAGTTTCAATGACCTGTCATGAAGGGCAAAGGTCTCAGACATAGTTAAGCTGCTAACAGTTTAAATGGACACAAAAGTCTACTTCTGCACATGCTATTTTAGGAGGTTTCATCCAAAAATACAATGCTATATTAACATGCACATCAACCCATCCTCACAGCAAAATCTACAGGGCTTTAGGCTTTGCCAGCTATAGTGCTCATGAATTAATCATGGAAAGTGCTCAGCATTAATTGCTTGCACTGATTTCTGCACCCACTGGGCACATCCAACACTGGGCCAGTCTCTGACATTACGTGTTGAGCATCAAAGAAATGAACACACCAACTGATACACAGGAAACACCAAGCTCACAAAAGCCTAGAAAACACTGAGAAGGGAAACTTCTGTGCTAGAGCCTCACCTAGATTACCAATAGACAGTGGTTAGCTAAATCATTAAAACGTGACATTTAATTATGCAAATTGTTCAGCTCCCTACACAAACCCTCTGAGGCATACATAAAACCAAGTTATCCTTGTTCACAACTATCTGTTTGGCAGCTATAAGCTTATCTTCATTGTCCTTCTCCTCCTACCTTTCCTCTCTTCTTGACGGCTTTAAAACTTCCAATATAATTACTGAAATACCTAAACTGCATTTTTCTATTTGGGAGCATTTAGGAATGAATTGTAACGAATCTGCTTTGTGCAAAACCCAATCATTCTTTGAACCAACTTGCTTTGAGGTGATTTCTGACTTATACTCAGAGCAGTTTCAAGGGAGAATTAAGTAAAGACACAGATCACAAATTGTTTCAGGAAAAGCACACCAAGTTCAGGACAGCATGAAAGGAGGAGCAAATCTGTACCAGAAAAGCCAGAAAGTAGGCAGATTAGCACTGGTTTTTAATCATCTGGCAAAAGTATCAAATCAACAGGCTTTTAGTATAGTCTTAAAACATTCACACCCTGATTTATAGGACACTTTTTAAGGGGTTCCTGCAAATGGCAGGAAAAATATTAGATAAAAAGCAATCTGGAAACAGCAGCACACAGAACCTAAAGATAGTACCGAGTGAGCAAGAACATCTATGTGATTACTTAGTACATACCCTTAATTACTGTACAATGCACATTTAGAGGGCTTACACGACACACATCTCTTCCACGTATCTCTTACAATACCTTGCCTGGTCGAAATTCTGGGAAGAGCTCTGTAACACTTGGCAACTGTTTGGTAGCATCTCGCTGCATGATTCCTGCAAGAGGAAGTGTGAGTTTGCCTTCCTTGGATTCTGCCTGCCTGGCTTCTTGAGGTCCCATCTCTGACTCAGAATCAGAGCTGCTGCTGAAATCCACCTTGTCGGAGGCAGCAGAGGAAGGAGCAATGATGGAGGGCAAAATGATACCGTCTCCATCTTCAGATACTACAATAGAACAAGCACCTCATAAACAAACAGGTCTCCTCCCACTCCCCTAGCATAACCCCATAGTGCCACATTTACTGTTTATACCAAGTTATGCAAAAATTAAGCCTGTGCAGGCGTTCTGAGTACCATTCTGGTTTAACCTTTCATTTTATCCTAAGCGTTCCAGGTGAATTCCCCAGCCACAACTGAGAGGATGAGATAAAAAAGCAGTTTCATTGTCAATATGGGTATTTCAACAGTCACTGGAAACACAATACTTCACCCTAGATTTCAGGCAATCCTGCAACATCACAAACACTCACCTTCAGATGCAGCCTGCAGACCGAGCTTTGGTGACGTGCGGCGCCGCAGAACTGCTACACAGCAGCGTTCACTTCCTTCAGACATTCACATTGCCAGAGAGAAGAAGAAAGTCCTCACTCACCAGTGGCAGCTGCATCCTTTTCATCTTCTTTCTTTCCAGGGACTGGAGGCGGTGGTGGTGGCGGCATCAGCTTGGAATCAATGTCTTCACAGTCAGCATCGTAATCATCCTCATCTTCATCTAACCAGGCAGGAAGCAAGACCACATGTTAAGCAGATAATAAAACAAAACCAGGCACCTTTTCCATTTATTCTCAAACCTGATGGCATAGACACCATTCTCATCTTGTAACTAGATGAAAACTCTTACCAGCTTCCTGCAGAAACTCATTTGCAAGATGTAAATTTAAAAAATAATGGGAAGGGAGGACAAAGAGAAACTGACAGAAAGATGACTGAAGCACTTAAAATCTGTGTACATATATTCTGCTATGACCTCCTTTTATTCACAATTTGCCTTCGTGTTTATATATTCTGCTATCACATCCTTTTATTCACACTTTGTAGAACACATAAAGCTGCTAGAGAAGTAAGAAAAATGTGAGTTAAAAACTCCAAATCTCCTTTATATCCCACTAACCACAGTAAGTCACCAGAAAGGTTAAGTGTAAGACACCTTTAAAGAATATGCCAAGATTCAGCATTTACACCAGCAGCTACTGAAATGGAAAAGATGCTTATTTTTGAAAGCATATTCTAGGCCAGACAGAGATACCTGGGACCAGCAAAAGAACCAAAGTGTCTTCTGCAGAAAGCCTTTAAAAAAAAAAAATTCAAGAGTAAAACAGGAGAGAGACACCAAGACTGAAGTGACTACAATAAGGAACTGATTCCTTAAAAGAGGAAGACAGCAAGCAGTGGCTTCATGCAGTGCAAACAGTTTCACAAAAGCTCATATTGGGCTCCTGAAGCAAGGAGGGAAAAGGCACAATGCCCCAGAACACCTCCTACAGGCAGAGCTGTAACGCTGATCCCCTTTACCTGGCCTCCGAGCTGGCTGCAGGCTGCCCATCGCCTGCTTGTACCGACGGCTCTCATCCTCTGCCACCTCAGTGATGTCCGAATAATCAACAGCATCCTCAGTGCTCTTAACCCAGCCTAGGAAGAAAAGAAACCTCGTCACACTAACCTTTACCCTAATATATGTTAGTAACTGCAGACTTCGCTAAGTACTTACGAATCCTTTGCTATGCTTCCTTCATTTAAAAGAACAAAACCATCTGATTAACATCTCCCACCAGAGTACTTTTCCCCTCATTCTAATCAAAAGCTCTCATAGCTCTGAATTTCCGCTAAAGGATTGGTAAGCAACCAACTTTAGCACAAGGAACACCTATCACTTACTCATTGAAACCGTTCATCAAGTTCAGAAATAAAAGAAAGAGGTATCATAATACCATGTGCTAAGCAGATTTCTTTAATACAAACACAGACTAAACTTATTTATGAAGGAGGAGAGACAAGTAAAAAAGCAAAAAACCTAAAAAATTAAAGGAACAAGTGCAAAATTGATTCAGGAGCTACTGTGGGATTCTGTTTGGCAAGACGGAGAAGGGAAGGCCTTTGACAGAGTGAACAAACACCACGACATCCCCTGCACGACCCAGGGGCATTTTGTTCTCTCCGGCAAGAGCTGTGAGCCTGCAGCCCCGCTGCTACCCGAGCACAGCTATCCCAGCGCCAAACCTTCCTCGTCCAGGTGCGCTCCCTCGCTCTCGGCGCTCTCCTCCTCGCTGGCCGTGATCTCGGTGATGAGGTTGCCCAGCCCCAGCACGCCCAGCCCGGCCAGGTGCTTCTTGGATTCCTGGGGAGACCAGAGCTGGGAGGCTCCGACCGCCGGGCCGGGCCGAGCCCCTCGGTCGCCTGCTGGGTCCTGTCCCGGAGCCGGCCCCGAGCATCCCCCGGGACATCCCAGGACATCCTGGGACACGCCGGGACATCCTGGGACACCCCGGGACAGCCCGGCTGACCACAGGACACCCCAGGACATCCTGGGACACCCCGGTACATCCTGGCTGACCACAGGACACCCCGGGATATCCGGAGACACCGTGGCTCATCCCGGGACACCCCAGCTCACTCCGAGCACCCCGGCTCATCCCAGTACATCCCAGTACATCCCGGTACATCCCGGATCACCGCGGTACAGCCCGGCTTCTCCCCGGGACACCCGGGTCAGCCCCGGACGTGCCGGCACACACCGGATCACCCCGGTACATCCCGGGTCGCCCCACGCACCCCGGGTCACTCCCGTCCCTCCGCCCGAGGTGCCTTCCCGGAGCGACACGGCCCTACCTTGTCGAGGACGCTGTCCCCTTCCAGCTGCCCCGCCTCATTGATGTTGCCGAAGAGGAACCCGGCCAGGGAGAAGGGCTCGTCGCGACCGCCATCTGCCTCCTCCTCGCTCTCCGAGTCCGACATCGCTGCAGCGGCACCGACACCGAGACCGCCCCGGAGCCGGAAACGGCGGCGGGAGCGGCCCCGGGCCCGGGCCCGGACACGGCGCCCGCCCACAGCGCCCCCGCGCGGCCCCGCCCCGCGGCGCAGCAAGGAAGCGCAGACGCTCCGGCCTTCCCAAAAATTCCTTTATTGCCTCGAGGAACCGGGGTCTGGCTTTCCACAGGAAAGAGCTGCCTTGAGCACAGGTGCGGTACAAACAGCAGGGCGAGTTAATGCGACAGCCAGAGAGGTGAGGAAAGGTTTATTACAAAGTAATTACGCATAATTTATATTTAAAAAAAAATCCTTTAAAACTGTTAGATGTAATACAAATTATTTTATAGCATAAAATCAAGTTGCCAGTGTATGTATCAGTACCACACTTCAGAGTCTTGGGCTCCCACTGCTGATGGGTGGTCTTTGCTGCCCACTCTGGGGGTCGGGACCCCCCTGAGATCCATCCAATTCTCGGGGTCAGCCCAAGCAGCACCAAGGTTTCTACAGAGTGAGGTTTAGCACCCGGAGACAAAGCACGGGGAGGTTCTTCTAGTTTAAATTTCATAGAAATAGCTACAGCTGTAAACTGAAGAAAGCACTTCCACATCTAAGCACACCTCACGAACACCCTTTGGACACACGATTCCTGAACTGCTCGGATTCAGCTATATTTTAAAAAACCCCCAAGCAGTTCAGAAATCATTCACAAAGCAAAGGTTAAAACCTGTGTCTTCACAGTGAGTCTCTTCTGTGAATTAAGACATACAGATTGCATCTCCATTCAGTAACAAAGAGAAGGACCTTGAACCATTCAGGAAACCCACACAGCTTAACTGGGTTTTCTGCCCTCCCAAAACAAGACAAAATCCAGCCACGGGATTATGTGAAGTCTGTATTTGTCAACTGCCCACAGAAGAAAAATAAAGCATGGGAGAAACAGAATTGATTGTAAACTGAAGCACTGGACTACTTACAATAAAAGGCACCAAGAATTTTGGGGGGTGGGGGGGGAAAGGAAGGAAGATCACAAAAGGAGAATGCCCACTGAATGGAAAAGCTCGTTGGATTTGTCCTGAAGCTCATCCTCATGAAAAGCAGAGGCTGGAGGAAACCAGCTACTAGCCAGGGCTTTTACTCCTGTCAGGAAGTGACAGAAGTACCAAGCATCTAAATAACCAGGTACTCCAAAGTCAGTAAAAAGTCTTTGATGGTTCAAAGTTCCCTCTCTGCTCATTTTCAGCGCTATTGTGTTATTCTCCTTGGTACTGTTGCACAATCCATTTATTAAGTAATCTAAGCTGGGGATAAGGTGTTCTGGCATAATGTAATCAGCAGTGTAACCAAATCAAACAAACTGATTAAGCAGTTGAATTTTATCTCACTATACTCTCTTCCAGTTCACACCAGGATGGCTGCTTGTGAGCCTACAGAAATGGAAGGGTTGTGCAATACTACTTGCTCACAAGATTTCTTCTCCACAAAATGCTTGTAATCCAGTTAGGAAGAACCACAAAAGACACAGGATTAAAAGATTTCAGTATGTAAAAAAGTAAAAACTTTTTAAAACAGTAGTAGCTTCAGTACAAAACTGCAAATATATGTAGCAAAAAAAAAAAAAAAGAAGTAGACTTTTAATTTCAGGCACCTCTTAAGACTAGTTCAAACATATCACAGACTTTTTAAAGTACATTTCTGAATAAAGCAAAGGTTATGGGCTTGCACCGGGGTCACTAGACAGTTGATTTAGGTCTGATCAGCATTAAAACAAACCATGTGCACTGGCTTAAATAAATACATTTTAAACATGATAAAGTCTATTTACTCAGTTACTGAAATTTACCTACAGAAAATAATCTTGAATTACAAGGCACAGAGTTAATTGCTGCCTGCAAGTCCAGCCCACACTAAAGGCCTACAGCTAAAGCAAAGGCAGAACGTGGTAAGTAGAGGTTATCTCAGTGAATTCTCTACACCCTCACAGCCTTCAGGGCACTGCGGCGCGAACCACATCTGGAACAGCACTTCCTCTGCAAGTGCAAGAGACACAAAGACACTCCAGGCAATGGCACTTGGTGAAGAAAAACGTGCAGAGTCTGTAGGCTTCTGCAAACATCCTGCAGAACGGGTATTTTGGTGCTGCCTGTGCTCAGCGTTTGGAACTCTGTGTTGGTTCACTAACCACAGGTACCAGGATTTGGATTAACTTTTGGATTAACAGCAATTTATAATCTGTGGGTTGCAATTGGCTAAAGCAGCACCAAAATGAGCACATCTCAAGATTAAAAAAACTGCAGTTAGTGTCAGCATCAGTTACACCAGCTGAAGAAAGGCACATCCTCTTCAAATAGTGGAATTAGGGCATAAATGCGAACATTTCTATCCACCTGGTGTTTTTGCCAGCATCAGATAAAGCAAGGCCAAATTAATACAAGATCCCTAATAACCTTGTTGATGTATTTTCTGTTATCTTGCTAAAATGAGGCACTTTTTTTTTCTGACCAGGGTATACACCAGTGCAGTTTTGCATGTGTGGGAATCACAAGAAAGCAAGTTCTGAATGACCAATTGAGGCTGCAGCCAGACAAAGACAGCACTGTCAACTTCAGACAACAAAGCCCAGTCCAGCACCAGTGGTTTCACACAAAGTATCTTTGAAGCATGCTGCTTTCATACCACGGAGCTGGAAGGTTGAGTCTAAGGAAGGGCTCATGCGCTCACTCCTCAGCTGGTCCCGGAACCACAGATAAAGAACAGTGCACATCCTGAAAATAAAAGCCAGCTGCCACTTACTAGAGCTGCTAAAGAAGGTTAAAAAGTGTGTAAATAGAACTTCAGTTAAAAAGAGTTTATAATAACTGAGCATCCAGAAGAGGAAAAAAAAACTGCCCAGGTAATCCTATCCAGTGACTGGCTAACCATTACAGACTGAATTGAAAACAGGAAGAAGCACGGGTTCCTGTAAACAGAACCTCCAAATTTTCTGTCAGTCTTCTCACAGAAAAACAATGAAGGAATTTGCCATAAAAATCTCAGATGGTGGCCCCAAGAACGTTAAGAATTGAAGCAATTAATTCCTCAAGAGCAAACAGGCTGCTGTCAAGTCTCTGGGTTTCATCAAAGGGATTACACTGAAAATCTCATTTTGAGAAGTGTCATCCCAAATACCTCAGTCAGCCTGAGAAGATAACTGTTAAAACTTTATTCTCAGGGTGCAAAGCCTCTTTGGACAGCAAAATAAAATCTCAGTTTGGAAGATTAATGGAAGACTTGGATCTAAACTACTCTTCCATTTCTCCACCTCAAAACTATGAAAATCACTCATTTGAGTGAGTCATCATTATTCTAAGTTCCTTACATAAGGAGAAATCAGCTCCTGCTTCTATTAATAAATCATTGCAGGTATTCCCTGGGTCTTGCTCATTGCATTAACCATGCCTTATGCTAACTCTTCATACAATCAATCACAGTTCACTATAAGGTGAATCTCACTAACATTTCAGGCATTTTTGCAAGTAAACAAATTGTTTTCAAGCTTTAAATCGACAAAACAACTGGACAGCCAGACTTCTGTTTGTAAAACAAATTCAATCAGTAAATAAAGGATGGGAAAAGCAGCAGCTACACTTAAAGCAAAGTTATCAGAATTTGTGCTTTTCAGCAAATCTAGTAACTGATGGCTATCTAGTAAAGAAGTGGCTTCAAAGAAGTCTCCTCTTTTATTCTGCTCCACTAAAATAATCAAGTGATCCCTGGAGAAGCTGGAGACTGGAACTTTAGAAATAAAGTAGGTATTTGACCTCTCAGTTGGAAAAAAAAAACCTTTTCTGTTTCAGTTTCCCTGAAGCAGTAAGACTGCAAGAATATTCATTGTAAAAACCATTTCTGCTTAGAGCTGTTAGTGCAAGATGCAAATCTTCAATTTAACTCGTTAAAAAGCCCTCCAAGATTCTAGTCAACTTCCAACATCCATCACCCAAGGCGATTACAGTAAGACACATTTTCTTGTGTTCTTCTTTGTCACAGGATACAGAACTGCACGGACAGCTTCAGCAAACACCTCCCGAACACCCTCCTGATTCAATGCCGAGCACTCCAAATATTTGACTGCTCCAATTTGTTTAGCCAGTGAAGTCCCCTGCTGCGGGGTGGTGGGAGCCAGGCTCTGCTCTTTCAACTTTTTAACCGTTTCCAGGTCACTTCTCAAGTCTCTCTTCGTGCCCACTAAAAGGATGGGAACATTTGGACAGTGGTGAGAAACTTCAGGGTGCCATTTGTGCCTCACATTTGCATAGGAAGAGGGGCTGCCAATGGAGAAACAGATGATGAAGACGTTAGTTTGGGGATAGGAGAGCGTGCGCAGGCGGTCGTACTCCTCCTGCCCCGCAGTGTCCCAGAGATTCAGGCTGACTGTCCGGCCATCCACAGTCATCTGGGCACTGTAGTTGTCAAACACAGTAGGGATGTACTCTTCTGGGAAGGCGTTGGTGGTGTAGCTGATGAGGAGACAAGTTTTTCCCACCGCGCCATCTCCGACGACCACGCACTTTATCGTCTGCATTCTTCACCCAGAAACAGAGTCCTGCACAAAGCAAGGAAAGGGGTTAGGCAAAGCACACTCAGTGGTGGTTATTTTAAAGAGAAGCTTTAGCAAGTGTTTTTAATGTAGCTGAGGATTTCTTATCACAGTCAGTGTCTTCAAGCCATTCTGAAGAGCTCGGGGCTGAAAAGACAATGGTGAAATGGAGATGCAATGAGTTGAGAGCTAAGTGACAATTGGCTGCATTCCAACCATGTAAGTACAAATTAGCCAAATTCCCACAGTCTTGCCTTACTGCCAGACTGTTTCCCACAGGCAAAAGGACAAGTCCTTAGAGGCACCTGCAAGTGGAAAGGGATTGTGACCCAGTAGCAAGATAGTCCTTCATTTGTAGGTTCACACATCCACCTCTGTACACACACACACACTCCAACACTCACACTTGTCTACACAGTCCACTGCCTAAACAGTTTACCTCAAAGAAAGGTCCAAAAGTTATAAATAAAATCAAGACATTCACTTCTGGGATGCACTGCTACTGTTTACAATAATAATTCACTACACTCAGTCCTGAATAAACGACATTATTTACAGGACACCAGATAAAAGGTTCAGAAAGTAGCAAGTTCAAGAAAAGCTGTTCTTTGAAATATAACTAGCCATAGTAACCCAGATTAGAATCCATAAAGAATTTTTCTAAAGAAGCCAAGAACAGATTACTCTCTCTAATCACTGACAGAACAAGCAGGACTTAATAGGCTTGAGCTACTTGGCATCCTCTAAATAATGAGCATGAGAAAAATACATGCCCTAAAAGATCAGCAGTCAAACAGCTTGGGGAATTGTTACATGGGAGATACTTGAGACTTAGAGGTTTTTCATATTCCTTTCCTGATATGTAAAGAGTAGGTTTGACAATCAAACCGATACAGTCTAAAACACAATTAATTTTAAACTTTCACCACATGAACAGCACAAAGTTTGAAAATAGCAGGGAACTAACTACAAGCAGCCATTTGTTGTACATTTCTTGTGTGCTGGAGCTTCCACTGCTAGCCTGAACAAGAAGGAACTTGCATCTGCCTTCTCACCCAAATGCCTTTGAGGTACTATCAGTAATCCTCAACTTGCAACCAGCAGAAAATACCCTGCTTCAAACAGAAGAGAATAGTGGGAAGAACTTTTTAGCAGGGACTGTTACGATAGAACACGGGGTGCTGGCTTTAAGCTAGGAAAAGATTGATTTAGATTAGATATAAGGTAGAAGCTATTTACAGTGAGGGTGGAGAAACACTGGCACAGGTTGCCCAGAGAAACTGTGGCTGCCCCATCCCTGGAAACATTCAAGGCCAGGCTGGATGAGGCCCCGAGCAACCTGATCTTGTTGAAGATGTCCTCGCTCACTGCAGGGTGGTTGAACCAGATGACTTTCAAAGGTTCCTTCCAACCTAAACTATTTTGATTGCATATTCCAGAAAGATCTCAGCTCCAACACCACCAAAGTAGCAAAGGGAATATAGGAAAATGAGAACTTCCTCTTCAAGGCCATCCAAACAAATCAACAATTCATTCCCATTTGAGTCTCAGCTTTGCCCTTTTAGACAAAATCTTTATCTGTATCCATATTCTCACCAGGAACACACACGATTCTTCTGAACTAAGTGAAAATAGGCTACCTGGAGCTTTGGCACAAAGCTGCAACAGAAAACTGGAGTGACACTGGTTGGTCACTACAACACACAGTGCCTAAGGAAGTATCAGTGCATGTACACAGACACTATAGAAACCCCAGTGGCTGCACATGGTGGGAAGGAATCACTTCATGCTGCTCTTGCTGCCAAAGCAAGACTGCAGCACACAGGGCAGGTTTTAAAGCCCATTCCTGCACATACATCAAACCCCTGAAATACCAGAACACGCTGTGCCAGAAACCTTAGTGGTGACCAACACCACTGCTTCCAGAGCAAAGATTTTTTCCCAAATGAACTATCTGTACAACAGATAATTCATTTTGATCAGTCAGTAACAAGCAACATCACAGAGATGGCAGAACTAAGTCAGCAACGAAAGTCTCATGAAGAACGAGATAACGCAAAGCCTTTTACATGCCCAACTCCTTGTTTCTAAAATAAACAAACTGCAAACAGATCTCTCTTTAAAACCCAAACAAGCTCCTCCAAGGACTTACACCTCTTAAATCTCTATGCACTTCTGTCCAGAGCTCTGCACAGAATGACAGGGTGTCCCTAAACTGCACCCCAGCCTGCAGATGACCGGCACTGGCTGGAAGGTCATCGCATCAGCAATGTCAGGCAACACAGGCAGCTTCCTACATGGATAAACTCCAAAGCCACGTGTATCCCAGACCATCAGCAGCTAACACAACCTGATTCAAAATGTCTCATGAAACTGTGTTACTCAAAGATTACTTTGTTGGGGCTTTATTTAAGAGGTCATTACAGATTTCAATGTGGAAATCGGTAATAAAGTAACAAAAAAAAAAAAGCCTGAAACATGAATGCTCTTTTCACAGCACTTAATACCTTGAATTACCTCACTAAAGCTCAGATTTTAGAAGAGCAACGTTTGCAATGGGAAATAACTCCATGCAAACCTGCCAAAGCATTGGGCAAAGTATTAACTACACAAACACAACTAAAGAGCTTGTAGGCTTTTAAGTACGATTCTCTGAAGGGCCCCTTTAAAGGAGGTTGTCTGAGCTGAAAGGAATCGTGTGTGGCATATGCAATACAGAAAAACAAACACACACCAGGATGCATGTTATTTGTATTGAAACACAACATTTAGATAAATTAATCAAAAAATAAAGAGTAGAAAGAAGCTACTTGACTCCAGAAAACTACGATGTGAGCAAGGGTAGTTTGGTTAAAGATTTATATATGGAAGACAAAGAATTTTTTAATTTAAGTCACAAACAAGCAAACTAATATTACCTCCATCAAGTTTTTTCTATTAAATCCATGTACTGCTTTCTTTATAATTTATGAAGTCTCTATTTATTTTTTTTTGTAAACAATTTGCCTAGCAATAAAACTCTCATAAGATAGTAAAAAGCTGGGGTTCAAATTTGCATGGAAAATTCTTCTTATTTCTAAAGCACTCTTGAAGTTGGCACTGCATGCTATCTAAATATAAATATATATTGAAAAACAAAACCTCATAGTCCAAAAATAAAATTACCAATAAACATTACCAAGAGTAGGAAAATTGGTTTAGGGTTTGTTTGGGGGTTTTTTTGTGACCGCCAAAAGAATTTTCGGGGAAACTTTAGAAATAAAAACTCCACATACGACAAGTAACAAGAATTGAAAAAGAGAAAAATACAGATTAATACGTCAATGCATCAAAAAAAAAATATTTAGAAACAGAAAGTTGGGCACAAGCTTCAAAGCCAAGTTGAAAGGTTACGCAGCAAGAGAAACAAGTGAATGGAAAATCCAAAGTAGTGAGAGGTAATCCAGGTTGCTTAGTCCTGCCAGAGAAAGGAGAGAAAGGACTTTTACTACAGCTGAGGTTCTAGCAGTTACAGCAGAACGGGAATAATTTTCGAATTAAATAATAATTTTTTAAAAAGAAAAAAAAAAAACCAACATAAAAACAACAACAAAAAAAACCCCACACTGCCTGCACACCTGGCACTTCCTCTGGAATGTGCAAGATTTCAATCAACATGTCAAGACATCATCTGAAGAGCTGCTCCTGTTCTGACCTAATTAAGCATTTTCTGGTATCATTAACATGGACAGTTCGCTCTCCAGACGAACATTTGTTGGGGAAATTCGCTACTTGGAACACACACACAGAGTAACTTCATATTGCATCAAAATTTTTTTGTGGGAGAGTAAAAAACTTCTAGATCTTCCCTTCGATACTCCTGAGGGGAAGTTCCCTGTTTGCTGAGAGAAGGGAGAATACAGTGACAGAAAACAGAGAAAAAACAGGAACCTGAATTCTTCTGTAGCTTTCTAGATTCATGCTTTTAATACTTCCTGCACTTCTAAAAACTCTTTGCAGAACTACTTCTCAGCAGGATATGCCTCTGCCTTTGCTCTGTTAACATCAGATGCCTCTTTGTTAGGTGGGTTTTGGCTTTGATACTGCTCTTTGATAAACTCACTCTCACTGAGTTTGTCAGGTCTTCCATATCTCTCTTTACAGTTTAGATAGGGGCCCATTTTGGCCAAAATTGAGCAGAAAACTCTCTAGGAGTTCAGCTGAAAATCAGCTGTACTGAGCTGTGTCATCCTGCTCAGCCATCACACTTCATCAAGCCCTGGCTGTTTGGGAGAACCAGATCCTGCTTTACCAGGGGCAGGCAGAAGTTAAGAAATCTAAACGATTTAATTGCTCATCTTTCAGTAACAAAAACTAGATCAGAGGCGATTCACTCTGTCTGCCCGAAACACGAAGTCAGGCAGGAACTTTCAACAAAGAACTGGGTGGATAGGGCAGTTCTAAATATATCACACCATCCTCACCCATGCAAAGGAGTTAATTCACATGTGCAGCTTGCCCACCAGACCAAGCAGGGAAGAGAAAGGGGCTCTCAGCAATTTAATCAAGACTCTGTTGCTATCCCACAGCAGCTCAGCTTACTTGCCATTGTTTTAGGCAAGTGCCAAAGGAATGGAGAAGTGCCAGGCTTTCAGAATGCGTGCCAAGAAAGAGCAGAAAAAGTTAAATAGGAGACCTCATCCCTCATATCCTTCAGCAGAGAATGACCTACTTGGACTCCTCAGTGCCTCTCAAAGTTTTCACACCACTTTCTGCCCTGCCATTTACCTGCAAGAGAAACAAAACTGCAACAGTCTGAGTGGTGGCAGCAGGGGTGGGGGGAAAATCCACAAGGGAAGGCAGATTTCAGCAGCACAGCGGGAACTGTGCAGTCCACCACCCGAGCTCCACATGAACAACAGAACTGAGGAAGCTTGCTCTCTCCACAGCTCTTTGCCTATAAATTCAGCTCCCAAGCACACAACAAGAGTGCAGCTCTCACTGATTGTTCCTTCAGTGCCAATGCTAGAAAGCCCTTCATGCCTTTTAACACAAAAAGTTGTTTCTAGGAAATAAAAGAAACCCCTCAAAACCTTTCAAATAATATTTTTAAAACCTCTACCTCTGTCAAATTAGGCTGAAATTGGTTTATTGATTTAAAGATTTTTTTTTTTCAGGGATGAAACATACATAAGCAATATTTCTTAGGAAACGAGAGTGAAAATAAAGTCTTCTGCATGAGGTATTTGGGTGACAAACCTCTTACTACAGGCACTCATACTCCAAATTTTATAGGAGAGTAATGGTATTAGTGACCAAACATCAAAGACCTTAAATTCTATGAACCCAAGATATTGAATGGATAATTAATATTTCCAAAGAGCATTAGCTCATGAAACAGATGCCCAGCTGATGAAACAACACTGTGACAAGGTGCAGCTGCACAGCCCACAGGAACTAAAAACAAAGACTTCAGTAGATATCCAAATCCCCAGTGTATGAATGTGACACATCTCCTGCCATAATCAAAAGCTGCAGAGCATTAAACTTGGATTTTCCTCCTGCAGCCACACGCAGAGGCGTGGATTCATCAAGACAGGGACCCTTCGCAGTTTATTTGAACACCAGTGACCCTTTGATGATGAGCACAGTAAAGGTGCAAGAACAGGAGCCGAGGCTGCAAGGTTCTGTGCCCACACCCCCTAACTCACCTCCTGGGTGATACAAGCAACTTGCACAGGTCCTGGGGGTCACAGTCAGCTCATAAAAAGTTAAGAACCATGTCCTTGCCACCTTCCATAGATCCTGACAATGCCTTAGTCACTGCCGTTGGCTAAAAGAAACAAACAGTACCTTAGACATAAGGTTTTGTGGAGAGGCGTGTTAAGCACGTTGCAGGATGAATGATAAATCCAGTTTAAGCATCCTTGATTCCTATTTGAGGTAAAAAGAAAAAACAAAAAAAAATCTGTTAGTATGTCTTCCTATCATCTTTTGTCACCTGGCCTTTGCTGGCGCTCTCAGTTGTAACAAAGCCACTGTTGTATCTGAAGGGCAATGTTACACCAGGAAAATCTAAGCTTCTTTCCGTGAGAAAAAAAAGCCCCTCCACACTTTTCATTGGATTGCACTTCTCTGATTCCTCCTCCTCCTCCACCCCCAAATTTCACGGGGTGGTGGGGGGGGAGGAGATTTAATGAAAAATAAAAACACAAACAAGAATAAACAAAGAAAAACCAAACAAAACCCGACCAAAACCAAAACAAAATGAAACAAAAACCCCCAAATGAAAACAGAAAAACCCAAAACACAGAAACCAAAACAAACAAACAAACAAACCCCCAAACAAAAACAAACAAAAATGCACTTGCTCAATCAATACCAGTTTTTTCAAAAGCATCTCTAAAGAGTTTTGGGATGACTAAGACAGGAGTTAATGGCGTGCACTCAGTGTGTATTTTATCACGGCTTATGCACTGCAATACTGCAACAATTGCCAAGTCTCATTTGCATCAAGTAGTGCAATTCTAAAATGTGAGCAAAAGTTTACAGAATCAAGGAGTCTCTCAGCAGCTCATCAGATTTACGCATACAGGCATGTAAAGTAAAAAAATGTTCCCTGTAAAGGTAGGAATCTTTGCACGACACCAGATTGTGTGAAAATACTTTGGACTCCAACAGAATCACAGCCTCCCCACGTAAGCAAATCAAACCACACATTCAGTTTCCTCCTATTAATTGCAAACCGCATATTTTACTGTTTTTCCAGGATCTCTGTAAAGTTCCTTCTACGAAAAATATTTAAAAGCTTTTTTAAATGGAAATTTTAATCTAAAACGCCAAGTATGTCTCATAATATTAAGTTTCATGTAGAAAAACTGCTGTGCTGGTGAACAGTGGCAAACTGGCTCCAAAGTATGCCTTCGAGTGATGTATTTTACATCTCACAAGGAAGAGAACGTGAGCTTTTTAGAAATCAAAAAATAAGCTTGGGGCAAAGAGCTAACGATGCTACCACAAGAACTACTGCACCTCAGCCCAGGACACATGTTGCAAGCATAAGGTGCACATAAAGAACGTTCAACTTAAAGCATTTAAAGCTTTTTTATAAGTCGGAGTAATTATGGTGGGAATCATAAGTGGTTTATAAAGAGTAAACAGATACCGATTACTCACTGGCTCTTGGAAAAAAAAAAAATAAAACCAGAAAACGACACAGGGGAAAAAAACCAGAGAGAAGCTCAGAACAAATAAAAAGCAGCGTTGCTTCTCAGGTTTTGAAGTTAAACAGGAACTCAGTGCAGGTTGTTATAAAACCGAAAGGCACTCCAGAAGAGAACCATTGAGCTGATGAAGGGGAGCTCCGCGGCAGCTGCTAAATGAGACAATACCTGCGACTCCTGGCAGCCCTCAAGAGTGTTTTAGGTCACCACCTCGCACTACTTTTCCTGAGACAGCACTTTGCCAGTTTTTAGAGAGTAAATCGAACCTTCCTATCGTTACGTACCACTCACTCTTAGCAGTGAAACGAGAGACCTTTCCAAAGGCTACCTCGTTCTGTGCCAGCTTTTTATGACACTCGCTGGGAGCAGAGGTCGCCTTAAATTTGTCGCGGTGCTCCTGACAGGGATTAGCATCAGCCTGGCGTTGGAACAGCCCGGCCCAACCCTGGCACACCGCGGAAGGGGGAAAAGCGCGCCCTGCCCCGCCACGGGGCCATTCCCGCTTCCCGCACATCCCCGGAGCAGAGAAAGGCTCGTTTCAAACCCTTCCCCAGCATCCCTGGGCCCCCCGACGAGCACATTCACCTCCGCACACACCGCCCAGCGCAGAAGCCGGGGCGCGCATCCCACTTCCCAAAACCCTCTGGACACGAAGGAGCCAGCCCGCCACGCGGCTGGGGCCGCCGA
>VXBT01006754.1:456864-484214 GCA_013400235.1 Oriolus oriolus
GCCCCGGCCGGAGAGGAGCGGAGCGGAGCATCCCTTCGGCCCGGCCCGGGGCTGCTGCCGCCCTGTAGTGCTCCGATACAGCCCCGCCATCCGCCCCGCGGCCCGGCGCCGGCAGCAAGATCTTGCTGATGTTAAATTCGTTATTTTGTAATTATGCATTGTCCGAATATAACTTGAGCGAGGGGGTTTGGTCTGGTTTTGGATGATTTCTCCGTTGATTCGTTTCAATATCCATGAGCAGAAATACGCACGCGTGTCTGGGTGCACAGCCACAAACCTGTAACATGTATCCTAAATAAGGACAATATATCCTCAATAAAGATAATGCTAGGAAAAGGAAAGAAGGGCAAAACCGAGTGATTGCTTTTGCTTTCGCTACGCTAGACTGTGCAATTAAGTGGCTCTGTGGCAGAAGATGGTTGGGTTTTTCACACGGGCGAATGCTCCGGTCCGTGGCGTGCGCCGCCCTCCGCCCCCGCTCCCGTTCCCGGCGCAGCGCCGCGTTACACAGCGCGGCTCCCGCGGAGATCCCCCGCCTCCGCAGCCTCCGCCGGGCCCGGGGCGCGTTCGGCATCCCTCGCTGGGCCCCCGGGAGGTCTCACGCCTGTAAGGGGCTGTGTAGGGGACGCCACGGCTCCGCTGGAACTGCCGCCGGCTGTGACATTCCCGTGTCCGCAATCACCACCTCCCGACAAAGAGCCACAGGGCCCGGCTTCCCCAGCGCCGGGAGAGGGAGAGGATAAGGGCTTACACTCAGCTCAGCCCGGGGCTCAGCACCCTCAGAAGGGGCAGGGAGGGCTGTGTCCCCCCCCTAGAAATGCCAGGGTGAGGCAGGGTGCCGGGCTCTGAACACCCAGTCCCCAGGGACACCAAAGGTGCAGGCACGGGGACTCCTCCCGTTGTCCTGCCCCAGCCAGGCACAGGAGAGGAAGTGACAGAAGGCAGGGTTTGGCCCGCTGATGATTCTTAAGCACCCATCACGGGTTTCAGAGGACAACCTTTGCTCTGGGTGTTTATTAATTGCCCCTTCTGACCCAAGGAGAGGCCTTGCTGCAGCCTGCACACGGTTCTGGACTAGGTCTGCTCCTCTGGAGCTGGTGCCAAGGTGCCCAGCAGCTCAGGAACCAGCACTGCTCAGCTGCTGAAGCACTTGACCGTCAGTTACTCCGTGTTATCGTATCCGCTGTTCCCATCTCCAGCTCTTCATCTTCCTCCTCGGACCAGCTCAAGCTGTCATCAGAGTCCTCATCCTGCACAGCCCCAGGTGCCTCTGTGTTTGCAGCTTCCTTCTCTTCCTCACCACAGGACTGCAACTTGCTTTGGGGGAGCTCCAGCCTGGCCCAGGAGCCAGGGCTGGCTTTGCAAAGCGTGATCTCCACCTTGGCTGGGACCATGCTCACAAAGCTCTTCTCTACGTCAATGGTCTGGAGAGAGGGAAAGGTGCAGTGAGCCGGGCAGGGGAGGGCAGGCAGCACACGCTCAGCCTTTCCCTTACTGGCAAAGCCCTGCCAGAGGAGAAATCTCCTCCTGTGCCAGGAGAAGCCTGGGCTACAGCTGAGCTGAGCTGAGCCTTGCATTGTTATGTCTAAGCAGCACCACAGTGTTCATACAGAGCCCAGGAGAGCTCAGGAGAGCTCAGCTCGCCTCAACCACAGGCGCAGCTGCGGCACAGCCTCTCCCCAGCAGCGAGCTGCGCTGAGACACAGCCATACCCACACCTGTCAGCTCTCTGCTGCCTGCAGGCACAGGCAGCACGCACCAGAAATACAGACAAGAAACGCGCATGCAAATTCCTCAGCCTCGCTGCTGCTCCCCAGCCAGCAAGCAGCTGAAAAATCAGAGCCTCATCGCTCAGACCGCGGCCTGCCTGCAACACACAGCAGGATTGCGGGGGAGACAGGGACCTGCTGGGCCAAAGAGCATTTGGGGCAGCCTGGGGCCAAATTCAGGACATGTAGAGAGCTGGCAGTGACCTCCAGCTCTGACCTTAGCCCTGGATCAATCAGTGCAGCCACCTCAGCCTCCTCACAAGCCCTAAGGCATTTCCTAGCAGAGATGGCTATAAATGCCTGTATCTGGGCAGCCTGGCCCAGGATGAGGAGCACAGGCGGCCTCACAGCACTGCAGTCCAGCCCCATGCAGGCTGCTGGAACAGGCAAATCAAAGCAAACAGGATCTTACCCCCCAGAGCTCCAGTTCTGCCTGGAAAATCTTATTCCCTTCAAAGATGACATGAGCCTCAAGCTGAAAGATCAACAGAAAATTGTCTGAGAGAGTAGCACAGCACTGCCAGATCTCTTCCCCCATGCCTTTCAGCGCTGCATTGCATTCCACACCCTGGCTCCAGTACAATGGTGATCCCCTCAGCACCTAGCAACGTTTCACCCCTTTCAGGGCATGACAGGTTCACCTCTGTCATGGGTCAAGGGATTCAAGGCCAGCGAAACCACCACGGAGGCTGAAGGCCAGAGCTGCCAGGCAGATGCAGCAGTGAAGCCACTGGGCTCTCAGCTCAGGGATAGCAGGTTGGCAGTGCCAGCCCTGCCTGTAGCAACAGACTGAAGAGGCCATCAAAGCGCACCAGGCACCCAGCTGGCTGCTGGCTCCTCAAACTCAGGTGGTGCCGTGAGAGCGCACGTGCCCACCCCACTCACCACGGTGCGATTGGCTTTCACGCTGCTGAGGGCAGGCAGGGGGTTCTTGGCATAGACCGTCACCACCACCTGGCTGCTGGTTTGGTGCCAGTCCTGCCGGCACAGCACCGCCTTCTTGTCCTGCCGAGGAGAGGAACCCATCACGGCACAGCTGGGGCTCAGGCACCACCAAACTGGGGACGGCTGAGCCAGAGGATGCTCGCTTGCACATCTCCTCTCTGCTGGCTGGTTCACACTGGCACCAGCTAAGCGAGAGCAAACCCTGCCTTTTGTGCAGGTTTTCGAGGGGAGATGGTTCATGCAAAGGTGGGCAGCCCCTGCCGTGCTGTCCCATGCAACATGGGACATCTGCGCTGTGCTTGAGGTTCCTCCAGGACACGTTAAGATCAGAGACATCCCCTTCCAGTTTCAGAGTCACTCTGCTATGCCCAGGCTCCTAAGTGCTGTGCACAGTCAGGAATCTCAGCCTGGAGGGCAATGCAGAGGCTGTTGCTGGCCATGGGTGATGCCACCACGCTGCATTTAGGAGTCAGATGAGCCCCAGCTGGCCACGTTTCACCTTTGCCCACCTTGTCAGCACCACAGGCACCGACAGGACTGTGTCCCCACCAGGCTAATTTCTGACCATCACTAGGAGACAGACTCCTTGCAGCCCTCCATGCTGCCAGCCAAAGAAATGCTCCAGGAGAAGTCCTGGCCCCAGACTTAGGTGACAATTAGTACAGAACATCTACATCACAATATCACATTCCCTTCACTGCAGCCTCCTTTACATTCAGGATGTATTTTCTGCTCCAGGACAAAGAACACACTGGGCTCAGAGAGTGTTGCTAGGAGCAGTGCTGACTCAGAGGAACACACTGCACTTTCAGGGTTATCCTGGGCTGCTTTGGTGCAACTTTCCCAGCTCAAGCCTGTTCTGGTCAAGAACTTTTCCTGGGGAAACTTACACACACAGAGTGAGAACTGGGACCTTCTCCCCATTGCCCTGCCACAACACTGTCGGTATGAGGATGAGATCCCTCCTGAGAAGCAGCTGCAGAGGGAAAGCATCATTAAAGCCAAATTCAGTCATCTGCAATCATCTGTCAAAGCCTTTGGGGTTTTTTTGCAGGACTTTTCCTGTGCTCAGCCACCTGTCTCTATGTGGCAGCCTGCAGTGCTGTCTGTGCTGTGTCCAGGGCCAGGTCCTGCCTCGTTCAGCTTCCTATTGCACATCTGCCCATTGGGTGTGAGAGCTGACACATCTTGTGACTGCAGAGCAGCATCTTAAAGGGCAGATGGGTGAGGATTAGGCATTCAAACCCTGTGCAGTCATCTGTCAGTAATTATGAATGTTAAGACAATTAAATGTGTAAGTAGAGCAAGGGAAGGATCTCAAATGCCAATAATGCCAATTGCTCACATAAATTGCCTCTGCTGAGAGCCTCCTTACCTTCTTTTCTGTCCAGCAGTGACACCCACGGCTGCAGCCTGGCTGCTCCATGAAGGCACTGAAGTCCGTGGTTTTGATCCCACAGCAGCTCCAGTACTTCATCCTGAGGAGAGCAGAGTGACCTGAGCGGGGAGTGCACACAGGAGCAGGAGAGGGGCTCATAACCAAGAGCTCCCCCTGCCCACCTGTCCCCTTGGGAGGTGTCACCCAGAGCTGCAGTGGCCGCGCAGCATTTTCAGCCCTTGGCAGGGTCAGTTTGCTCTCTAATAAAGGGTGGTTTCTTACCCCTCATGGAAGACAGGAACACCAGGGTGAAACGTACAAACCTCTGCGTTACTCTCTGGGCCCTGGTAGATCTGTGGAGAAAGAAACGGAGGAAAGTTTTATCTGTGTCTCTGGCACAGGAGGACGTGGCACAGGTGTCCACTCATCAGTGCCCGTCCATGCAGAGGGCACAGCACAATGCCCAACATCACCTTTTTGCCGGGTCCAGCATCTGTGAAGACTCTGGGGCCACACCCAGCCAGCAGCCCAGCACTCGCCCCTGCTCCCTGCTGGCAGGGCAGCCACCTGGACCTTGCTGTGACCACAGTGTCACCCCTGCGACCCTGTCAGCAGCCCTTCTGTACCCTCCTCCCAAACACAGCCTGCTCCCAGCCCGGGGCTTGGCAACACATGGACAGGGGGTGAGTTTAGATGCCACAGAAACCCACTCTGAGGTGCAAGAGGTCATTTGTCATTCCTGTCCTTTCCCCTCCTTCCCAGAGCATGTCAATCTTATGTCCTCATCTACCTCCTGCCTTTTGCTCCCTGCCTGCTCCCTCGCTGCTGCTTTCCAAGCAGCTCAATCCCTCAATCCCTCCCACTCATCCCTGAGGCAGGCAGTGCTCCACAAGGCAGCCTCGGGCAAGAGAGAAAGTGGGCTGTGCTGCAGCAGTTCAGTGCAGGTCGGAATTGTTCCACACGCGCTTTGCCTGTGTGTCCAATCCTGAATACGTGCTGTGTTTCACTGCAAGCCATCAGCAGCAGTGAAACACAAATGCACCACCAGTACAGAAGCCTCTTGCAGGAGAGTGGCTGGGAAGTGACAGAGGTGGCTGCTCCCAGGGCGGGATGAGAATATGGAGCAGTTGGGCACTGCCACCTTCCACCTGCCTGATACCCTGCCCTGCACCTGGACCTGTGATGCTCCTGGCCACAGGGCACGGGCTGGGCAAAGATGGGACTCACCGCCTTGCAGGCTGCATTCTTGCACGTGGTGCCAGCTCTCACCTGAGCAGCCTCTTCACCTGCGAGAGCAACAAAACTTCACCCAGGACACACACTGCCCATGCCAGCCCCCAAATCCTCCCCCAGCCCTCTGCCAGCTCCCCAGCTGAGCACAGACCATCCCAATGTGCCTCCAGGATGCAGTTTTGCAGGTTTGGAGGTGGCTGAACACGCAGCACTCATCGACTGCACTGAGCCTGTCATGCAAAACCCCGTGCTGAACTTGCCACGTGCAACCCCGGTGCCATCCCTCAGCTCGTCCTTACCTGTACAACTGCTCTCCAGTGTCTCATCCTTGGAGGACAGGTTCAGTTTCTCCAGTGCCTGCTCCAGAGACC
Source organism: Oriolus oriolus (assembly GCA_013400235.1). Lineage (NCBI taxonomy): Eukaryota > Metazoa > Chordata > Aves > Passeriformes > Corvidae > Oriolus > Oriolus oriolus. The sequence continues at coordinate 462,561 of VXBT01006754.1, forward strand.
TGGATACTTTAATTGGCAGCAGTTGTCTTGGCTCGTCAGAGCTGGGACACAGCAACAGCAAAGGCCGAGTGGGTTTTTCTGTGATTTAAATGTTGCTGCCTCTCCTGAGAGACCAGCAGGGCAACACTGTTAGCTGAGCCTCTCTCTCACCTTGGTCTTTCCCGCAGCATCTTCTCAGCTGACTTTGGTCCTTGGACAATGAGCTCCTTCACTGTTTTGGCCTTTGGCTCATCTGAGGTCTTCTCTTGGCTGGAAGGCTCAGGGGGCTTGTCCTTGCTGTGAAACCCCTTTGTGCATCCCTGAGCAGCAGAGACAAGCCTGATGACTGCTTTGTCCTCCTCAGCCTGGTAGCTGCTCCCAAACCCTGTGAGTTTCCATGATGTAGTGGCTCAGTGTCCTGCAGAGATGGGCTCTGATCCCGCACTTTGGGAGCAGCACTCTTGTTTGGAGGCTCCTTGGAAGCAGATAGCAAATCCCTGGCTGGCAGGGCAAAAGGGACATCCCCGACACAGGACAGGGATGGGACAGGACTGGACAGGGGCCAGAAGGAGAGGATGGAGGAACAGTGGGTGCATTTGGGCTGGCAGGTCGCTCACCTTTATGGAGAGGAACTCAGAGAAGTCTGTTGTGCGTTTCTTGCAGCAAGACCAGCCCTAGACACCAGGACATGACAGGCTGGTCAGGTGTGGGCAATCCTGCTGGGCACAAGGTCACTCACTCCCTGCAGCTGCAGCCCCAGCTCCTGCCCCACTCACCTTCAGGGCATCGTGGAAGATGGGGACACCTGGGTGATACAGGCAGGAATCTGAAAAGGGAAAACCAGGCAAAAATTTTCGGGAGAAGCAATCCTGCCCACGAGCCACCTGTGACAGCCAGCAGCTCCCCGAGCCAGCTCCTGCCGTATGGGCTGCCTGCGCTGGGCTCGGCAGCTCGGCTGCAGCACGGCCACACTCTGGGAAAGCAGCACACATTCCCATTCCCTCTGGTGCAAGGCACACGAGCCCACTCACCCTCGGCGTTATGCTCGGGATCAAACCTCTGCCCGCAGCCCTTGTTGTAGCACAGCGATGCCATAGCTCAGGCTGACGCGCAGTGTCCTTCACTCCTTCCACAGAACTCCCATCAGTTTATCCCTGCCCGGGATCCCTCCTCTGCTTCCCCACCGCTTGCAGCCCAGGCGCCGGGAGGTGGCTTTGCCTATCTTTGGAGGCAGCTGTGGGAGGTGGCTGGTAACCGGAGACCGGGCTAAAGATGGACAGGGCAGCTGATGGCGCTTGGCGCCTGTGTTATCTCCACAGGCATTTCTGTGCTGGCCCTGTGCCCAGAAGAGGGAATGGGCACTGCAGGGTGGCCCCGATCCCGGGGTGTGCAGAGGTCCTGTCCCAGTGCCTGCCATCCTGCCAGCATCCGTCATCCCAGCGCTCACACAGGTGACTTGACCAACCACGCTCAGCTTCTGTAGCATTTACAGAAGCGGCTGAAAGATCACTGAAACTGAAGGGAAGAGAATTCCCAGACTAACAAAAACTTGTGCTGATCTCCCCCAGCCCCAGAAGGCACAATCACCTGCTAAACAGAGGCACCAGCAGACCGAGGCTGTGCATGTGGCCAAGACAGATTTTGATGCTGGTTTTTGTGCAGCCCAGGAGTAAGAGAGTGGTCGAGGGAAGGTTCCTGGCCAGATGTGAGAAGTAGGACACAGTGATTATGCGGATGATTATGATTATATTTATGGCTAATACAGTTTTTAAGTATTGCCAGTGCAGCATCTAAATAATAACTCTACCATCCATTTCAAAATATGGTGTGTACAGGAGTGGTCTCTCCCATTGAGTCACAAGCTTCCGTGAGACCCACTCACTTTCTAAACTTCTCAGAGAAGTCTTGGTGTGGATCAGTCCACTTAGTCTCAGATTTGGTTACAGTCTATGTCAATTTGGTTACAATCTAAAGTATTATAATATTGGCAGGTTTGGCTAGAAACATGCAGATTTACAGTCTTTGGCCTTGCAGAATTCACAGTTACAAAGCAATAAGGCACCTTTGGAGCTACTTTAGGATTTTATCTCTGTATTTGACCAGATCTTACCATTTTTCACTACTCCTCCAAAAGTGAGTGTTCCTTGTATTCTGGCTGGACGTACCCTGCAGGTGTTCTCAAAGAGGGGCAGGGATGACAAACACCACCCAGAAGCTGCCTGCGACCTTAGGAGAGCAGTTTGTATGGTTGGCCCAGACTCCAGCAACATTTTATACCCTTTTGCAGGTCGATGTGCACCACAGTCAATCACAAACAGCTCAACTCCCCCATCTCTGGAATACATTAAGCATGCAAGCATTCAGTGAGCTCCTCCTGCAAAACCCACCTGATGCTTTCATGTTTATCTTAGGACAAACCATATTGCCCGGCAGAGGTTGTGGAAAGGGAGAGGGAAGGATGCACACACAGACTCAGACCTGACTATCTTCCCCTGTCATCACACCAGCGATGAAAATTGTTTCCTGGAAGATCATTGTAATCACAGAAGAGTACAAAATGTTACTCAGGTCCCCTGCACGAAGAAAGGGTTTACTCAGACCCCCTGCTCCCCTTCTGGGACCTAAGAGTTTTCCTCTACAAACAGGAAACCCTCCTGAGATCGAAGGTTTTACTTAGTTCCTATAAGCATCTAAATCAAATATTTTCTTTGTGCTGTTCCTGTTTGCAGGGACAGCTGTTTCCTGGGTGCTGCCCTGACCTCCAGGAGCACCCAGCATCTGGGGACCATTTCTGTTCAGGAACCAGAGTCGATATAAGTCCTTGGCACTATCAGACAGTACAAAGAACAAGTCCTGCAGGCAGAAGATGCCCAGGGAGTCTGCTCAGGAGGTGAGGCCACAGGGTTTGCCATGGCTGATGCAACCCTAACACTGTCTGATGATGTTTGTTTAACCTACTTAATCCCTCTACAAAGCCTGAAGAATTTTCTGTCATCCCAAGGGGGATCTCCAGAGTTCAGAGTTAGGATGAACTGTTGCCAGAATTCTGGAGTTTATCAGGGAGATGACTCCAGATTATTTCACACTGTCCTACTACTTCACCTCCAGCTCAGTTCTACCACCCCCACCTTGAGATGCCCCAGCCAGCAGCAACATCAGGCTTTTCCTCGTCAGCTCCTCAGCAAGGAGCCAGCCCTTCTGCAGGGGAGGATGTCTATCACTGTCACACCTCTTTTTACCTGGGTCACCTGTGTACAAACCTATATCCACCCAAAATTTGGGAGGGAAACGGGAGGGCACTGGGGAACTTGTCACACCAGCACGAGCCATATGGCTTCAGAGCACTGTACTGCCTCAGGACACAACTCACCCAACAGTCCCAAAGGTGGGTAAAAAAATGCTGCTGGCATCCAGAGCCTCTGCTTAGGTGAGGAAAATCACTGGGGACCAAGGAAGCTGGGCAGAGGCCTGTGTGTCAGGGGAAGTTGCCGTTCTGGGGGCTGAGCAGAGCTATAGTGTTTCAGATGTCCCTGTTCTTTCCACGAGCTGTCAGCAAGGCTGCAGCTGTCACTGTCCCTGTGCCAGTGAGAATATGGAGCTCAGGTTACCCCACACACCTCAGAGGAAATGCCAACAGGACAATGTGGCTGACACAGATCACAGAGATTAACAGCAGGTATGCAGGGGGGACTGTGACTGAGGCAACTCTGTACTCTGCACCTGAGACAGGAGTTGAGCTCCCAGCTGCCAATTAAAAATAGAGCCTGCTTGCTTTATGTACACTTAATTTCATATACAACAGAACAAAGAAGGAAGTAGAAAAAACAGAATAAATGATTCTCAAACCCATCTTAGTGTGTTTGCCCTTGAACAATCAGGGTCAGTGTAAAACAGCCCTGCAAGGTGCTGGGGAGAGCATGCTGGATACCTCCAGAGAAACAAACCCAGCTCACCCCTGACCCTTCAGTCATTCAGGATGCCCTGTGGAGCTGGAGTAGCAGCAAGGCACTGCATTTCTAAAGCACAGAGTAATTCCTCCATACAAGAGGCTGGTTAGAAGGGAAATCCCTGACAAACATATTGCTGCTATGTATGCAGCAGGCAGGATTAAGGTTTTATTTATTTGGGAAATAAAATCTTTCTCAGAAGAACATGTGCTGAGCAATTCTGCCTGGCCACTATTCAGACAACACTGCTAGGGAATTATGTACCACCTCTCCAAGGGGTCTGCACTGCTTGTACTCAACAGTTCAGAGAGCAGGTTTGAAAAAGACCAGAAAACTACTAGAAATGAGGGTATGGGCAATCTTAATCTCTCCACTCAAGACCGCTGTTCTTCTCCAGCTTGGGTTATTACAGGGCTATTGCTGCAACGCTTCAGTCTCATTGAACAATTACACCTTCAAACTGGAACCAGCTACCCCAGCTGATAAGTATTTTCTCCCTGTAGTTCAGACAGGGTCTTACTCCAGAGACAATTCAGCTGCTCAGCTGCTCCTTCAGAAGTACATTCACTCTGGTGCTCGCTCTGAAAGCACACGCAATATTCCTCATCAAAAAGTGCACTTTAGTCCTTGGAATCAGTCCAAAGAGAAGAGTTCAGTCTACTCCTAAGACTTAGTTGTGTGTCACTAGCTGGCATCCTGAATCAAAATCTGCTGGCTGAAATACCCTGAACTGGCACTGAGTGTGGGGTTTTATCAGTTTTCCTTTCGAGGGTCCTGTTGCCTTAAAGCAAGGTCACTCTGAGCTCTGTTAGAGCAGAGTGGCCAAACTGTAGTGAGGGAAGTGTCCCAAAACCAGTGCTGTGCCTGGCTGAGCTCCTTGCTTTCTTACTCTCTTTTTGCTTATGCCTGGCACCAGGTACCCAAGACATGACGAAGAGAAGAGAGAATGATGGCTCCTTTCAGCAAGGCCATAGAAAATCACATCTTCCTTCTTTCAGCCTCCAAAGGTAGCTCACTAACTGGAGAAGTAGTTTAGCACATGCCATCACTTGCAGCTTTCTATGATAAATTACAGCTGCTTGTGAGAGGCACTGTGCCAGGAAAAAAAATGAAATGTTTGTCTACTGCTTTGATATGACAAAATTATCCATGTACCAGCTGGATTTTTCAGCTTTATCTTTGATTCTTGCAAATACAGACACTATTGTTGAAGAGGAAGCTGCATAAAGCACAAGTTACAACTTCTGAAGTCCACAAATGATGGGGGTTTAAAGCTAAGAGCAAAGTGGTAAGAACCAAATTGCTCATCAGTCCTTGGTGTGATACGAACTGATACTGGAGAACTGCATTTTAAACCAGCTGATCAAATATGACAGCAAAAGGCAAGGGTTTCTCTTCAGAAGAGTCAAAATATTTCATCAGTCTGCAATTACATAATAGCCAGCACTCTGGAAAGGCACGCAGAGGGAAGCATTCCCTTCTGCACCGTGGCTGAACCTCAGCACATCACCACGGTGCTGTGAACAGCCCAGCCTCGGGAGCTGCACTCGCTACCTGAAACAGGCACCAACACCAGACCCCAAAGTGCTTCAGCAGAGCAAGGAATTGCTCTGGAGTGAAGCAGCCTTGCTTGCCCATGCCCAGCTGTAAATGCTTCTGCATTACTGTAAGTCTGTCCCTGACACATGCCTCTGAATATCTTAGTAAAGGTTTGCTTTACAATTTCCTTAGTCACAGGTTTTCAGTCTCCTTTAGAGCAAATTGGGAATAGCTACCTCTAGCATTCACACCAGAATTTAGTTTTCTTCCTTTGCTGCCACTGGTTCTTTAATTTAGATATTTAAAATCTTGTTAGATGGGCTTTGAGCAGTGCTAAATTCCTCCTTCCTCATGATTTTACACACCCTTTTCTCCCAGGGAAAGGCAGTAACCAGACTCATCCTTACTCAGGATTGAGGCAGCAGCAGAGGGATGCTGAACATCTGAGCTCTGCTGTTTCTCTAGGACAGCAATTTCTCCTTGGACTGCTCACTAACACACAAGACAGCTGAACAATGGGCAGGTGAAGGAGGTAATACAGACACCTGGGTGCAACTACATGGTTTCTTCTCCTAGTATTTCACACTTCAGAATTAAACAATGTACTTACCAAACAGCCGTGGCACTACCGAATGTCCGCCGGCCTCGTTCCAGACACAAGTGACGAGAAGAGATCCATCCTCTCCAAAGGGCAACAGAAAAGCTAATCTGCATTCTCACTTATTTGAGATTTTGCAACAGTGAGCAGTCCTAGCAAATGAGCCAGGTAGAAAACATCACCAAACTCTTCATACTTCACAATCAAGCTGATAACCACCATTAGATACCATATCATCGCAGCAAAGCAGCTGCTGATACTTTCAAATGTGGAAAACAAATTAAAAAAAAGAAACAAAGAGCATTGGCTGCAGCCCGTCTTCCATACATCTTATCATCCCATTCCAGGTTAATTAAAAGCCATCCAAAGACAGGGTAAACCAATCAAGGCTCCAGAGTGATTATTTCATCTTCCCCTACTTAAAGAGTACCTACAGGACCAAACCCTAATTTAAGGTTCTTGCTTTGGTAACATTAGGCATCTCAAAAGGTTTTCACCTTTCCTATGATTTCACAATTCTTCAAGGCACCTCCTTATGCTTTTAGGCTGTAACACTTTCTCCTTCCTCCCTTTCCCACCTAAATTTATTTGTTTCCCCCTCTGCAGTCTCAGCTCTAGAGACTCAGTATGAGAACACAAGTCACAGAAGGCTTCTGTCCCTACAGATTCCCTCATTTATTACACCAGATAAAGCATTCCTGTTGCCATCAATAGTTACCAGTGAGTCCTCTCCTTTCTATTCTAGCACAGGAGTTCTGGGAACATCCCAGCCAGAGGCAACTGCAGCACAGAGCAGAGACAGACAACTCTGTACGCTGCACCTGAGGGATTGAGCTCCATGCTCCCAGCAACACATGGACAAGTTTTGCATCTCACCTCTCTGCATCCACAACAGACATATCCCAGGCGTGTCAGCAGCTCCATCTCTGTATTCTAACCTGATGAAGTTGAAGGTCACATTCCAACACACAAACAAAACTCATTCTGTGAGAAGGAAAACTGTTAGAAAATTCACAGGGGTTGAACACCCTCTTTACAGAGCGATGCAAGAACAACTTTCATGCCATGACCTGAAGCTTCATTAAATTCAATCCACATGTAGACATTTGTAGTAAAAAAACAGAAGAGACAAGACACCAGATAAAAAAGGCTTAAAATCCACTTTAATAATGCATTCCTGTAACATTCCTTAGACAAACTCAAACTTTTTAGTGGGACAATTACAGTTTGTGTTCAAACAGTTTACACTAAATGAAAAATCTTGTAGTACTTCTACACAAAAGACAGGCAAGGTTAGGATTATACAAACATTTGTTTCAGTTAAATCTTCAGCATGAGATACAGTATCTTTATCCAATAGATTGTACTTTACTACCAGTAAAAATAAAGAGATACAACACGTTATCAAAAAAATCCATCGGAACAAGAACCTCCCAGCCATTCAGGCTGCAGGACTGTCAACTACTTCAAAGAAACAAATGGTCCAGGTAAAAAGAGTAACTAACAAGTTAGGAGGAAAAAATAATTAAAAAAAGAAAAAGAAACAAACAAAATCTCCCCCAATTCACTACATGACGGATCATCTGGAGCTATATAAATTTACAAAATCATGGGAGCTGCAAAGTACCCAAATGCTGCCCTAGTTCTCCAGAGACTTCCCTGTGCTCTTAAGCAAGGTACACCACACTAAAAAAATGCCAAGACATACTGAAATTTTATCTACTTTAGTCTCATGATTTCAGCTGCAAATAGGAAACCTGGAATGGTCAAGGCATTAGGGTCCTTGCAAGATTTTACCGTTACCGAACCACGGCAGCCTCCCAGAATCCATTTTTCACTTTGAAATTAGGAATGCACCACATGAAATTTTCTAAAACCTTTACCAGTCAGACTGCACTCCCCTTGTCCTAGAGTGGCTTTACCAAAACAGGCCCTAATTAACTATCTTTAAAATGTCCCCCCTCCCCCCCAAGTTGAACCCTGTGTGGCCTGCCAAGATTTCCTTCTTTGGGGCGTACATAGCTTAATCCTGTTAGTATCTGCGACGCTTGTTAGGGCCAAAATCCCCCCCTGGATTTCCTCTGTTGAAGGCAGGTGGGTTCCCTCCCATCGCTCCAAGGCCTTCCATGGCTCCACCCTGGCCGAAGCGGTCTGGAGGTGGTGGTGGAGTCTTGGAACGAGGACAAGTGCAGAAGATGCAGGGAGAAAAACAAGGAAGAACAAAGCGCAGTTAAAAGCCATTTGAGTTGATTCAAATTTTATCAGGATTCCACAGTTCCAGCTGACCTTGCTGCAAACTTTCACCCCACCAAAAACATCCCATAGTCCCAAACCTGGACTCACAGGACCACTGCAGAACAAAGTCTCTTTCCCCACACAACCTGCAGTGTGCACCACCTCACAGACCAGGGCCCTGCTGAGCAGCAGGTGACCCATCTGAACTCGCCTTCCCCTTCCGCTCCTGGCTTCATCTTCCCCCTTAATTTCTGTGTGTAGTGCACATTCCCTTAACAGCAGCTGCTTTGCAGTCCCCACCACTTAGGTACAGAAATTTTTACACAACTAAAACTGTTCTTTATGACAAAAAAAATATCTGTGTCACAGCAGTCATGACAGAGCAAGAAGCCTGAGTAGGAAGGTTTGCAGGAAAACTGTTTATTAGACCAGATCATAAAAACCACTGAAGGAAGATTAACTTCCAGAACAAACTTTACTATGCTGCTGCTTCTGCTGGTGACTGGAGGTGCTGACACTGTGGGAGGACCAATCCTCTGTGTGACAGAGAGGAATGACAGACGCCACAAAAGCCACAGCCTATTGCAAAGCCCTGAAGTAAAGTTTAAAATTAAATCAAATACAAAAATTTTTAAAAGTCAAACAAACGAGCATAACCTCCACTGATTCTTTGCTCTTCTCCTAAACAAATTAGCTGAACTCATTCTAGCCTATGAGCACGGGAGAGAACTGTTTTCAGAACTGGTGATGAACAGAACACTCCTGAAAGCTTGGTTTTATGCCTGCAAGAATCTACTCTCAAAAAACCTTCAATTTAACAAAGTGCTTCCCATTATGTGATTTAAAAATAACCATATATTATTGCTAAGATCTTTCTAACAAGCATTTTAGCACTAGCTGTCTCGGAACTAAATTAAACAGTTATTAGACTTGGATCAATCTCCTGAAAATTATCAGCTAGTATCAAGGCAAGATTAACTTCTAAAGGTTTCAGCAGGACTGAAGCCACAGGTCTGGGTAAACAAAGAAGCTTCAACTTCAGCAGCTAGTGCTTAATATTGGAAACAACATAATCTGCATTTGAAAGGTGTGCACAAAAAGCAGATGGAGATACATTACCATTCCCATGGCTCCATCAGGGATCATAGCTCCAGGACCAGCAGCAGGAGGTGCAGGAGCTGGGACATTGGTACCACCCATAGCTCCTCTATTGTTCATGCCAATGGTACCTGGAAGAGAAAACAGAGGAATAGTCCTGGCACACACACACACACAGTGACTGGGGTCTGCCCATCACCCCAGAGCCACAAAACACTGCTCCATGCAGGGACAGAGTCCCAGTCTATTAACCAGCTTTGCACTATGAGGTCAAGACAAACTGATCCTGCTTTACAGCATGTTATGTTTCCTGTCACATGAATACTTCCTCTTACTAGCCTGGGAGATTACTTTGACTGAGTTTCTAAATAAGAAGCCAATAAAATGAGATCACTGAAAAAAAGGTGCAGATTTTGTAAGAGAGGAAATGAACATGCACAGGAACAAAGAACACTCTTACCTCCCATACCCATCTGTCCCATTCGCATGTCTGGTGGCTCCCTCTGGAAAGACAGACACTCATTTCAACTGATAATCAGGCTTTTAAAAAATGCAATTATACAAATTCAATGAGTTCTGAGGATTTACTACTGAACAACGTGTAGAAAAGTAATTCCCAGGGTAAATTTCAAAGAAAGACAGGAGCAACCTTCACATGATAGCTGCTGAATGAACAGGTCTTAATTCAAATATCTCATTCTAAAAGATTGTTTTTCAGAATTATAATAAAACATTCAGCAGCAAAGCTGCACATGCAGACTTTACGAAAGACATCTTGATGGAAAGATGTGCTGAGCAGTAGTAACACGTTAGACAGAATTAGTTTTGCTACTCTCTCAGCATAGCTAAGAAGCTTTTCCTGTTGAAAGGAATGCAAGCTTACATAAAGACACAGTACTGGGTCACTTGCATTAAAATACCATTTAGTGAGTTCAATTTCTCTTTTACTAACCAAGCATCAGGAACACCTATCACAGATGTCTCACCGCAAAACCAGGAGCACCTCCTCACCTCACTGAGGGCACTACTTTTTTGACAGTAATAACTGAAGACAGATTTCACTCCATCTGTAGTCTCAGTGCCATTATTTATCATACAAAGGCAGTATTACTTAGAGGAATCAGGATTTCTGCTGCACAACAATATTCCCATACTTGGCTCAGCCATGCTCTTGGCCCTTTTGGTTTGACATATATTTAGCTATTTTGCCTAGGGGCCAAGTTTTCACTAGTAAGCATTAAACACTTGCCCCCTACCTGCATCAATGCCATAACACCACCTGAACAGCCCTACAGCTGCCCCCACAACAGAAAGTGTCAGGGACTGGAAACAGATTGCAAGGCATTTCTCTATAGAACCAGAAATATTGTTATTAAAAGGCAGGTTACCACACAGGTTATACTACAAAAAAATACTTGACCAACTGACTTCTAAGTAAAAGCACAGACCATGCCTGCAGCAATGCCTCAAGTTGGGATTATTTTATCATGATTAAGACAGACTGCAGGCTAGGGATATAGCCTGTCATATAATCATAACAGGGTTCTGCTGCAGTGCTTCAGGACAGTGTGTGTGCTGCTGTTAAGAATAAAATTAGTCAGCATACATTTTTCTGTACAGCAAGACAGCTACAGAGAGTCCTACATGAAGAGCAGTGGAACAGAACTGGAGGATTTATAGTTTCCAAGCTAAACTGTATTAAGATTGGAGGGAGTCAATAATTTAGGGTAGAATGCACTACTGATGCACAGTCCTCCAACCAAGTTAAAAATTCACAGAAAGCTGTGCCGTGGAAGGGGAAAAAATCTACTGTGAGCGTACAGATGTAATGGAAATGTAGAATCACTCATACCGCATCAGCAAAATTCCCTTTAAAGCCTTCCTGCTGGCGTCTCATCATCTCTTCTTGCTGCCTTCTCATTTCCTCCTCACGGCGCCTGCGTTCTTCCTCTTGCCTGTAAAAAAAGGTCCAAGGATGCTCAGCACAACATACACCAACCACCTGCATCACTGTGTTGCAGTGCTGCCTCATGGATCTTGACTGGAAACTCTACAGTTCAAACGTTCAGTTTTGAGGAGCTCATTAAAAAAAAAACAAAAACCACGAGACACTTGTGTGCATGTGTCTCATGAGGAGCAGTTGAGGGAGCTGGGGGGGCTCAGCGTGGAGAAAAGGAGGCTCTAGGGGGACTTTATCACTCTCTACAATGCCTGAAAGGAGGGTGGAGCCAGGTGGGAGTCAGTCTCTTCTTCCAAGTGATGAGAGGAAACGGCCTCAAGTTGCACCAGGGAAAAATTTAGATTTGGTATCAGGGAAGATTTCTTCACCAAAAGGGTTACAAAGCATTGGCACAAGCTGCTCACAAAGTGGTGGAGTCACCATCCCTGGAAGGTTTTAAAGGATGTGTAGATGTGGTGCTTAGGGACGTGGTGGGCTTGGTAGTGTTAGATTTACAGCTTGACTCACTTAGAAGTATTTTCCAACCTAAATGATTCTATTTACACAGCAGCCCCCAAATGCATGCTGACTACATGCAATATCAAGCTTCAAGCTTGACAGCTCCCAAGCCCCTTCTGTTACACAAATAGTCTGGTAATCTTCCTGGAGCTTCTCAAAATGACCTCGAGACCAGGAGTGGTTCAATGGAGAGAGAAATCTCTGAGACTAAGTTACCCCTCAAATGAAAATAGAGATGATGGAATGGGATTTCACAATCTGTAGCACTGAAGCCACTAAATCACAGGAGATAATCTGATTTTTTTATTTGCCTCATTAAAGGAGCTTAAATGAGACACAAAACTGTGAAGAAGCAAATACTAATCAATGGAAAAAACTCCTAACTCTTCCGTCTTAAACCAACTGTGCCCTATGAACAAAAACACCCGAAACAACATTCCACGCTTTAGGTAGTAATTAAATTGTCACAATGAACAATTAGGTGCAGTGAAGAGATGTTTTATTCCACTATGGATTCACAGCATTTCACAACCTGTCCCCTTACCTGAGTTCCAGCTGTTTACGTTTTTGTACTTCTTGGTTATGCAACTCCTCCATTCTCCTCAGCTCCTCCTGGCGTCTCATTAAATCTGCGTAAGACAACAGTAAAAAACACAATCAAACTCTTCTCCCATGCCACTGCCTATGAATTCCTGAACTAGAACCATAACACACAAGAGAAAAAGGTAACAGAGCCTTCACCAATACAGTAACATCTCTCCATGTTAGGTCCAACAAGATTCAGTGCCAGGTCCTGCCCTTGGGTCACAACAACCCCTGCAGCTCCAGGCTGGGGCAGAGGGGCTGGAAAGTGTCTGGTGGGAAAGGCCCTGGGGGTGCTGGTCAGCAGCAGCTGGACATGAGCCAGGTGTGCCCAGGTGGGCAAGAGGCCAATGGCACCTGGCCTGTCCCAGCCATGGTGTGGCCAGCAGGACCAGGGCAGTGACCGTCCCCCTGACTGGGCACTGGTGAGGCCACTCCTCAAATCCTGTGTCCAGCTCTGGGCCCCTCACGACAAGAAAGACATTGAGGGGCTGGAGCGTGTCCAGGGAAGGGAACAGAACTGGGGAAGGGTCTGGAGCACAAATCTGATGGGGAGCAGCTGAGGGAGCTGGGGGGGGGCTCAGCCTGAAGAAAAGAAGACTTGAGGATACTTTATTGCTCTACAAGTACCTTAAAGGAGGTTAATGGTTGGACTTACTGAATCTTTTCCACCTAAATGATTCTATGATTCCATTCATTTGCTGCTACCACACTTGATTACAAGACAAGCACAGCTCACCTTCAGTGGTCTCTAGCCAGTCTACTGAGCCACCCACTCCTAGATGGTGCAGGGCCCTGTTCCCATCCTGTATTTATCTCTGACTGGTACCTTGCCGCATGAGCATCACTTGGTGCTCATGGCGAGCTGCTTCCATTTCCATTTCCAGCTTCTCTCGAGCTTCCTTGATGTTGCGATCTACTTGTTCCTGCTGCTGCTTCTCCATTTCTATCAAAGCCTTCCAACGCATGGCATATTCATATTCAAAGCTGCCAGGCTGTGCAAACCGAGGAGGCTGCTCACGCTCCCTGTCAAACAATGAAGAGCTAGTGAATGCTTCAGGAGAGCAAGGAGGAACCAAGAAAACTCCATTTGTATGTCAGATGAAACAGCAGGCCCTTTTAACAGTTAGCTGTGCCTGAGAAACCAGTTTGTCTGCTCCTCAGGAACCATCTCATTCCTGCAGGGAAGCTGTCCTTCTCCATAACAAGCAATGACACTACATTGGTAGTGATTAGTTACACTGCTTTTATAAGACACCAAGAGATTCTGGATAAGGAGATTCAGAAATATCCTTGAAAGCAACAGCCTTTGCTCCTGCTGCACATCTTACGGACAGATGCACTGCAGAAACAAACACTGCCCAAATGTGCATGGTATTTTCACTCTGCACCTGTAGCACAGGACTACTCCTAATTCCACCTCCTGAAGCTCTCATCTTCCTTACTTGAAAAATTAATGAGCTCACATGGTTTGATAAAGCCAACTGCTCAGATCACAGGATTCCTACTTATGCTGGGAAGCCTTCTAAGCCTCTGGTCTTACACCTGGATAGCTCTACAATCTCCTAATGCTAGTCACGTAATTCCTTAAATTTCTATTGTGGGTTCAAGTGTTTCCTACACAGGCTTTCTGTAATACTTCCCAGGGAATCTCATGTCATCTGTGTTATCTTAAATTGACCTAATTTTTTATTCCATCAACTGAAATGGACTTATACAAAATATGTGAAGGCTATCAGTCTTATCCAGCAGTGTGGATTCAAAAACACTGTTTTCTTTCAGCCAATCATGGCAAGAGAAGAGTGAATGTAATTCTCCTTCCAAAGTCAGGTCACATTTACAGAGAAGAGGACCTGATGAGCACTGATGAGCCACCCTTCTAAGACTGAGGCACTAGCCTACAGGCACTCTCATCTCCTGTTGCATGCCAGGCACATACTTGTGATATTGCTGGTTTTTGATGACTAGTTTCTCTGGTAGACCCTCCTCATCATCATACTGATCCATGGGCTCCACAGTGACAGGCCGAGGGAATCTGTAAAGAAAAGGTGAGGTGCTTTCAAGAAAATTCAAGAACAAGCTTGAAGCTTTGGAAAGCACGTGTAGTAAGTCTGAACTTACACTGCTTTTATCACTGCTCAAAGAAACTCAGAGCAGCTAGGGATCTCAACCAAAGTGAAACCAGAAATCATTTTGAACACTCTTTTTTCTTTTTTTCTAGAATGGCAGTGGAACCGTGAATCGAAATCCTTGTTTAATCCAAACCAAAATTGTACTGAAAGAATATTTGTAGTTACTGGTTCAAATTAACAGCTTAACTGGAATCCTGACATGCTCCAGTAGGATCTACTCAGCATGAAGTCTTGTCTCTAGAGTGGCACAAGGCCATCTGTGCCTTTTTATGGCTGTCTAAAGTAAAGAGTCACTACACCACTCCTCACTGGAGGCTGCAGGCTGCACCATCCAGTCATACTCTCCTGGTGAGGCCACCATGTGCTACTGTTGCTTGGCAACTGTGCTCTGGGAAGGTCCACTGGGCCCTTGTCTGAATTTCCTTCCCCCAGGGAATCCACTGGTGCACTTCACAACAGACACTGCAGATGTGTGCTTCTGTCTTCCTGGCTTCTGCATGCAGAAGAAAGTATTGACCTGGTCTCTGAATCAGCTCTCCACCACAGCACTGACACTGCTCATCCTCAGCACAAAGCAGCACCCCAGCTTCCCATGAGCTCCTCAGTCCCGTGTGCCAGGGCTGAGGAAATGAAGAGAGATGATCCTGTTGTGCCAAGTGGCAGTGAGTACCCAGGCTCCAGCAGGAAGGCAGGATATGGAAGGCTAAAATCCCTTTCCTCAGCTGAAGATCCGTAATACAGCTTCTCACTTTGATATGACATATTCCGTTATTAATAATCTTATTTTCTGACATGAACCAATCTCAAACAGTTCATCTAGCTTTCCTGTCTTGAACTAGGACAAACTAGAACAAGTTTAATCAAAACCAAACCATAACTAGAAAGGAACAACAGACTTGTTTGCGGTCCTAGATACCAGAACCTAATGTACTGATAGCTATGAAGAGGCTGAATGTTAACCTTATACATTGGTAGTGATTAGTTTTGCATGACCACTTTTAAAAATCTGTTTTCATGGTTCTTTCAGGTATAGACTTCTGAATCAGCAAAAGCTCCCTAACAGTAATCCTCCTGTAGAGCACTACCCACTATGCTGGTTATCCTCAAGGAGTCACACGGAAAAAAACAGGTATTAAAGAAATAAGCAAAACCTGCTTTTTGAAACTGAACGTGCTTGTGTACAGCTGTTCCACTGCAGACCCATAGGAGTTGAGAAGCACAAAACTTAAAAAATTACTTTAAACATGAGCAATATAGCTCCATTTCAGGAAGTGCTCTAGTCACAAATTCTAGGAGCATAATACAAAATATACAGTAATTTTTTTTCCAAGAGATCAGAAATGGCTCCCTCTTAACAGAGCAACAAACTGCAACTGGAATTGGTTATTTGCTTGAGCAAGTTCACGTAATTATGAAAGAACATGCTTTTCTGCCTTATTACATTCAAACACAGGGAAAACAGCTTATAATGGTGAAAACTCTAAACAATCCAATCTATCTGAGCAGCCTCTCCAACAGATCCCATGCCACAGTGGCATCCCACCCCAGCAGTGCATGCTGCCAAGCGGAATCTCATCCCAAGACTCTCCCCTTTAGTGACCCACAGTGTACAATTAAAACACTTGAGCTTCATTTCCAAACAAGTTATATGGATGGTCTCTAAAATAGGTCTTGCTCTTAAAGGCTGCTTTGATTGCCCTACAGTTGTTTAATGGAGAAAGAGTTTATTTGGAAGTTTTATGCACTTACCCCACTAGCAGCTTCCCAGGAGGAAGTTTTCAGACCTGAGCTTCAGCACAGACTGTCTCTTGTTGGAACAAAGCTAAATAAAGTTCTCCCCAGGCCAATCCCCCACCACCTCATGCCCCATCCGTCCCACTGTGGTGTTAAGAACCAGCCACCCAACCTGCACATGCCAGCAGAGCACCTCTCACCATCCACACTTACGTAGTTAGCAGGAAAGACCCATCACTACATCTATCCAGCGCTTTCCTAGCAGCAGGCTTCCCTGAGAACTCCACAATGCCTTTCCCAGAGGATCGTCCTCTGTCATCCACAATAACCACAGCCCTTTCCACCTGGCCAAACACCGAGAAGGCTTCCTCCAGGAGCTCATTGGACACAAACTGAGGCAGGTTCCTGACTGTCAGCGAGGCGCTGTGGCAGGCAAAGCGCACTCGGAGCTGCTTCCCACGGAGAGGCATGTTGTCCAGTTCCACCTTGGCAATCTCTGCCAGAGTGCGAGTTTCCTGCAGATAAAAACAGCCACCATTAAAACTCCCAGTGAGGCACGGAATTAAACATAAGCTTATTTCTCTGTAACATGTACTTCTGAGAGAAATAAATGATTCTCCCGCAGCTTGGTAATAAGTGTGCCAATAAACCACAGCTATTCCTTATCATCAATGACTGAACAGGCAGAGTTTGGGGGCGGGGAGGGTGAGAAATACGGCACAAATGCATGAGTTTAGCCCAACGGCCAGTATGAACAAGGCAAACAATGAAATTATCATTATCACACATAATTATATTAAGGCTACAAAGCATCTTTTTTTTTAAACAAATACATTTAAAAAAAACCAATCAAGATTCAACTGTTAACCAAGTCTGATAAGGAAATGCTGATGGTATGACAATCCATGAAAGACCTTCAATGCCACTTTCACACCTTTGCACTCATTTAAGTCACTACCAAGCAGCTGCACTACAGGAAAGCATCTCAGATGTGGGTGTGGAAACCTCATCCACTCACCTTGAGGCTTTCAGAAAGGTGGTGCATGAGCAACAGAAGTCTGAGAACCACTCTATGGTGGTAGCCACCTCCCTTCCAGACACACTTCAAAGTGATCATCCTAGAGATCTCCTGCCTCAACTCAAGAGCATTATTCACTCCAGGAATACTGCATGACAAACTATGCCCACAGGAATTCTGTATTCCAGAAATAGAGAAGTTCATTTTGTCTATAATAGCATCATATTCATGTGGGGCTTTTTATGCTTTCCACCAGCTGATTTTAGAATAAATTCATCAGATCTCTCATAACTCCTGCCACAAGCTGCCTAAATCCACATTTCTTTTAATAACAAGCTCTAGACAAACCACTTGGAAGCTAATCCCATATTCCAGGTTACTAAAATCATCAGCAGGTTTAATCAGCAAGACATCTGAACATCTACTACTGTCAATTAGCAATACTGCTCCAGTGTGAGCCATCACCACAAAAACTCCCCAAAGGTGCCAAGTCACTCACCAGCCTGATAAAACCAAAGCCTTTGTCCTTGTGTATGAAGACTTCCCCTGCCTTGCCATACTTCTCAAACAACTTTCTCATCTCTTCCTCTGTAATATCTGGGGGCAGATTCCCCACAAAGAGGCGGCTTCTTTGGGTGAAGGTCTTTTCACCAGGTTTCCGGAAATTCTTCAGGTCAATAGTCAGGCCTTCATCTGAGGGGAATAAGGTACACAGCTGCTCTACAGTTGGGGGGATAAATTTTATTAGGTTTCATCACAGTGACCACAAAGACACAGGACAACACAGGTAACACCACCCGCTCACTTTGGTCTTAAACCTCTCCAGCCATCTCTCCAGCAACAAGGGGGATTTCTTTCAGAACGGCCCCATAGGTTTTTTTAAAAGAAAACTGAACCTCAGTGCTCAAAACTCAGAACTCATTAACACCAGTGAATGACAGTCTAGAACTGGAGAAAACAACACACTGCAGCTTGAAATAACATGAGGTATTTCACTCAAACTTTTTGAGATCTGGTCGAGATAACTGGCCCACAAAAAACTCAACTGTAGTCACAACACAGGATTTTGCTATTACAACACAAATAATTACAGAAAAGTCACAGTTTAGCCAGAAAACAGATTTTTGCTCAAAAATACTCCAAAACAACTCCAGATATCCAGAAAAATATGAAAATAAGAGGAAATTTCTTTCAGCCAGATAATATTTCAGACAGCTGTTACTCTACGAGATGGGTTCCAGGGTATGGCGTTCCAAGCTGAAGAGAAGGCTGGAATAGTGAAAATAGTGGAGGGAAAAAACCAACCCAAAACTCAAAAAAACCCCTCCAAACCAGCCATATAGGTGAGACCTCAGAAAAATTACAAGATTCATTACAAAAAAAAAACAAACCCTCTGTTCAGTAAGTTATCCTAGAAATGATTTTTAAAGTTGGAAAATACCTCGAAAATCAAGCCAAGGTTAAAATATTTTCCGAGATATCCAACAGAAATAAACACAAACAGTAACATTCTCAAATCCCCACACGCATACACAATCTTTAACCCTTAATTCAGCAAGAGTCCAGCATGATCCTGAAGGCTCTGTTATGTGCCAGACACAGGGGTGGATTCAGCATCACTTTATCTTCCTGTATCCCGTTTTTGTAAACACATATGGAACTTCACCACATAAGACCACAGGGCACAGAAAGCAACTCCTTTGCTTTGCAGAGGACACAAGTCATGGTCACACATATGAAATAAACTGTGAACATATATAGCTCTATTCCAGCTACAAAGCAGGGCACTGAATGAGAAAGACTGTCCATGCAAAGACAATGCACGTAAGCCACTGCAGGGACAACCCTTTCATAAGAGTAAGCACACCTCCATGGCTAACACTAAATAACCAGACTCAGAGTATACCTAGAGAAGAGTACTGAGAGTAAGTTATCTACTTCACACACCAAAGGGGCAGAAATGAAATGTTTTGCCTTGTTCACAGCATTACCACGAGTATTTGGGCATCAATTGCAAGGCCTGTGGATACAAGAGGAGGTACTTGGAACAGAATTACACTCAGTAGTACACAGAGTACCACTGCTCTGCCTCAGGAGATCCACGCAAAGGAGTGAGACACAGTCACTTGCTACAAGCTGATCCCTGTGGGAATTGCCCAGTACGGCTGTACTGTTATTGTTTTCAACCTGACTGGAAACGACTGCTCTGCCACCTTTGTCTGTTATTGTCTGGGAACTGATAAAGAGCCTGTTCAACTCGACTACCTAATAAAAACATGCAGGACTTTTATCAGCCCAGTATCTTTGACACAAAAAAAATCCACTCGGAAGAATCATACAAAGTGCACAGGTGACTTCTACACGTTTTTGTTTTGAACAGCCAAAGTATCCAAACTATTTAAAAAAAAATCCACATCTAATAAAACTAAAGCGCTTTTTTCCTCCAAAAAACGCTAACGGCGATGTCTCGCCGCCGTACTTCTAAACTATAAGGTTAGATCAGTTCAGGCTCCTGAAGCTATTAACGCGTCCCGTCCCAGCTCACAAGCACCCGCTCTGGAGCGCCAGTCCACACTGCCCAGGAAAACCCGGAAACCCGCTGAGGCAGAACGGCTTTAGTCAATGTCAACTGGCACTTGAGTAATAAGTAAAGCCGGGTTTCTCCTGGTTCCTCATTAAAAAAAAAAAAAAATCAGTCTTAAGGAGTGCCTGCAGATCGCTGTAACAACGTTGTCACTACAACATAATCTTTACCGAGAGCAAACTTACTTCTCTAGTAATCTAGTAATTGCTCTAGCAATCAAGCTTAAGTTCCCAGTTTCTTAACGAAACGTGCATTGAGAAGCCATCTGTTATGTCCGAGGGAAAAACAGGAACCAGACAATGAAAGACAGACAGACCTTGTTACATTCGCAACGCTTACAGACACACTGTCAAAAACGCAGTGACTTCCAAACCGTAAGTGGTCTTTTCCCGAGATTTTGAGACCAAAGAAGGAACCTCTGTATCACTGCCCAGGTTTTGGAAACGCAAGAAACTTAGGAACACAGAAAACTTAACGAACAAATCCCACGGGAGCCGCGTGTACCTTCGAGCGGACTGAGCAAAACCAGAAGAAAACCCACAAATACAACCCAGGCGCAACTAAAACAGTGGTTTCCAACAAGGGAGAAAAACTGATATAGCAGGAGATGCTGCAGCCTGCTTGAGGGTCTAAGGATTTATTGTTTTAACTCGGAAAACCGGGTTCCTTTTGTTCCTGCCGAGACCTGTTGCGCTCCCGAGGGCCGCAGCTAACCCGAGATTTCCCGCTGCACCGAAGCGGTCGCTCAGCGCCTACCCAGAACGGGGCCGGGCGGGCCCCCGCGACGGGCCCGGGACTCACTCTGGCTGTTGGCCTGCTGCCCGTTCGCGGGGATGGACGGTGGCGGGTGCTGCTGGTGCTGCTTGCGCGGAGCGTGGTTCTGCTTCTCCATGTTGAACCCCTTGTTGCCCTGCATCTTCCCCACCTAAAAGCAACACACGCACGGTCGGGAAGCGGCCCAGAGCTCAGTCCCGGGTGGCTCCCGCCGACCCCGCGTGCAGGGGCGGGGCGGGCCGCGCAGGCCGCGCCGGGCCCCGGCACAGCTCCGGCGGCGACGGAGCGGAGCAGGGCCGAGCCGCGACCCTGCCGCCCCCGCGGGCTCACCTGGCGGCAACACCGGACAGGGACACGGTCACCGGGACAGGCACCAGCCCCGGACACAGACACCGGGACGGAAACGGGCACCGGGACCGCGGCGGCCCTGAGAGGAGAGCGCGCGGCCGGAACTCGCGCACCCTAACACGGCGCCCCCCTCCCTGAGCTCCTATTGGCCATCCGGCGCCCGCCGCTGCGCCGCTAACTGGCCAAGTTCGCCGTCACTCACAGGGGCCGCCGTGGTGGGGCGGGACCAGCCGGCCGTTCGGAGATCCGATTGGTCAATCGAGGGGCTGCGCGCGCTGCCAATCACGGCCGCGGGCACCAAGCTTGGGTGAGAGGCGAGCGGGGGACAAAGGGAGAGCCGCGAGCCGCCCCGCGCGCGGCGCGCAGGCGCGGTACGGGCGCGCGGGGGCCGCGCGCTTTTAAAGGGCCAGCGGCGGCGCCGCCAAGCGTGTGCCGCCCCGCCGCGCCCCACGACGTGCGCCCGGGATGGCACCGGGGCAGCCCCGGCGGTGGGTTCTCCACCCCGGCTAGTGAGCACCGGAGCCTGGGCAGCGCCGGGGGGTGCGGCGTGTGCCGCTCTAGTCTCCTCCAGGTGTCCTCCAGCCCCGTGCCCCCTCCTTGCCCCGTCCAGCCGCGGGCTCTCCCTCGT
>VXBT01006754.1:485892-501828 GCA_013400235.1 Oriolus oriolus
GGGGGGGAGCCCTGTGCGACCCTCGCCCCTTGGGGAGGGGGTCTGGGCTACGCGTCCTTCCAGAATGGATGGGGAGCCCCAGCCTGACCGCCACCCCGGTACAGCTCCAGTCCCGTGGAGACCCCAATGCGACATTCGCTCCGGTGCGGGGGAGGCGGTGGTCTCTGGACCCCTCCCGGTACGGCTGGGGAACGCACTTGCCTGACCCCCATCCCTGCCTCGGTCCCATGGAGATCCCCCTGTGCGGCCCTCGCTCTGGAGGGGGGTGGTCTCTGGAGTCATCCGGGATGGATGGGGAGCCCCCATCTGACCCCCATCCCCGACCCAGTACAGAGTGCACCCCGTGCCCCCTGTAGTGGGAGGGGTGGGGGGCCCGTGCGGCCTTTTGGGGATGGGTCTGGGCTTTGGGTCCCCCCGCTGCGGCTGAGGAACCCACCAGCCTGACCCCCATTCCCACCCCGCTTCCACAGACACACCAGTGAGACCCTTGTCCGTGTTGCAGGAGGTGGTCTCTGGGTGCCCCTGCGATGGATGGGGAGCCCCAGCCTGGCCCCCAGCCCTGGTGTGGGTTGGCACAGGGAGGCGCGGGGAGCAGCCCTTGTGGGGGGCGGTGGCTGGATGTGCCCCCCCAGCCTTGTCAGTGCCTGGGCGCAGGCTGGGCCCGGGGTTCATGGCTCCTGGGAGCCCCTGCAGTGCCCAGCCCAGCGGGGCTTGTCCTTGCTGCGGGGCTGTGCTGAGCAGTGGCAGCAAACAGCCCTGGCACCCTCTGCCCCAAAGCTCTGCCCTGGCACTCGCCCTGGCTCAGCTCTCCCTGTGTCCCCAGGGGCTCAGCCTTTATGGTGTTGTCACCACACGCAGGAGCAAAGTCTGTGGGGCTCAGCAGCTGCTGCTCTGTGAACCGGCCAGCCCTTCTGACAGCCTTCCCCCTGTGTGGGGGCGGTTCTGGAGCCTCCTCAGGGCTTGGTAGATGTGTGTATCCCTGGACACCATGTGCTGCTCTCGAGGATCTGGCCCCATGAGAGGAAGGTGCAGCCCCACAGGGCTGAAGCTGCCTTGGGCTGCTGCGGGAGGCCCCAGCCTGCTGAAGCCTACCCGTGTGGCCAGTGTAGCTGTGGCCAACGAGGTGTCCTGTGGCCAACAAGTACCTCCTGTGTGGTTTGTAGAGGCAGAGGCAGGCCTGGCGAGGCAGGGAGCTGGCTGTGGTGTGTGCCTGGCATGGGAAAAAGCCCTGGCAGTCAGATATGCTTGTGTGGGCAGAGGCAGCGCTGGACGTGGTCTGTGTCAGGTGATGGTGGGGGATAGGATTTTCAACTGAGTGCTGAGGGATGGTTCCTGGAGTCTCTTTTGATGAGGATGAGAGTTGCTTCATTTGTGCTCTCCTCTTCTCCTGCTGTACTTCCAGCTATGGCTTTTGTTCTAGGCTGTAACTTCTTTCCCTTTCACTGCAGCTGCAATCCCCAAGAAAACTTTTAATCTGCATTTTCTCACCTAAACCTGCCTATCCTGGGATCAAAGCTGGTGATAAGAGCATAGCCCTGTTGTTATTGTGAGCTTAGCCTTATTAAAGTAATATCCACAGCCTACAGAGCTGTAATGACTAACCTGAACCTCACAGCTCTGTAGTGCATATTTGCACAACCTCTTTTTCTCTCTGCACCTGCTCACATCCCTCTCACTGTGAGTGCCGTTTCTTTGGAGGATGACAGTGAGTAACACCAGATTCTTTCACATCTCTGGCAGCCAGAGCAAGGCCCAGGCTGAGCCCATGGCCTCACTTCGGGAGCAAAGCTCCTTGTGTGATATCTTTATGAATGTCTTGTGGTCAAGTAATGCTGGGATGTCCAACTCTGATGGACGCAGATGTGCTGGCAAAAGCCTTGGTGCAGAAGGGTCATGGTGAAAGCAATCCAGGGGAAGTATGGAATAGGCTACAGCTGTGACAATGCATTTGTTAGCTTAGCAAAGGCAGTGCTAGCAGGATTTCACTGGATTTGTGTTTTAGCCTCGGTGGAGTGTTTTGTTAACTTCTTCCTCTGCTAATGGTACACCTCAGGAAATGGCAGCGTTTGAGACCACCCTCACCAGTCCTGCTGGTCCTGGACTCTGGTGGTGTCTCCTGGCCACTTGCTGTGAGCCTGCTGTGCTGGCCCAGCCCTGGGCAGCCCATAGGGAAAGGAGTTGGTCTCTAGACAGGGTGAGATATTGCTCTGTTCAACACAGCCTTACCCAGGGCCAGTTTGAACAGCTGCACGTGAGGTGAAGCCTCCCAGTGCTGAGATCCCTTCCCAGCTCTTTGGTGGCAGGCACCTTGCAGAGGGATCTGGGACTGTCAGTGAAGCAGAGGAGACAGCTCACAGTGTGTTTCCAGCATGTTGGCTCTGCAAGGCCTCTTAAGGAAAATTACACGTTTTGCCCTCAAAGATACATCCTCTTAGAGACTCTGCCCTTTTGTCTTCTCTCTCTTCCATGTGCAGTAAGGTTTATTCACCCAACCACAGACAGATTTGGGTTGTATGAGACCTCTAGAAGTCTCTGGTCTAACTGACCTGCTCACAGCAGAGCTGACTCGAGGCTTTGTTCAGGGCTTTGTCCAGTTGGGTTTTGAGGACCTCCAGGGAGTCCGTGGTCTGTTCCCAGGCTGCAGCACTCCTCTGGAGAGTCACCTGCTGTCCATGTAGCTGTCCTCACTATGTCTGTAGCTGCTTGTGGGATGTGCCAGGACTTTGTCAGGTGTTCTGATGCCTTCCCGCAGCATTTGGGCAACAGGTAGAGAGACCTGATGACCATCTGGTTTTTACCACTTTCAGGTCTTTTATTTTTTTAATCATTGTTTAATATCATTAAGGCAGTTTGGACACACACTGCTCAAGCATGCTGTACCTCCGAGCATTTTTTGTTGTGCTTCTGATAGTACTTCCAAAGCTTTTTTACCCACTCACCCCCTTCCCATGCATGTAACACTATTTTGGCTGTACAAACACCAGGAGAATTTTCTCTTGGACTTGATCACTGAGTGGAGTTGGTTTTGAAGCTGAATTGCTCTCCAGATAGCATTGCTGCTGAGGGTGAACTTAGACTTGTTACACCTTTCTGTGTTGCAAAGCCTTGACGCTTAGTGCTTGGGGGGGATCCTGGTCTTGCAACATGTGAGGGGATCCAAGCCCTTTCAAAGTGCTGCCAGGATGGCATTTTGGATGGATGAGGATGTTCCTGTTGGCTGTCTTAGAATTTACTGCTATGGTTAGCAGCAGATAATGCTGAGATTGAGGAATGTTGTCAGTTATGTTTGAAGTGTTGCAGTGTTACCTAATTCCAGGCAGTTCTGTGAGATTTCTGAAATTTGTCCTTCTTGCACTTTCTTGAAACTGAGGTGAAGTTTCTGGAATGCAAGCTCAAAATCCAGTTTGGTCATTCTCACCTTTGAGGAATTTGCAGGAGACTTGTGGTTGTGTTTTGCAGCACCAGCTGCTCACTACTGGAGGATTTAGGCTTTCTGGGTTCAGGGTGACTGTGGTACTACATTTGAGGCCTGCAGCCCTGAGCTTGGGCTCCTGCTGTAGGAAAATCTAGCAGTGATCTTCTCTCCTGGGTTTGGGACTATCAAAAAATAATTGCTGGAGTCATGATGCTGCTGGTAATATTCTGGAAAGGCCCTTTTTTTCCCTGTGTACCAGTTCCTGTTGTGTAGACACTCCCAGTCACGCAGGAAGACTGACCTGAAGGGGACATGGTGAAAGCTGCTGCAGTTTGCACTGATTATTGAGAACCAATAATACATTTGGAGGTGAGACAACGTTCAGCAAACCCTCCCTGCAAAGCACAAGCTGAAGGACTTGACCAGTGGCATCTGCAGGAGCTGTGGCTGACTTGGAGTGAGTCACTGCATGTAAAACCTCCAAGTCACAGAGGGCTTACAGATCCCATGGTCAGTTGTATAATCATGTGTTTATCAGCTTGTTCGGCTTTGATTTCGAGCTTTTTGCATCCTTGTGTGCATTTGTCTGTATCTCTAAGGAGTTATCTGCTGTAGATCTTCTTACCTTGTGATTTTTTTTGGGATGGGTCATGTCTCCCCATTTCTTTTCAGTGAACAAAACAGGTTTAGCACTGGAGAGTGTTTTCTAAACCATGGTTTATTCATAAAGCAGTGGGATTCTTGTGTCACTGTGTCAGATTTTTTTTGTTTTTAAATTTGAAACATCTCATGTCTTCCAATAACTGTTATCAAGTGTTGACAGTAGCCAAGAATGAGACTATAATGGTGTAACATGGTCCTGTGTGCAAGTACCACTGTACTGAATGTCACCAAGTGGGCTTTGTGCTCTTTGAAGACTGAGTTTGCAGCTCAGAGAGCTGCCTCTCCAAAAGCACTTTTAAGTAACAAAATCCTTTGTGCTCCTTTCTGGAGAATTTTGCTTGGACTGAAACCTGGTCCACAGTAGTGTGCTTGGTTTACTGGTAATTCTTTGTAAATTCTTTAGAATTTAAATGAGTTAGCCAATACGTAATAAAGGTTTGCAGTACTTGAATTTAGAAAGCTAGCAGCTGTCCAGATAAACTCAGATAAGTCACAGCAGTGAAGCTGGCTTTTGCTGTACTCACCACTCAAAGTATAATATTGTTAATGAAGATATGTTGACTGAAACCATGCTGGTAGGACTTGATATTACTTTCTTAATGTTTTATTGATTGAACTGTGTATTGACACTGCTGTTTTTGTTGAGAAATACTAGGTTGGGTGTTACTGTTTATTCAAAAATTTGGCACAGAAAAATAGAAGCTTCTTCCAGAGCTCTGCTCAGGTCTTACAGACCTTGTAAATGGGAAGTGGCTGAAATACTGATTTAAGTGTCTTTTGTAGTTACTAGTTAATTATTTTCGTATTTCAAATGATCTCTAATAGTGAAAAAGATAATTCTTCAGCCTTCAAAAGTATTGAAAATCTAAATCCACATCCACAAACAAAAGTCCAGGACAGATACCCAAGCAGTTGCTGTTCCTTTGTTAGAGGAAAGCAGTTACTGCATGGCTGTGGGATTTTTTTGTGGGCTGTAAAGACTTCTGAGATGCTCACTTCATCGGGAGGGACTAACAACAGCATTTTTTCTTGTCTGTTTTTAATTAACTGTTTGATGGTAGATCCTCATTTCTGTAGGTAGGCCACGTATTCCCCTGCTAATGGTTACCTGAGTTACGCCACCACTGATTCTTTAATAAGCTGGATAAAGTCCCAGGTAGTCACTTGGATGTGCTTAAGTGTCCTGGCAGAGATGTTGCACTTTGAGCTTCCAGATCTGAGAGAAGATCCCATGTGTCCCCTCTTTGGCAGAAAGGGCTAGGCAGGTCTGGTAGTCACAGGTACTGGATTTGGTGGTCAGTGTGGGGGGCACACTTGAGGAGGACCCTCAGCTGTCCCATCACTCCTCTGGAAATGCTTGCTTGCTACCTGAGAAGCATTCTGCAGCAGGCTGTTGTGCAAAAGACTTTGCTCCTTCAACTTACTCTTCCCAAGACTGTATCTGCTACTGAATACTCCAGGGAGTACTTACTCCTAAGTAAGGAGTTGCCAAATGGAGCAGTTGTATCTGCTGTTATAAGTGCAGGATTTCAGCACGCTGCCTCCTCTTGGTTTGGCCCAGCCACGTTGCAGTGTACTCTCCTTGCTGCCAGTTATGTGGCTGGAAGAGAGGAAGATTTTGAGCAGACCAGTGACCAAACCCCAGTGACTGAGCTGTGCATTAGCTGGTCCTGGAATAAGAGAGGTGGTGACTTGTGGTGGATCATTTCAGCATCTGCCAGAAACAATAAGCTATTCTGTTTCTGTTGCAGAAAGTGAGAAAAGACTTTACCAGAAATAAAGTGCATGCTCTGTTTGCAGCTTAACTCACTGTGAAGCTCAGCAGAAGGCTCAGACAAATCTGACTGCTTGGGGCAGACAGAAGTAGAGCTTCTTACCTTGCTGCAGTGGAGCAGCTCTAATTTCTTCAGGTTGAATTTGATTTCAGAGCAACCCACAGAACTGGAAAATACCATTCTTTCCTGTTTTGAGAGCCGCCTTCCTCATCCTTATCAGCTGGTAGTTGAAAGCCACTATAAAGAATTCATTGTCAGGGACATTCCGTGCTTTCCCACTTAGACTGTTTGTCAGCATCACCTTGGGTCCAGCCTCAACTCTTTAACTCCATCAGCTTTTCCAGATTGATTTAAATGCATCAAGAGTTGGCATTCATCTGCCCTGTATCACCTTAGAGCTCTGCTGCAGCAGGTTGAAAAGAAACAAAAGGAAAATACTTCTAAAAACTTAAATGTTAATCCACAGAACTTAAAACCACTGGAATTTTAGGAGGTCCGAAGTATAAATTGGCTGAGAGTGGGATTAGGCAGATTCACAGAGGATTTGCCCAGTACAGACTCTTAACAGGGGCATTGTCAGTGCAGCTCAAGCCAAGTGGTTCTTCAGCAGCCGCGTCCTTGATTGGAGGATGTGCTGAGGAGGAACATCCTGTTAGTTGTGTTTCTTACACTCTCTCCCCAGGTATCCATTCTGGGCGTGAATAGAAACAGGGTATTTGAGTACATGGTCCTTTTGCAGTAGTCCTTAGCTTTGCACATCCTAAGAAGAAGTCTTGGTTCCTTCAGCAGAACGTGTGAGCTTTTCTGCTGGGAGGATTCAGACAGAGCTGATGAGAGGGGACAGGACCTCGAGCACAGGGGCCGAGCGCTGTGCTTCCAACCAGAGCATGAGAGTGAGTGCTCTAACTGCGGCCTTGCCTCTGCAGAAAGGCCTGTCCCAGCCACATCCCAGCAGTTTGGAGTTGCTTTAATCTGTAGAATACTTGTTCTCTCTAAGACTTTTCTGTTGGTCGAGGACATTGCCATGAAGTCAGAGTTTTGTCTTGCATTGTAATGCCCAAAGTTTGAAAACAGTGTTAAGGTGTACACTGTTAAACCAGATGCCTTTGGTCCACTTGTAGGGCACATGAGTTGCATGACAAGTTCATAGATTGCTGCTTGCATTATGCTTTGGGAGGGAATGCCCAAATGGATTTCTTATGCTCCAAATGTTTCCAGGGTCAGTTTCTGCCGAGCAAAGACTGGGCAAGCTCAAAGTGGCAAATTCTTCAGGAGTATCACCTTAGTGGTTCATTGCAGACTTGTGCAAAGTGTCTGAGGTGATTCTGAGGGGTATGTTACCTCTGTTAGGTATACCTATAAATAAATGTTCCTTCTTCATCTGGATGCCTTGAGGTTTTTTCCTTATTATTGTAGGGTCTGCTGTCTGTCTGAATCTGGGTGGGGGATATCTTTGATCAGGAGACATTGTTCATATTCTGAGCAGCAGAAAAAGACTTATGTTTATCATCTTGGGAGAGTTCTCATCTGCTTCAAATCCTTAGGATCTTTCTTTCAGATATCTTTGTTTCTATTTCACTTCGTTCTTATTTCTGTCAGCCACCCTAAAACATGTATTAGATCCTGTATTGCTCTGGAATTGGCTTATTCTAAAAGTTGTGTCTCATCTTGTAACTAGAAGTGAACAGAAACACCAGAGTCTTTAGGGGTGAAACTTGCTGAGCATTTCTAAAGGTTACATTTGCTTTAGTTTCTGTTTGTGATTGTGGGAACAGCGCTTTATCTGCTACCAGGAAACAGAAAACATTACTGTGTATTTAGATAAAATAAGGAGGCAGTGGCTTTGAAATCCAGTTGTTGGGTATGATTTCCTTAAATTCCTGCTTGAATGAGTTTCAGAATTTGGGTACATTCTCTGTCCAAGTATGTTCTGTTTACTTCTGAGCAAACCATTTGTGAGTGAGAACTTGGTTGTCCTTTCGGAGGGAAGGATATAAAAAAGGAATTAAACAGCCATCATCAGTGAAATTGTTTCAGGCTTCCTCCTTCACTGATATAGATGAGTTATGCCCACTGTCAGCCCAAATAGACAAGAGTACTGAGTCTTCTCATTCAGGGCTTAAAGCAGTGCTAAATTTAGAATTGGAATTACTCTGATAGGGAGGGATAGGTTGTTTTGATTCTGGTGCCTTTATTGTAGTGTCTACTTAGAGCCTGTTTGGGGACATGATGCTACTTCAAGTCTTACACTGCTTTACCACTTGCAAACTCCAGCTCCTGCTCCCTTCCCCTCTTTGGGTTTGTCGGCCATTATCTCCTTAATGCGGATATAATTCAGTTTTAGACCCTGTTACTTGCCTCATCTCGAAGTCTTGACCTTTCTGTCTCATGATAATGTCGACCATGAGGAGCTGGGCTGTAACTTTCCCTCTGAGGCTGGCAGTCTGCATCACACCTTCCTGTTCAAGTGCACTGTTTGTGCCCTGCAAAGTCACACTGGTCTTTTTTTCCTGACACTGCATTGCATGCTTGTGTCTTATTCTTGCTACTTATTCTTCTTATGACAGCTTTTAACGTCAGAGCTTTACCACCTTTCTTCTTGCTACTCTCCAGAACTCCTCCCAGTTCTAACTTAAGCTTTTGTTTGTTCCATGTCTGAATATTAGCCCACGTAGTTTTGAGGCGATACAGTAGCTGTAGTTACACTACAGCATTGTTTATATCTGTCCTCTGGCAAGATTAATGCATCTCGTCATCCTGTGTCTTGTTAAGACTCAGACTTCAGGGCTTGAAAGGAGTTATTTCTACCTCTATGTTTAGGAGAAAAAAGGTATTTAAAAATTAAAGATGTGTTAGTTCCGTAAGAACAGATCAAGAGAAAGGACAGACCAGATTATTTGGATAGAGAAGAAGGCAGGGCTGGGGGTATTACCACAGAACATTGGTGGGGACCCTCCTGAATTGATGCTCAAGTCATTTCTGATACCCCACTGTGTCATTTAGCATAAGCTAGCTAGTCTCTTTGCCGTGTTGTGGTGAGGTGTGTGAGGGCTGTAGAGTTCCCGAAGGTCTGTTACACCAAACTACTGCATCCTGCTGCTGACTTTTGTACCCTCACAAGTAGAGGTGATTGACCTGCTGGTGTCTGGTATCCTGGTTATGGCCTTGCAGCATTCCTGGGCCTTGTTTTACTCCAGCAGTGTTCAGGCGAGCGGACAGTTCATGTTCTGTGGTAGACTGCTTTTCATTAACTTGCAAGTCTCTCTCTCATTTCCAGTTGCCATCTTCTAAATGGATTCCAGTGAATTTTCAGGATCTTTGGACCCCCTGTCCTTGCCTGACAAACCACTCATCGGTGATCTCCCTGCTGACATGGAGTTTGGTGAAGATCTCCTGGGCTCCCAAACAGCTTCTACCCAGGAAGTTTCAGTTCTTCAACCCCCTGGCTGGGATCAATCCAAGCAGATGACTGCAGACAAGGACTTGGACCTTGTGGTGAAAGCAGATGGCCTGCCTGAACTAAATAAATCAAATGACCGTGTTCTAGATGAACCTGGTGTGTTGGATATGCTGGAGAAACCTGATGTCTTAGATGATTTGGGTAAAACTTCTGACTTGGTGGAGCTAGATAAACCAGAGGCTCTGGATGGGCTGTGTAAGGCACAACCTTCCCAGGTCGTGGAGCATGGACTGGCAGACTCCTCTGCCCTGCCTGGAGAAGCCCTTGTTCCAGAAACAGGGAAAGAAGGGCAGGATGCACCAAAAAATTGTTCTGGGGATGTAAAGGAAGATGGTGCTGCTGCTATTCCTGCACTGTCTGGTGACAATGCCCCTGAATCACCCCAACAACCCATTCCTGACTCCGGGAACCTCAGCAGTGCCCCAGACACAGAAGAAACCACAGCACAGTCCTCGAGTCCCACAATGCCCCCACCCCAACTCAGTCTTAAACAAACAAAGAAGATGAAGTTGAAGGCACCAAGGAAAAGCTCACCTGTGCAAAGGGAAGGGCTGGCAGGGGAGGCAGAGGTGGAACTGAGCCCAGACAACAGAACTGCAGCTTTGCCCTCTGAGTCTGTGGAGGGAAACCGGGCAGAGGAAAGGGATGATAATGGGAAGAAGTCACTTAAAGAAAACAGTGTACTCAAAGCACAGGAAGCCTTACCAGCAACAGGTAAGTTGTTGGCTCAGCAGAACTTGGCTTCTTTTTGCTCAGGAGGTCATCCAGCTACGCACTGTTGAAGCTGGAGTCTGCTTTGCACTCCAGCTCGTCCCCTGCTATGGAAATAGCCAACTCTTCTGATGGTCTACCTTGTTAGAAGCAAAGCCTCTTGTGTCAAGGGGATAATGCTCTGGTGTGCACAAGCTCTTGCTCTGGCTTTTTTGGCTTAAACTGATTTTTGGTGCTTGTGGAAGCAAGGAGCTTCCCCAATAAAGCTGTGGCTGCACATCAGCTTGGCCTACACTCTTCATCACTGGAGTCTTTGCTGGAACTGAGAGTCACCAGCAGGTGTTTCCAGTAGGCAAAGTTCCTCTGCCCGGGCTGATCATCCCCAGGAGATGCTCAGTCTTGGTCAGAAGCAGTTGGAGGTAACTGCCCACCCAGCCTGCCTCCCCCATGCAGGGAGGTCTCACCCTTACAGGGCTCCTCCCAAGCTGTGTGTTGGGATCTGCAACTACAGGTGGTGGGTTTAAGAGCCTCCCACCACCAGAACTGTACTTGATAGCCAGGACAGGCTGGGGCTTCATGTGCTGACTGACCCAAATGGTGACTGCATTTGGAGAACACCTGTGCTCTTCTCTTGGAGAAAAGCAAGATGTTAGATGTAAGCTTCTTCTGTGCTTCTGTTCCAGGAGAAAGCCTGTCTGGGAAGGGAAGCGAGCTGCCAGCTGAGAAGGTGAGGAGAATGCAGTCAAGTATGTATGGTACAGGAGCATAGAGCGTGGCTCTGTGAGGGACTCTGGCTGTCTCATCACCCCTCTGGAAAGGAGTTTGCATGACTCCTGTGACAGAATGATCCCCATGCACTGGCACTATGCTGTAATGTGGCTTCAATGTGTCCCTGCTATCCCCAGCTAAAATGTCATTCTCATAAGTCTACTTCCCCTTCTCCTCTGTCTTGCCAACTCTGATCAGGTATCCATGGAGTTTTATCTGTTTTCAGCCTAGGTATTGGGAAGCCAAATCCCAGAAGTTGGAACTTCACCATAATCTGGGATATTTATCCATGGTTGTCCTAGCTGATAGTTAGCCTAACTATTTTCTGAATGTCTTCTAGGAGCAGAAGAGAAGCGAACGACCCAGAAGATCAGAAACTGCCAGGACTGAAACTGTGAACTCCTCTGAGAGCAGTGAGTAACTGAGGTTGGCCAATGCCTGTTTTCAGCTGGAGAGAATGGCCCAGATCCATTGTGGGCAGGTGGTTCACGGTGTGAGTACAGTGGGAGCTCTGGAACCTCTGTGCAGACTTCCCTTCTATGCAGGACAGGTCCTTTCAACCCACAAGTCCTGGGGTACTTGCCTTGCTTTCTCAGGGCACTTAGGTCAAAGCAGAGAGTGTTGTAGTACTTTTACAGTGCTGTGTGGGCACCAAGCACTAAGTAACAGGATGAGACTCAGAGGTGTTCCCAGGAAATCCGTCTTCCATCTCCTCACCCAGGAGCTTTCTTCCTTTCTCTCTATGACAGCAGACTGTCTGAAGGAAGGTTGCATCTTGGGGATTTTCCTGCAGAAGTACATGAAGTCTCTGTTCTTTTGAGATATTGAATGTCACCCTGCCATTCCCTAGTATTTGTGTGTTGCCTCTATTCCCTGCCTGTGCTAGAACGTGGTGATCAGCGTGTTCCCTTTTAGATCTAACAGTTCTTACAGGGTAGAAGTTCACACTCTGGGCTTCTGCTCAACCTTGGCATATCATGACTTCCTAGAGAGGAATTGTATTTGAGCCTGGTTTGTTTAAAGACCTCTTGATTCATCTCCAGTTACAACAGAATTTCTTTTAAGGGTCCCTTTATCATTCCACCCAGACAAGAACAAAGTACGTAGAGGGACTCTAGAAAGGTGACTCAGAAAATCCCAGCGTGTGTCTCATGGCAGAGTTTCTCACTTCCTAATGAGGGGTTTCTGATCTTCCTCTGCTGCTTTGCAGTTCCAGTCTCTGACGAGGACTCTGATGCCATGGTGGATGATCCCAACGACGAGGATTTCGTTCCTTTCCGTACGCGGCGCTCCACGCGGATGTCCCTGCGCACTCAGATGGCCCAGCGAGCCGCCCGCTCCACCTTCACCAAGATGACCTGTGCCAACTGCCGGACCCCTCTGCAGAAGGGCCAGACTGCCTACCAGCGAAAAGGGCTTCCTCAGCTCTTCTGCTCCAGCTCCTGTCTCACCACCTTCTCAAAAAAACCACCCGGCAAGAAGATATGCACCTTCTGCAAAAAGTGTGTGTTCGTTCCCCTTTCCTCAGTGCTCCCATGCTTGTGACCCCACTCAGCTGCTCCACAGCCCTCCCTGTCAATCCCCTTCCTATGGCCCTCGTTCACCCACATCACTCCTGCCCACTGCCAGCTGCTGCCCCATGTCTTTTCACACACTGCCTTGTCCCCTGCTCCCTACCCCCCTTTCACATTCTTGCTATTCCTTGCCTGTCCCCAGAATTAGTGCCCCATATTCCAGCCTCCCCTCAAAACAACCTCCTGCATGTTCCGTCTTCAGACACCACCCTTGTGGGCCAGGACAGAAGCTGCTGTCAGACAGTTCTTGCCAGCTTTTTGAGACACCAGAAAGTCCTGTGCATTGCAGTGAGCCATCCTATCTCTATGTGGCAGGACTCATATGTCCCTGCACTAACACATCCCCTCCTGATCCCCAGGGAGATCTGGAACACCAAGGACTCTGTGGTTGCCCAGATTGGTTCAGGTGGCTCTTTCCATGAGTTCTGCACCTCTGTCTGCCTTTCCCTCTACGAGGCCCAGCAGCACAGACCAGCACCTCAGTCTGCAGATCCCTCGGACACCATCCGCTGCAGTGTTTGCCACAAACCTGGCGAGGTAATCAAATCCCTTGTTCTTCCCATGTCCTGGATGAAGTGCTTAGGACTTGCAACACTTAGTCTTGGTCAAGACCGGGGCACTTGCCAGGTTTTCCTGTGTTGTGAGGCCTCAACCCGTGAGCTGGCTTGGGCTCACTCCCAAGCTTCTCCTTGCCCTGAGGCTCACTGCTTCCTGCCACTCTGCTCTCCCAGTTACTCCTCTGACTTTTGGCCAGGGAGGCCACCCTGAGTCCACACCAGCTCTCCAGTATGGCACTTCCCAGAGTTTTAGTGCCTGTTATCCCAAAGGCTGTGCTTGTAGTGGTACAGCTGCTTTGGAAGGAGGCCCATGGTGGTTTGGGGAGTGACAGCAGTGATGTCTCTGCAGATCCAGCACGAGGTCAGCAATGGGAACATGATTCACCGCATCTGCAGTGACGCCTGCTTCACCAAGTTCCGGGCCACCAAGGGGCTGAAAACGAACTGCTGTGACAACTGTGGACTTTATATCTACAACAAGGGCTTGCCCCTGGAGTACCTCTTCCATGAAGGCCAGCAAAAACGCTTTTGCAACTCTGCGTGTCTCAACAGTTACAAGAAGGTGTGTGGAGGCAGCTGCCTGGGGTGAGGGGGCTGTCTCTGTGGGCACACAGCAACTTTGCTTGGTGTGGCACAGGGCATTTTATTAAATAGCAGGTGACTCGAATCCTCTTGGTCTTTTATTGCTGACAAAGCAGTTAAAAGATTGCTGTGGGGAAACTTTGAAGTAGGCAAACAGAATTGATTTAATCTGCATGTGGCCCACCAGGACCCAAGCATGGGCCAGAAAGTCAGTGAGCTGATGGTAGAGTGACACTGGTATATGCAGTTAGCATGGACTGGCTTTTGGAAGTCTCCCCAAAGCTGAGCTGGATATGTTCCTCTGTCACCTGAGCAGTCCTCACTTAACTGTCTTGGATTCCTGCCAGGCTAGCCTTGAAATGAGAAGTTGAAGTGCCAAAGGCAGCTTTTTTTGCTACCACCAACTGAATCCGCAGACTATGAGCCTGTCCCTGGCACCAGGTGGTCACTGCAGGAGAGCAGTCCTGCGGTGGATACAGCAGTGGGGTGGGATGTGATAGCTGGACCTTGCCAGCTGTGACGGTCTCTTGGAAGCTCTGTTGTGCTCTGTGTTTGCAGAAGAACACTCGAGTCTACCCCTGCATGTGGTGCAAGACGCTGTGCAAGAACTTTGACATGCTGCCCAACGTGGATCGCAGTGGCAAGATGGGCCTGTTCTGCTCCATTTGCTGCACTACCTCCCACAAAGTGAAGCAATCAGGCTTAGTTGGTAAGAGCACCTGCATAGAGGGAATCATCACCTCTCCACTCTTAATTCCTTCCTTGGTATTGTTTATTGCTTGTGGATGGGACTGAAAAGAGGGTAAAAGCCTTGGGAAGAGTCCAGTGAGACAAGTGGAAGTGCAGAGGGAGGAACCATTGCAGCATGTAGACATCTTAATACAGAGGGTAGTGTACATTGCTGTTCTTGAGAATGCAGAGAGCAGTTGTTGTGCTGGACTGTGCTGGCATTGTCCTTTCCATTACATGGGGTACTGGAGTGTCCAGGAATGGGACAAGTATTGCAGCCTGTTTTGTCCAAATTCCTATAGAGCCAGGGTCACTTCCTTGAACTGCTCTGCTCTCCATCTGTTTAACATTTCTGTCCTAGCAGAATCTGGTGCTCTTAGTTTCCTGGTGTTCTTGTCCTTTGCTTTATGCTGATAGCTTGACAGACTGAGGATGAGTGAGTAGCTTGCATGCCATCCTCAGAATCCAGTCCCACATCCTGTGCTGCTGCCCTCACCAATTCCTATCTGTTTCATCAGGTCCCCCTAGACCCTGCAGCTTCTGCAGAAAGAGTTTATCTGAACCCTGCTATTACAACAAGACAGACCGGGTTGTCTACCAGTTCTGCAGCCCCAGCTGCTGGACCAAATTCCAGGTACTGAAATATTCTTCATGATGGGCTGGGCCGTGGAGCTCATGCCTCCTTTCACACTTAGCAGAGGCTCCACCTTCCTGGAGCATCTCAGGGAGGGTTCCTAAGAAAGTCTCTTCTGGAGCACAGGAGTTGCAGTGACTGTAATTGCTCAAAGCTCAGTCTTGGCCCTATCTCCCCCATCCTCCACTGGGATAAAGTGGGCTGTAATTCCCTCCTGTCCATCAGGTTATGCCCAGCAGGAGGGCAGTGCAGAGCTGTGCTGCATGAGTGGTTTGAGATAGAGTGGCCTTATGAGAGCACAAGCAAAAGCACAAGTAAGCCAGCAAAATACAAGGCACACCTGATAGCTGGGTGGAAAGGGGCAGAGCTGCCCTCTCAGCCCAGTGTCACCGAGAAATGTAAGTCTTCCAGGATGTGTTGTCTAACAATTTACAACTAGCAGGCCTGGACACCTCTTATTTGATAATCCTCAAAGGCTTGACCGGTGATTTTTAATCTTCTGATATTAAGTTTCAGCATATGTGAGATGTCTGTGGTACTCATAGGCAACTTCAAGAATGTTAGTTTTGTACAGTTGTCAAAGAACAAAGTAACAGCCAGGAAGACATGAGAAACTTAGGCCAGAACTTGGGCAACTGAGAAAACGTAGAGAATCTTGAGGTAAGAGTTAGTTACTGGCAGTTGCAGCATTTTCTTTTGGTATTTGGTTTGTTTGGGGTTTTTTGGGGGTTGAGGGGGTGGGGGGGGCATTTGGTTGGTTGGGATTTTTTGCTGGGTTTCGTTTTGTTTCTTTTTGTTTATTTGTTTGGGTTTTTTAATGAATCGTTGATGTAATCCTTCACTGAGGTCACGAAGTGTGGGGTAGTGTAGCTGTAGAGCTTTTAGAGTTGTAGACTCCATAAGACTTGAATCATAGAACAGTTTGGGTTGAAAGGGACCTTTAGATGTCATCTGGTCCNGAGGGGGTGGGGGGGGCATTTGGTTGGTTGGGATTTTTTGCTGGGTTTCGTTTTGTTTCTTTTTGTTTATTTGTTTGGGTTTTTTAATGAATCGTTGATGTAATCCTTC
>VXBT01006754.1:501944-519318 GCA_013400235.1 Oriolus oriolus
TTGTCCTGTTGCAGCAGGCTCTGCTAAAATGTGTGTCCTCATCTTGCTTATAAGCCCCCTGTAAGTATTGAAAGGCCACAATAAGGTTTCCCCAGAGCCTTCTCTTCTCCAAGCTGAATAATCCCAACTCTCAGCCTTTTTTGATAGGAGAGCTGTTCCAACCCTCTGATCATTTCCATGGCCCTCCTCTGGACTTGCTCCAACAGGTCCATGTCCTTCCTGTGCTGGGGACCCCAGAGCTGGAGGCAGCACTGCAGGTGGGGTCTCACCAGGGTGGAGCAGAGGGGCAGAATCCCCTCCCTCCCCTGCTGCCCACAGGGCTTTCGCTGCAGCCCAGGACACACTTGGCTTTCTGGGCTGTGAGAGCACATGGCTGGGTCATGTCCAGCCTCTCCTCCACCAGCACCCCCAAATCCTTCTCTGCAGGGCTGCTCTCCATGCGTTCATCCCCCATCCTGGATTGATACTGGGGTTGCCCTGCCCCAGGTGCAGCCCTTTGTACTTGGCCTTGTTGAACCTCATGGGATTCCCATGGGCCACTGCTCGAGTTTGTCCAGGTCCCTCTGGATGTCACTCTGTCCCCCAGGCATTTCAACTGCACGACTCAGCTTGGTATCGTCTGAAAACTTGCTGAGGGTGCTCTTGGTCTGCTGTGTCCTTGATGAAGACATGAAACAATCCTGGTTCCAGGACAGACCCCTGAAGGTCACCACTTGTCATTGATCTCCATCTGGACATTGAACCTTTGGCCACTACCTTCTGGATGCAATCATCCAACCAAATTCCTCATCCACCAAACAGTCCAGCTGTCAGTTGGACTTTTTCTCCAGTTTAGAGAGGATGTTGTGGGGAACTGTGCCAAAGGCTTTATGGAAGTCCAGAGAGATGACACACATAGCTCTTTGCTTCTCCACTGATGTGGTCACTCCATTGTGGAAGACAACTAGGTTGGTTAGGCAGGACTTGCCCTTGATGCAGTTGTGCTGGCTGTGCTGGCACCTCCTGTCCTCCATGTGCCTCAGCACAGCTTCTAGAAGGATCCATTCCATGATCTTCCCAGGCACAGCAGAGTTCATTGGTTTCCAGGGTCCTCCTTTCTACCCATTTTAGAAATGGTTGCAATGTTTCCCCTTTTCCCAACTGAGACTTCATTAATTCACCTAACTTGAATTATTGCCATATAAAATCAGCGTTGTAAACATATGAGTAAACCCATGCATCACCTGGATTAGGAATTGTCTTGCTGGCAGATCTCAGAACACACTTGTCAAAGAAAAAACTCTGAAGAGAATGTTTCAAGATGGCTTCTTGGAGATCAGTGTTAAGCCCAAGGACTTCAACATCTTCATCGATCATTTGGCAATAAAGTCAAAGTAAGCATGATGAAATTTAGCAGATGAAACAAAAGCTGGTGAAGTGTTAGCCCATGCTGCATTCAGGGCAGTCACAGAGAGCAAAGCAATTGGATTGATTGACAAGGCTGGTTCCTCCTAATGTGTGCTTAAACACAGTTTCAGTGCAAGATCCTGTGTCAGCCTTACTCAAGCAGTTTGGGGATGCAAATCTTGGGAAAGTAAGGATTTTGAAAAGACCTTGGAATTACAGCAGATAAGCTATTCAGTATGAGCATCTCAGCTTATAGCCACGCAGGGAAGGATGAATTTATTGCAAGTACAAGCAAGCGAACACAGAGTTAATGTTTGAGGGCCAGGAGCAAAAGAGCTACCTAGAATGATGCACAGATAGGAAGGATGTTCTCCAACGTCCACTTCATTTTCAATGTTGAAGAAAATTTGGAAGTATTCTGAAGAAAACCCAAAAATTAAATTTGGCCTTGAAAAATGCTTGTACTGAGGCACTTGCAGAATGTCTTATCTGAGGTTATCAGAAAGAAAACCAAGAATGACTATTAATAAATATATCCCTGTGGATAAGACATCAAATGCTAAATGCATTGTGGACAGGACACCAAATGCTGTTTTAATCTAGCAAATTAATATAGCAGAAAATGGGATGAGAGGCTGCTTGAGTTCTTAAGTTGCGTTACCTTGAAAATAGAAATCAGGCACCTGTGCTTCAAGAACTTTTAGAGAAATCCTCAGAAGAGGTAGCAGAGCCCCCATCTCTTAAGTTTTCAAATCCAGTGGTATGGCAGCTTGAAAGCTTGCCCTCCTGAGAAGAGCTAGACCCAGCACACTGGAAGCAAAGTGACATTACTCTCAAGAATCAGCTCTCCAGGAGCTTGAGACATGATGTGATGGACTGACTGAGCCCCCACAGTGGCAGCAGGTCCGAGGGGGCCAGGCAGGCTGCAGGCCATGGAGGTGGTGGCAGTGTGAGGCAGGTGCCTGCTGCCCTCCGTCTTCTCTCCCCCCATGAGCTGTCTCTGTCTCCTGCAGCGAACCAGCCCGGAAGGTGGGATCCACCTCAACTGCCATTACTGTCACAATCTTTTCAGCGGGAAGCCGGAGATCCTAGACTGGCAGGTGAGGACTTCCCCCGGGGGGATGTTGAGGTGGAGGCCAACACTGCTGAGAACCTCTGGGGTACTTCCTCTCACTGCTCTAAGCAGAGCTCCTCCTGTGCCGGTCCTCTGAATGCCTTAGCTGCAGACACCTGCCTGGAGACTGTGCTGAGTGCTGCACTCCTGGTGTTCAGCAGGATGTCAGCCACTCCTGCCAAATCCTGTGCGGGGAGAGCTGGGGACTTGACTCAGCCCCGTAGTCTTTCTCCTGCTTCCCCGAGAAGTGTAGGAACCTCCTGCTGGCCTGTTTGACCTGGCTGTGGTCTCTTTGGCAGGACAAGGTGTATCAGTTCTGCTGCAAGGACTGCTGCGAGGACTTCAAGCGGCTTCGTGGGGTGGTGTCTCAGTGTGAACACTGCAAGCAGGAGAAGCTGCTGCATGAGAAGATCCGTTTCTCTGGAGTGGAGAAGAACTTCTGCAGCGAAGGTACTTGGGGAAGGCATGGGAGAGGCAGAGCCCCCATGCCAGCCCATGCTGGGGGAGGAGAAGAGAGCATGGAGAGGAACAGAGGGGAGATTGTCTTAGCCAGGCCCTGGGGCAAGAGCCTTGCCATGCAGTGAAGGGAGGACTGTTGTGGGGATGGCTTGCTGTCCAGCCAGGCCCTAGGGCAAGATCTTTACCGTTCATTGTGTCCTTGGGGAGGGCCTTCTCACAGCTTTTCTCTCTCTGGGGGCTGGGGAGACAGCAGGTGGCAGCTCCGCTCCTCCTGTCATCATGCACTTCTACGCTCTTGCGTCTGGGCTGGCCTGACCTGGCCTTGCCCTGCCTGCTGGGTTCCTGCACACAGGAGGTTGGAGTCAGACTCTTCCTAGAAGCATGGAGGTGAGAGATGGCAAGTCCCCGTGAGGTCCCATCTTATCCCAGCCCCAGGGGCCAGTGCTGGATTGTTCCCTACAGTGTGTTGCGTGTGCTCTGTTGTCTCCGCAGACCTGGATTCTGGTCATGTTTGGGTCAGGGAGGCCCCCAGTTCATCCTGGGAAGGTTTCACTCCTATTGTTTCTCCGCAGGGTGTGTGCTTCTTTACAAACAGGATTTCACCAAGAACCTGGGCCTGTGCTGCATCACCTGCACCTACTGTTCTCAGACCTGCCAGCGGGCGGTCACCGAGCAGCTGGAGGGCAGCACCTGGGACTTCTGTAGTGAAGACTGCAAAAGCAAATACTTGCTCTGGTACTTCAAGGTCAGTATTGGCACTGGCAGCTTGTGCTAAGTGCTGTGGTGGGCACGGCACCCAGATAAGTGGGCATTGCACTGAGGAAGTTCGCACTGCTGGAGTCTGGCTGGCACTGCTGCGGAGAACCTGGCACTGCTGGAGTCCTGCCTGGCAATGACGGGACACTGCTACGGGGAAGCTCACGTAGCTGGAGTCCCCAGCTGATCCTGCCAGACAGAGCACTGCACTGAGGAAGCTCACAGTGCTGGATCCGCGGCCAGTGCTGCTGTGAGAAGTTCGCACCGCTGGAGTCCCTGGCTGGCACTGGCAGGGCACTGCTGTGGGGAAGCTCACAGCACCTTGCGATGTGCACCTTTCACTGGAGAATTGTGTTGCACTCGGAGGGGGTGTGGTTAGTTACTCGTTGTTTCTCTCCTGCTGATGCGGGCTTTAGGCAGCTCGGTGCCATGCCTGCAAGCGTCAGGGGAAGCTGCTGGAAACCATCCACTGGCGGGGGCAAATCAAACACTTCTGCAACCAGCAGTGTCTGCTGCGATTTTACAATCAACAGAACCAGCCCAACCTGGACACGCAGAAGGGGCCCGAGAGCCTGCTGAACAGTGAGTAGGAGGGAGGGAGGGGACCTGCATAGCTCAGTCTGAGAGACACAGGGAAGACTCAACAGCAGGGGGTGGAAGCTGCCTGCCCAGGACTGGAGGAGACGCTAGGGAACAATCCTGCACTGGCCCTTGGGGGGGAAAGGACGGAGTGGGACCTAATGGGCTTCTCCATCTCTAACATCTATGGTTCTATGACACACAGGGCCCAGACGGGAGGAGCCGGTGCCAGCGTGCTGCCTGTAGCTCACACTCTTAGCGAGGATACTCAGGGATTTAACATCCTCAAGTTGCCAGCGGAGAGCTCGATTTACAGGGTTAGGGGACAGCGTGGTTTGGCATGACAATCCACCTGCAGCCCCACACCACCTCCGAGCTGTG
This sequence comes from Oriolus oriolus, assembly GCA_013400235.1. Classification (NCBI taxonomy): domain Eukaryota; kingdom Metazoa; phylum Chordata; class Aves; order Passeriformes; family Corvidae; genus Oriolus; species Oriolus oriolus. The sequence goes on from VXBT01006754.1 coordinate 506,620, forward strand.
ACCTTCTCAGATCTCATAAACTAATCTGGATTGGGCCAGGTCAGTGCTTGGATGGGAAACATTCAAGGACAAAGAAGGGTGCTGCAGGAAGTGGTGCTGGTGATGCTGTAGGTGGGCTCTCCTTCAGCCAGAGCTGAACCTAGAACGGTCTTGAGGGAGCACTGAGCTGCTGGAGGCACTGTGTCTTGCGAAGTTAGATTGGAGTCCTACCACTTACTCAGAGTTCACTGCAGCTTTGGGGAGTTGCCAAGCCTGCGTCCCAGATAACCCCATTCTGCATCCATGGAGTTCCAGCTGGAGAGGAGATTTTCGCTGCCTGTTGCCCCATTTCCTATCATTAACTTGAGCCAATTCCTTATGGAAGATTGCAAAGTGCTTTGGGATCCCTCAGGATGGAAGGTGCTCGTAGTGACAGTGACAAGACACCGCTTGGCCCTCGGACACCTGCAGTCTCATTCTGCTTGGCCTTTCGTAGGCCACCATCTCCTGGGTGACCTGGGGGATGTAGTTAAAGTGCCTGCAGCTTATGGTGGGACTTGATTCGGTGCATCAAGCTTCAACACATGCCTGCATCACAGGTTCGGGGCTTTGCTGCCCTCCCTGGGATTTCGTGAGGTGGAAAACCCTGGTTAGGGTGTGCCAAGGAGGGGAAACCAGGACAAGGACCTTTGCATGAGAGACCTCATCCTCCATCTCCACTCTTGAGGTTCCTCCCCTGACTGTAGTGCGCTGGTCATAGGACAGGTGAAGCTCCGGATGTCGTTGCTGCTTAGGCAGCAAAGCAGAGCTGCTCTGCCAGAAGCAGCAGGTGCCCCCAGCTAGGGGAAGCCCAACCTGCCTTTGAAGAGCCACGCTCCATAACAGGCTGTGTGAGGTGCAGCTCAAGTGGCAGTACACTGGAGTGACCTGGATAAGGAACTTCTGGTTTTTGCTGGCATGGGGGTGCCCATGGGAATTCTGCTTGATGGTTCACAGTGTTCTGCTGGCCAAGGAGGAAGAGTTGTGTGACGTGCTTGTTCCTGTAGCTCACCAAGTGATTCCACAGCCCTAGCCATGGTGTTCCATTTGTCGTCTGCTGTCAAGGCATGTCACTTGTGAGACACCAGTAACACTGCTTTTGGGACACAGCACAGTGGGCAAGCTCTGCCTGCAGGAGGAAGCATGTTTCACACTGTTTAGCCATTGTCTCCTTGGAGCCGTGGACCACAAGACTGAGAAGTACCTTCACCACCACCACCAACCACAAGAGTCTCAGGCCTCCTCCACCACATCTCTGGAAGTCCCTCAGAACTTTGCTGCTTGGTACGTGGGGCATCACCCTTCACTGTGCCACAGCTGCATCTCTGTGCAACCTGTAAGGACTAAAGGGAGCCAAGGAAAAGCCCTTCGTAAGTCGTCAGTGCTCAGCTGAGCACAAGTTCCAGGATGCCCCAGCAGCTGCTGTGCTTGGTGGATGCTTCTGGTGGCACTGGGCCCTCTGTATGCTCTGGCACACCAGTCCCCTGCCAGATGTGGGACAGCTGTGGACATCCTTGCCCCAGGAGTGTGGCGTACTGCTGAGTTTGCAAAGGAAGGATGCTGGAGCCAGGACCCATTTCACACAGCTTTCCAGCCCACTGTGCTGTGCAGGGGATTCCGGGAGGAGCAGCTTCTGCCTGGTCTCCTGTGGACCTGACAGCTGGGTTGCCAGCTTGCAAAGGACTGTCTGGATTTCAGGCCCATCTTGGACAGAGCTGCTTATTCTTGCATATTCTCTTGCAGCCAGTGATTGCCTAAAACCATTAATTCCTGTGATCCAGTGGCTGCTACCAATCTGGTGATCCTGAGAGTTCTTGTAGCTGATCATATAAGCAGACGTTCCCTTGCTGGGAACAGTTCATGTAGTGTGGGATTGAGGAGCTTCTGCTTCAAAACTGTGCCCAGAGACTTGCAAGAGGAGCTGGCTCTGCACTGGGCTGTCCAGCTGGAGAGGGTAGAAATCACAGTTGTGGCAGGCAATGCCTTGACAGCTCCTTATTGGTGTTGGGATGAGAGTAAAGAGCAAGCTGCGGCTTTCCTGGAAGCCTGGACACATAGCACATGGCAGGAGAATCTTGTTTTATTTAGTCCTAAATCATGGGCCAGTGGAGCGATCATGTTTGCTTTAGATTCTGCTGCAGCAGGAATTCTGCTCATAGCTTCTCTTTTCTCGTTCAAGCTGTTGGTGTTTCCTATCTGGACCGGCTGTCAGGGTGAGTTCTTGGTCCCTGAGACTGCTGCAGATCCTGTGGCTGAATGCTTAGCTGCAGACTAGGGGGAGCTTCCTCCAGCTGGAATTTATCTGTTGCCTCCTGTGGTGGTCAGCAAGTGGAGCCTGATGGGCCTCAAATTGTACAAGAATTATCCTGCATTTCCTCGGGTCAGAGGAAGTCTTCACAGTGTGAATGTCCCTGTGTTGGACCTTTAGGCATCTGGATCTTTCCTGAAGGACCTGTCTGTGTTTAGGAGTTGTGAATGGACCCGCCACTGCCTTTGGGTGCTGGGACCTGCTGCTGTCCTTGCAGGGGTCTCCGTTGTGCATGGCCCACGGGTAGAAGGCAATTCTTTTTGCCAGCCACTTGGGTAACCAGGGCTCCCTGGAGACTGGGATGAAGGTGCTCTGTTGGCTCACCAGCCTTTGAGATGGGTGCAGGTTCTCTGCAGAGCACGTGAGCTGGAATTATCATCCAAGGCAGGGTGATGCTGTCACCACCTGAGACCAGTGTCTGCCACATGCGCCTCTTACCTGCAGGTGATCCTCTCTTTCCTTAGGGGAATGGACTGCATCCCTAGGGCTGGGGCAAAGCTGTCTCTCTGCTTTCTGGGATATCTCATAATGCTGCTACTAGCTCTGTCACCTTCTTCCTAGGGATCTCGAAGCACTTTGCCACGATATTTGTTGCAGGGATATGGAGGCACAGGGAGGGGCCATGGCTCGGTACAGCAAGCCAATAGGCAGAGCTGGGATTAGAGCCCTGGATTCCTCTCTCTACAAGGGGCTGGGATTTCTCCTGACCTGCTGTGATGGGGAAGGGGTGGACTGCAAGGGAGCACAAAATGACATGGGGATTTTGGAGTTGTAGTGTCTTCTGAGGTGTTAGGGCTAGAGATTGTGGAAACATTAACTGTTCCTGGAGTGGCCAGGAGCAGTTTCTGGGGAGCCTGTCCCTGCTCTCTGGCTGCTTCCACCTCCAGTCCCAGCAGTGGGACATGTTGGCCCAGGAGCTCTTGAACTTAACAGTTGTTGCTTTCTCTTACAGGTCAGACTTCAGAGCCAAAAACAGCTGTCCCTTCCCAACAGAAGGCAGAAACTAACATGGTAAGACCCATTGGAGATAGGAGTTTGCAAGACAAAGGGGCTGTCCCCAAGGAGAGGACAGTTCTCCCATTGCTCAAGGAGATTTCGTTCTTCTACAACCAATGCATTTTGAGATGTCTGAGTAGTGGGAGGTGAAAAGAACTCCTAGGAAGGCAGCATCAACATATCTCCTGCAAGGGGGAGGAATAACTGTTCTCAGGAATCAATGATGAACTCCAGAATAGCCTGACACCGTGGCACTGGCTCCTCTTTGCACAGTGCTTTCCTGTGCCTGGGTATAGTTGCTGTCCCACTGTTCCCCTCTACCCCATGGGACAGGAGCCACCATTGCCAGACTCCTGACACAGCAGAGGCAGCACATAGGCTTGCTGCCTGCCAGGAACAGCTTGGCAGTCCTTCCTCACGGTCTGACCACGGGCGTGCCCATGTGCTGGGGACTGCCAGGCTCCAGGAGATGCTTTGGGAGTCATTCCATCTGTGCCTGCAGTAGGGAAGAGATTGTGCTGCCTTAGGTGGACACCAACCTCCTGCTTTCTGCATTTCCCCAGCTGTCAGCAAAGGCCTCCTCAGCCCAAACGTCTCCAGCTGTGCCGCCTCCCGCCCCACCTCTGGTTCCAGCCACCCCTCGGAAAAACAAAGCTGCCATGTGTAAACCACTGATGCAGAACCGGGGTGTCTCCTGCAAGTTTGAAATGAAGTCCAAAGGATGTCAGACAGGTAGGAAAACAAGACGTAACTGTAGGATTACAGGGGCATTTTGGAAAGGCAAGTGGCACGTCCCTGCTCCAGAGTGCCTGTGAATCCAGCCTGAAATGCTGCAGAGTGGCTGGGTGTTTGGCACTGTTCTGAGGAGTCTCTGTGCAGTTGTAGGGCACACATGGCGGGGCTGGGGGTAGGGAGCCCGTTTCCATCAGCAGCAAAAGGAGAGATGTAGAGAGCTCTGTAGCATGATCCCACCTCTTGTGGTACAACTCCTGTTCCTCTGGAGATCATTAGCTTGTCTGAGGGCTGTCTGCTAAACAGGTTCCACTCTAGTTCCTGTTGGGCATGTACGTGTGGTCTGCAGCATATGCAAGGCAACTAGACCTCTTAGCAGGGCTATGTAAGAGCAGGATTTGTACTTACGGCTCAGGCAAGCCTTTCTTGTTGCTGGGCTTGACTTTCTGCTGTTCCAGCTCTGCCCCTGAGTCATAGAAGCTGGTGGCTGGAAGGGCTGTGGCTCTGGATGGCTGGGGGCATGGCAGCATGCAGCAGGGCTGGGTGGAGGAACTTCTGGGATTAAGGTCACTGATGTATTTTTGCTCTTGTCAGAGGCTGACTGGAAGCCCCAGCTGGTTGTGTTGCCAATCCCCGTCCCGATCTTCGTGCCTGTGCCTATGCATATGTACTGCCAGAAAGTACCTGTGCCTTTCTCCATGCCTGTCCCGGTAAGCAACGGCTTCACCTGCTCGTGTTCTCCTTCTGTCTTGATCCTGCCTTGCTGCAGCCTCCCTGCTTCTCTGTTCATGCTCTTCTCCTGCCTCTGCTTTTATGTCGATCTATTGAGTGACAGTTTTCTGCCTGGTGTGCTGCTGTCCACAGGTGCCTGTGCCAATGTTCCTGCCCACCACACTGGAGAGCACAGAGAAGATTGTGGAGACCATTGAGGAACTGAAGGTGAAGATCCCCTCCAACCCCCTAGAGGCTGACATCCTGGCCATGGCTGAGATGATTGCAGAGGCTGAGGAACTGGACAAGGCCTCCTCGGACCTGTGTGGTAGGTTCTGCCATGGCTTGGTCTGGTCCAACAGCTGGGATCAAGGGAGGTTTGCCAGCTCTTGGAGCTAAAACACCTGCCAGGATTATGGCTCTTCCAAAGCCTTTGAAAAGGAAGAAGGAAAGAGCAAGTCCTCAGCTTTTGCTGAGGAGGTACCAGAAGGGAAGAGCTAGAGCAGGGAGCAGCATCTGCCGCTGTCCCTTTTGGGAGTGCAGTTGTGTGGCATGTGTGCAGCTCTCGTAGTTTATTCTTCCCTAAAGTAGCTTCCGATTCACAAAACCAGCAGCCCTGGTCTTGCGGGTCTTTTTACTTTACTTTTACTGCATTCCTGCAAATCACAGTGATGGGGGTTGTGGTTGAGGAAACAACAACCTTGCAATGTCTTGCTGTCCAGGGAAAGCTGGACAGCCCAGGTGTCGTGGGGCTGCTCTGAGCACAGGGCTGTGCTGCGTGCAGGGACCCCGACTTCATTTCTCAGCTGTTACAGGGAAAACAGACATAAGACTTCCCAGAAAGCTGGGTTTATGATGAACTTTTTCATTGCAGACCTGGTGAGTAACCAGAGTGCAGAAGGTCTCCTGGAGGACTGTGATCTGTTTGGACCAGCACGGGACGATGTGTTGGCTATGGCTGTCAAGATGGCAAATGTCCTCGATGAGCCGGGCCAGGACCTGGAGGCTGACTTCCCTAAGAGTAAGAGCTGGGTGAAGCAGGCATGCAGGGCTGCTTGTGCTGAGGGTCCTCCCACTGCCCTCAGCTGTGTGCACTTACCTCCCCATGCCCTCTGACTGACCAGGTGTGAGAGCCCTGCAGTGACTGCTTGCAGCAGGGGTGGGGAGACCACCACTCAGTGTGTGTTTGTGTAGACTAGACTAGACTTACTGTTGTGAACATGAGACCCAGAGAAGAGGGAATGAGAAGCTGATTTTAACAGCACAAAGAGTAGGGCAGCAGCAGTGGTGATGATGATTCCAGAGGATCCAGCAAGGTGAGAAACCTGGACGAGGCATGGCATTCTGAGAAGCTGCAGAATTGCTGAGTGTCCATTAACAGAAGGTGGAAGAAGAGGCAGGGACTTGCAGGAGCACAGCAATGCTGAGGCAGGATGGTAGCAGCAAACGACAGAATTGCGGTGCCTCTGCCAGGCTGTCCACGGTGCTGGCCTGGCACAAGGGAATGAAGAATATTCCTCAGGTTTAAAAAATAAAAAAAACTGTCAGAGAGGAAAATGTGGGGTTCTGGTTATTCTGAGAAAGCTTAGCACTGTCTGCTAGAGCCATATTTCCTTTGTTGGGCTGTGGCTAAAAGTTTGTGCCAGGCAGTGGTACAGGAGGTGAAGTGTTCCCTCTCCATTTTGCTGTAAAAATCAGGCCAGCACAGGGGGCAGGATGAGAAGTCTCAGCTGAGCCCTTCTGCCTGTGTTTCCTTTCAGACCCTCTAGACATCAACCCCAGTGTGGATTTCCTCTTTGACTGTGGGCTGGTGGGACCAGATGATGTGTCCACAGAGCAAGATCTGCCTCGAACTGTGCGGAAGGTGAGTTCTCTGTGGGTACCGCCTGTTTAAAGCTCTTGGGGTTCGGAGTGGGAGCTGCCCCCTGGGGTGTACGAGGTGAAGTGTGCCAGAGTCTTTGGTGTGCTGGGGAGGTTGTGCCCTCTCCCTTCAGGGCATGGTTGGCCTTTGGGCCACTCCTTGAATGAAAATACTTGCTTGTCACTTCAGAGGAGCTTTGAATGCTACAAGTCATGTGACAGCTGGTCTCTTTTCTTGCCTGTGAGCCTCGTAACTAATGAGCCTTGTTGGCTTGGCTGTCAGCAGAAGGGTGCCCTGCTGCCATGGCACACTGTAGGGAGCTGACAGTCAGCAGGTGTGAGGGGTGGTCAGGACTCCTGCACCTGTCCCAGGTAGCTGCCCAGTCTCACAGAACACCTCTCTGCAGGGGCAGAAGCGCCTGGTGCTCTCTGAAAGCTGTTCCCGGGACTCGATGAGCAGCCAGCCCAGCTGTACAGTCCTCAACTACTCGTACGGTGTGAATGCCTGGAAGTCCTGGGTGCAAGCCAAGTATGCAGGGGGAGAGACCAGCAAGGGAGAGGAGCTACGCTTTGGCCGTAAGTGCCTTGTCTGGATGCAGTGGAGCGGCAGAAACCTCCCAGAAGCTGGACCTCAGGGTATTGAGGTGCTCCTGATCTTGTAGGCTGTTGTCTGAGGCTGCTGTGCTTGTCTCTGCAGCCAAGCCCATGAGGATCAAGGAAGACATCTTAGCCTGCTCAGCAGCTGAGCTCAACTACGGCCTGGCCCAGTTTGTCAAGGAGATAACCCGGCCCAATGGGGAGCGCTATGAACCGGACAGCATCTATTACCTCTGCCTTGGCATCCAGCAGGTGAGGGAGGCCTTGCTGCCCTCAAGTTGTCTACAGCCAGACTTGGGGGCTCACATTTGGTGAGAGGAGCTTGTCCCCTTCATTCTGCCTTCTGGGGACCCAGGGAGGCTGTCTGGACTCTCCTTCAGTGCCTCAGCCCAGGGCAGCCGCCCACCTGGTTTGGTCTTTGTTTCCAAGCCCAGAGGGTAGGGTGGCAAGTATTCCCCAGCCTTGCACCCTTCTTGCACATCTCTGAGGAGGGGTGGGGGATCTCCCCAAACTCAGGCTCTTCTTTAGCACCGAGTCTGCTTTGTCATGTCCCAGGGTTTTCCTTGCAGCTCTCAGAAGTGCCTGCCCAGCAGCTCTGGTGGTGCAAGGAGGGGTGCTCTGCATGTGTGCCCTGGGCTCTCTGGGGAGGGTTTGCATTCCAGGTGCTGCTGTGTTTCTCTTGACTGTGTGTTCTGTCCTTTCTAGTACCTGCTCGAGAACAATCGTATGGTGAATATATTTACAGACCTTTACTACCTGACCTTCGTGCAGGAGCTGAACAAGTCCCTGAGTGGCTGGCAACCCACAATCTTACCAAATAGTATGTGTCTTCAGAGTACCTTCAGTCACCACATATATCCAGTTTGTGCTTGTAGCCTTGGATCCTCTGTCCTGATTGTGCTCCCCGAGCCTCAACCTTGGCATAGGCAGCGCAGTCCTGCTTTGTCTTGAGGTCATACTGACCCAAACCAACTGCAGGGGCAGCGTGGTTTACGCTTCAGCAGCTTCTGTGGCCCACAGTCAGGGTAGCTGGGAGCAGAGCACACGTGCTTTGTATCCTGGGACAATTTGAATCTTTACAACGCTTCACAGTGATGTTTCCACCCTTTGGCAAGGAGGATGCCAAGCCAGGAGGCACACTGGTGCGTGTCTTTGTGTTCTGACACAAAGAATGAGCCCTGCACAGTGTTCTAGGCCATGGCCAAGGTTGCTGTGCTGCTGCCTTGTGAATGGACTAACTTAGAGCTCTGCAGAGGCTTTTCATGGTGCTGTGATCAGGGCTGCCTTGCCTGCTGTGTCTTGTCAGTAGTTAGTTCACAGATCCAGCCTCACCTCTGCAGATTGGCTATCCCAGTGAAAGCCATTTGACTCCAGACCTGTGTGTGTAGGCAGGAGCTGGCCAGATCTCTCCTGCCTGCTGCTTTTCCTTAATCTGTCACTGAGTGTGGTGGAGCACTGACCTGGAGTTCACTGTTTGGCCATCTGTAGTGACAAGCAGTTAGGATTGATTTGGGTTCTTGCCTGTGGTTTGCCTGTGGTTTGGCTGGGGAGGCTCATGGCTGGGCAGAGCTGATGGCTGGGCTCATGGCTGGGCAGAGCTGATGGCTCTGGAGTAGTAACCTTGTGAAAAAAGGGATGCTGTGAAGCATCAGTCTTTTGCAGTGAGCTTTCCTGGGCAGGGTGAAGGGATTGCCACGAGGCCACTGCTAATGTGACCTGCTTCTCCCTCTGTGTGTTGCAGACACAGTTTTCTCCCGTGTCGAGGAGGAGCACCTCTGGGAGTGCAAACAGCTGGGTGTTTATTCACCCTTCGTGCTTCTCAACACCCTCATGTTCTTCAACACTAAGTTCTTTGGGCTGCAGACAGCGGAGGAGCACATGCAGCTCTCCTTCACCAACGTGGTGCGCCAGTCCCGCAAGTGCACCACGGCCCGTGGCATGACAAAGGTGGTGAGCATCCGCTACTACGCTCCTGCCAAGCAGAAGAAAAGCCGAGGTGGGTCTGGGGGAGCATCTCTGTTCCTCCCCTTGTGTCCCCCATCGGGATCCAGCCATGATCCAGCTCTTTCCCCCTCTGCAGATGGCGGCTCTGGAAAACGGAAGCGTGAGGAGGAGGTACCGATGCTGGAGCAGCGGGAGAACAGGATGAATCCCCTCCGATGCCCAGTCAAGTTTTATGAGTTTTATCTCTCCAAATGGTGAGGCTTTCTCTGGAGAAGAGGCATGTGCCATTTTGGGGCCACCTCTCAGTTTTGATGGGACCCTGTGGAGTGACTGCTGCTCTCCAGACATTTCTACATGAGCATGCAGTCTTGCCCAGGCTCTGTGCTGCTTGACTAGACCGTGTTTGAGAGAATGCTTCTCTCTGGCCTCTTCCACTTTTTACCCTTCTCCAGACTGGCAGGAATGTGCAGTAGGAGTCCAGTGCTTGGGTGGTTAGGGGTTTTGGCCTCGAACAAGGAGCTGCAGGCTCAGTTTGTTTCCTTATCCTGCTGAATGATGAGAGGCTGTGATGAGCTGTAAACACCCCCTTGCTAAACACATCAGGCCAGGCTGTCTGAGCCCCTGAAGCTGATAACCCAGGTCTCACCCTCCTCTCTCTCCACAGTCCCGAGAGCCTGCGGAACCGCAATGATGTGTTCTACCTGCAGCCCGAGCGGTCGTGCATCGCTGAGTCCCCGCTCTGGTACTCGGTGATCCCCATGGACCGTAGCATGCTGGAGAGCATGCTGAACCGCATCCTGGCCGTCAGGGAGATCTACGAGGAGCACAGTCGGCTCAGCAGCCTGGAGGATGACATGGACTGAGGATGAGGTGCTGCTGGACTGGCTGCACTCCAGCCCTGGACACCTCGTCTTGCTGCTTCCCATTGCAGGGCAGGGGCCACGCAGCACAGGAGGGGATGGTGCTGCAGCAGTGCTGTCCCCGCATCATTACCAGACTTGGACCTCCCATCCTGCTCGTTACAGGCATCCCCTACCTACGTGGCCCCCGCACTCAGCTCTGTCTCCAGTTCTGGCTGCTGGGTGAGCCATCTTCCCCAGGGCCAGTTCCCATGGCACAGGAGTGGCAGAGTCCCTGGGGCAGCTCCCCTTGCCCAGCCCGGTCCCTCCCCTACCCCCAGCCCTGCCACTGTCCTTGTCTCCCGGTGCCCCAGGGCAGGAATTGCACAAGATGCAGTGCACCATCGGACCAGTGGCCCCCAAAGCTTTTACTTCCCTCTTCCTTTAGCATTCCCTCACAAGGCTGGAAGTATCAAGGCAGGAACAGTAGCTCTGCTGCTGGGGCAGGATTGTCTTTTTGAGCCAGTGGGCATGAGCCACAGGCAGCCTGAGAGCTGTTGGGTCAAGGGGAGAGCTTTTGTCCCGGGGTGGGAGAGATTTGGGTTGGTTGCAAGGAGTGGACGGAGATCACGCTGGAACTTGTGGGCAGAGATCTGGCCTTGCCACAGGGACACCTCCCTTGAGTGCAGCCAGGATGCCTCCCTCTCTTTGGTCAATGTTTTCTGAGTCTGCTGAAAACTGATGGAGATGGGTCTGTGCCAGTACTGCCCCTCTCTCCCCACAGTTCCCTGTCCTGGTATAAGAACCCTCCCCTGTGCAAGGTGCCATCAGTGGGAACCTCTGCTCAGCCAGGGGCTTGGGCATTTGCTGGCAGAAACAGGGAGCCCTGCCTGGCCTCCCCCTCCCTCCCACAGCCACAGGCTGCCAGCGCCCTGCCCAGGGCAAGTCTGGCTCCAGCTGTGCCGCTCCCTGCTGCCTCCTGCCCCTTCTCGTGTTCTGATCGGTTTTCTTGAGCTGTACATGGGTCTCCTGTTGAGCCTGTATATATTGTTCTGGGCCCTGGCTGAGGGCCATCTGTTCTGTGTCCATGTGGAGAGTGAGCCGCTCACCAGTCTTGTTGTAGTGATGCCAGGGCGGTAGGACTAACCCTGTGTCTCTGGAAACCATTCATTTCAAATAAAGATGTGGAAAACTTTGGCAGCCCCTGGTTTTTCACCCTGGGCAGGGTGAGCTTTGTAGGAGAACAGGGCCAGTGTCCCAGTGCTGCTGTGCACCTCACTCCTGTCCATCCCAGCCTGTGCTGCCTGCACTTCCTACCTTGCCTGGCCCCTGCTGTGCTGCCAGCTCTGGCATGTGGTGAGGGTCCCTGCCCCAGTGCCCAGTGGTACCAGCATGGCATGCCCTGCCTGTCCATGCCCTGTGCCCTGCCCACAGGGCTGCAGCCCCACCCAACCCAGCAGTGGTCCTGCCCTGGCCATGCAGTGTGTCCGTAGGACGGAGCAGTTGGAGAGCAATGCCACAGTGCCCGTGAGCAGAGCAGGAGTCAAATGAGGTGCAGTAAGTGTTTTATTTTCTCTCCCTTCCCAGCTCTGCTCTCAGCCCTGCTGCTCCCACGAGTGCTGGAATGCCCCCAGTTGAGCAGTGTCCCCAGGGCTGTGCCCAGCTCTCATGCTGGCCATGGGCTCCATGCCTCGGGCCTGGCAGAGACTGGAGACACAACCACCACTGTGACCACCCATGCATTGCCCATCCCTGACCATCCCAGCACGCCCCATTCACACTGCCAGGTCTGCCGTTCGCATGTCCCTATGGGACCCACCAGCCACCCCTAGCCATGCACCTGCCTTCTTCAGTGGTGCCAGGCCATGGCAGGGGCTGCCACCCCTGGGCAAGGTGACGTAGGTGCTGCCGGGCCCTACAGGGCCATCGGGAGTGGTTAGGATGCGGGACTTGTGGCCCGGCCCCCGCCAGCACTTGGTGAGACCCAGGTGGTAGATCTCCACCAGGTTCAGCAGCAGGGACACGCAGGCCACCCCCAGCATGAAGAGGATGAAGATGGTCTTCTCAGTGGGTCGGGAGATGTAGCAGTTGACTGTGTTGGGGCAGGGCCAGCGGCTGCAGGTGTAGAGGGGCTTCAGCTGGAACCCGTACAAGACGTACTGGCCCACAATGAAGCCCACTTCCAGGAGAGCCTTGAAGACAATGTTGCAGATGTATGTCCTCAGGATGGCCCCTTGCATGCACACCCGTGCCCTCGAGTCCCCTGCAGGGAGCTGGGGCTGCCCGGGGCACTGCTGCCTGGCCCCGCTGCCAGCCCGTGCTGCCGCTTGCTGCTGTGCCTTCTCCTCCAGGTGCACCAGGTGCAGGATGTGGCCCAGATACACAAGGCTAGGGGTGGAGACGAAGATGATCTGCAGGACCCAGAAGCGGAGGTGGGAGATGGGGAAGGTGCTGTCATAGCAGGCATTTTGGCAGCCAGGCTGCTGCGTGTCACAGGAGAAGCCAGACAGCTCGTCACCCCAGACCCGCTCCGCAGCTGTCCCCAGCACCAGGATGCGGAAGACGAAGAGGACGGTGAGCCAGACCTTCCCCACCACTGTGGAGTGCTCCTGGGCATTCTCCAGCAGCCGGCCCAGCAGGCTCCAGTCCCCCATGGCACGTGCTGTGATGACCTGCAAGACAGCCACCCTCCAG
>VXBT01006754.1:523390-535849 GCA_013400235.1 Oriolus oriolus
TCCTCTTCACCCGGGGGATGACTCTGGGTACCCCCATCTCCTGGAGCACCTTGGTCTGCTGCTGCAGGCTACCGGCTGGTCCCTGGGGAGCCACCAGTACCCAGATTTAATGTGTAAAAGTGCAGCCGGGAAAAGGCAAACAGCCTTGTCAACGATTAACTCGGCTGGCCCGCTTCAAGGTCCCGCCGGCCAGCACCCCGTGTGGGACGTGGCGACCCTGCCGCTCGTCCTGGGCCCCTGGGCTGGGCTGCAGGAGCCCGCGCGCCATCCCTTGCATGAGGGTGACAATGGTGTCGCATGAGGACGGCAGGGTGGCACTGTGAAGCGGCTGGGGGCGGCTAGGGGTGCCCCCGCAGCGGGGCGGGGGGCGGTGGGCAGTGAGATAGCGGGGGTGGCCGGTGGTGCAGGGCGGGTTGGGGCCATCGGGGCCACAGTCTCAGTCTCCGATAAGCCGCCGCCGCCACCTGAGTCAGCAGCGCCCGGCGGGGAGAGGGAGCGGCGGCACCGCCCCGGTCCCGCACCCTGGAGGGGTTATGGGGGTTAGCGGGGGGCATACTGCGGGGCACTGTGGGCAAGGGGCTAGTGGGGCCAGGCTGACGGCATCAGGCTGGGTGGGAAGCACTGAGGGGATCCCGAGGAGGGCAGACTGGTGGGCACTGGGGTGGGCNCGGGCTCCAGAACGGCCCCGGGACGGTGCAGAGCGGGCGGGCAGGACCCCAGAGAGGCGCCGGAGCGGTGCGGGCCGGTCCCCGGGGGCCGGGCGGGGGGCGGCGGGGCCGCACCTGCCCGCGGCAGCACCCGGCGTGGGAACCCATCTAAAACAGAGTAAAAACGGAGAAAAAAAAACCAAACAGGAAAGAGGAGGGACCCGGGGCGTTGCTGTCCAGCACGGTGCCCGCTAGCTGTCCGGGCAGGGAGTTGGTGGGAGGACCAGAGGCCCCGGGGGCGGGCGGGAGCGTGGCAGCCCCCTCGCCTGTTTGCAGTGCACTGCAAAAGCCATCGGTCAAGGACAGGCTGTGCTGAGCAGCCGTGACCGGCGCTGCCTCCAGTGCTCGGAAAACTGCCCCGCCCGCGACCACGTGGGCCAGAATCGGCCTCTTTGTTAATGACGCTAATTGTGAAGTTAATTGGTGTCTGAAGTTGCTGCGAAGAGGTCGAAGACGTGGGCACGTCTAACGCAGACGAGCTGATGAGATGGGCAGGACTGAGCCAGCATCCGGATTCCGGGACTGGGGTGACGAAGCTGCTTGGCACTCTGCTGGGGTCAGAGAACGCGCAGCCCAGCAGTCTGTATCGGTACGATGGAGGAAATCAAGCTTGAACCATCACTGAAACACCTCCACTGTCAGGAGGACTGCAGAGAAGGCTTCCAGAGTCCCCTTTCCCCGGCCATTCTGCCCCAGGCAGGGTTGGCCCTGTGAACGGCTCAGCCTCGTCCCTGGATGACCACTGCAGTGCAGGGGCCGCTGGGCTTCCAGGCTTGGGCTGACAGCAGCACAGGCATCCTTGGATCCAGGCTGCTGTTCTCAGAGAGACAAAACCCTCTGGTCTGAGTCAACTGCCAGGAAGGTCACTGGCAGTGGGTGAGCACAGAAATCCTTTGTGCTGCTGCAGCACAGGGCAGAGGGGGTTGCAGCATAAGACTTAACAGCTTGTCCTGCCTGCCTGTGAGTCTGCTCTCCTGTGTCCTGAGTGCGTCCGAAGTGTGGGGAACAGGACTAGGGCACTGTCCCAGTGATTCTGCTGTGAAGAGCAGCATCCCTGCCCTCCTGCTGGCTGTGAATCCTCAAGCAGCCAGAGGCCATCCCCAGGTCGCTCACTCCTTCCCATGCCAGGGACACCTTTGCAGTTGAGTTCCCTTATGATTCTCTTTGCCAACAGCCCTAAACACGTCCCCTGAAGCAGAGGATGTCCCACAGTTGTCACGCAGATGTTAACTGTTCATATCCTCTGGGATACAGTGTCCCTTGAGCTTTGCCACGTCTCCAAAGAAAAGCTGTTGATGGTCAAGGACACCCTGGACAGATGGCAGCCTCAGGAGTTTTGCAAGGGCAGTAGCATAATAGCAGTGGGTTGTCTGTCACCAGCTTGCCTTGGGGTCCTAGCTGGGCTGGCCATGCTGGCGCATGTGGCAGCATGCAGCTGGGGCTGTGCAAGGATGAGGAGAAGAGACAGAAGGGCAGAGCAAGCCCATAACTTGGGGCAGAAAAGCATCACGCCTTCAAGAGGGCACTGGATACCCTGTGCGATGCCACAATGGGCAGCACCAGAGCTTTTAGGGAGGTCCAGCACAGGGTCTGGAGCACGGTGCTGAACAGGGTGACATGTGCCCGAGGCACTGGAGATGCAGAGGTCCCCGGGGAGAGCAGGGCATAGCCCCACACTCAGCCTCCTGCACAGCCTGTCCCCCTGCCTGCCCCGGCTCCCCTGGCTCAGGGCCGCGGCCCTGGCTCCAGTGTCTGCACGCTGCCTGGAGGCAATTCAGCCCCCCCACTCCGTGCCTGGTTTCCATGGCAACTCCAGTTGAAATTACATTAAAAAGAAATGAAACCAGCAGCTTTTCTGTTTGGCAAGTAGGGGGAGGGGAGCTCATCTGGGAAAGGCTGGGGAAGGGGTTCGAAGTTCGGAGGAGGGGTGCTGTGGGACAGATGAATTCCCACATGGGGTCCCAGCACCGGGGGCAGCAGGGATGGGGGGAAGCAGGGCCACCCGCCATGGTGGCACTTGGTGTTGGCAGTCCTGGATGGTATGGTGCCAGCTTGCATGTGTGCTGCACTGGGGGTCCAGCACCCTGACAGGGCAGGGTGATACCAGAGTCCTCCTGCTGCCTCTGTGGGGTGGGTGCCAGGGACATGAGGACCAGCACAGGACACTCCACCCAGCCAGGTCATCCCCGGGCCCTGCACGCCCATCCAAGAAGAGGCAAGACACACCGCTATTAAAAATATCACTTCTGTTTTATTTGGAATTTGTTACTCTGCGCGGGTGACAGGGTATAAATACATTCTCCAACGAGCATCCTTACCCTCAGCCCTGCGCGGGGTGGGGGCTGGGGCAGGATGCAGGGCCGTTGTTGTGCTGGCCCCGGGCAGTAGGGCCAGCAGGGCCATCGATGCGCTGGCCCCAGGCAGTAGGGCCAGCCGGCACCGGTGCGTCACGGCCGCCAGCATGGGCAGCGTCTGCCAGCCGGACCGTCTTGCACAGGGACGAGATACGGTGTCCCCACAAGGACCTGTCCCTTTCTCCTGCCTTCCCAGGCCCCAGGTGCTAGTGCTCACCAGGGGGGGCTGAGACTGGGGTACCCCACATGGGATCCCCTGCAGCTCCTTCTCCATGCCCGAGCACACCAAAGCCACTCGGCTTGAGCCACGTGTGGCTCGGTGGCCACAATAGCCCAGCAGATGCCCCAGCCCCAGCACAGGCGCTCCCTGCCCCATGCAGGCTGCATCACCCCAAGAGTCCCTGCCCAGGCGTCTGTTCCAGCTGCATGTCCTGGATGCCGGAGCTGGGGTCACCCCACGATGGGGGAAAGGCCCCAGTGGAAGCAACCTAGGAGGCAGAGTTGATGTCGGTCAGCAGCTCACCCTGGTCCTGTCACCCCGCTCCTGCCACGGGCTGCAAACCACTGGCTCTGCCTTCGGGCAACGGCATGGGCAGGGAGGGCACAGCATGGCCCTGGGGCAGTGGTGAAGGGATGTGGGATGCTCCTGGGGGAGCAGAGCAGGGTGAGGAGCATGAGGGGCTGTCCTGGGTTCATGGGAGTGAACAGACAGTGCTCGGAGCAGGTGGTGCCCACACGGGGCGGTGGGTGGCACTGGCCAGTGGCGGCAGTGAGGGACCGGGGCGGGGGTGCTCGCAGGCAGGCCGTTGGATAGGCTTTTTGGCTGAGATACGTGGGCACGGGTGACAGAGGAGGGAGAATATCAAAAAATACAAAAGAGCGCGGCCCCACAGTGCAGGAGGCACTGCCCTGCCTGGTGCCCACCCACGGCAGGCGGGCGCCATGGGGGGCCGGCACCGTGCGCACACGCTGGCTTCTAACTGGCTTTTTATTTTATATCAAGAACACTTGGTTTTAAAATCTTTACAAAGGACAAAACGCGGCGACTCCGTTAGTGTGTAAAGAACTAAAGATCTGCTTAAAAAACGTCTCTGCAAAGAGAAATGACTGACACAAAAGAGATTCTCTGCAGCGCAAAGAGGGGCAGAGGTGCCAAGTCTCCAGCCCAGGGCCCCACTCCCAGGGTCCCTGAGCCCCGGCACCAGCCCCAGCGCCTGCACCCAGCACAAGGCCAGGTCCCTGGACCCTGCCCATTCCCTCTGCCTATAGCACCATGGCCTGGGGCCACTTCTCAGCACAGTGAAGGAGCCTTTTCCAGGGCTGCCAAGATGCCTGGGGATGTCTGGGCACTGGCCGAGAGGGATGCCCAGTCCCGCCCCTCGTCAGTCCCAGGGTGCTCGGTGGGCTCAGCACTGGGGATGTGATGGCCCCGCTGGGAGGCACAGCCACGGCACTGGGAGCCCCGTGGCCACTGACAGTGGGGTAGCCCTGCCCACCTGCACGGGTGGGTTGTGCAGGGTTACACCGTGTCCCTCCTGCACCCCACTGGCGTCCCGGGGCAACCCACGGGGCCCTGAGGCCAGGAGAGTCAAAGCACTTCTCAAAAGTTAGATAGGAACAAAAGAAAGCACTGGGGCCACTCTGGGACCCCACAGGTCTCTGGGCTGGGAGCTGCACTGTCCGTGGGTGCTGCCCCTCCGTCCGGGGGCTCTGTGGGCCCCGCCGGTCCCTCTGCCAGTGTCTGCTGCGTGTGTGTGCGTGCGTGCATGCGTGTGCGCCGGCGGCGGGCAGCTATACCCTGGTGGTGGAGTGTGAGTGCGGAAGCCCCGTGCTGTTGAAGCCGGCGGTGAAGGTGTTGTAGGGGTGCAGGGTCTGCAGCCCCACCAGCGAGTTGGGGATCATGGTGATGGTGTTGGGGGTCATAAGCGGGATGTCGTCCGGAGAGCGGCGCAAGGTGAGGGTGTAGTCGGGCAGAGCGGCCAGGCGCAGGGTGTCGTGGGATGGCACAGCTTCGCACTCGTGGTGCCCCTGGCTCACCTGCAAGGAGGGCATCTCCTCATCAGGCGCGTGGGCGATGTCGTTGGAGGCGCCGCGCTGGGGGCTGGGCTGCCGGTGCGTGTCCTGCCGGCGCTTGTCCTTGCGGTAGTAGAGGGCGGCGAAGGCCAGCACGTTGAGGAAGAGGAGGGAGGCGCCCACGGCGATGGTGACGCTCAGTTCAGTGGAGTAGTCGCGGGGGCTTTCAAGCAGCGTGCCCGCCTCTTGCTCTGGGCTCCACTTCTCCTTCCCGTTCTCGCTGTTGTAGGCGGGCGAGATGGCGGGGCGCTTGGTGGTCCAGATCTTGCTGTTGGGCCGGCGGGTGATGTGGGAGTTCTGCGTGGTGTCGGGTGGTGGCACTTTGGTGGTGGTGGAGGTGTAGTGGAACATATCGTGCAGGTTGTACAGGTGGGGAACCAGGTGCTTCCAGAAAGCCACCTTGGTGGCCCGGTAGTGGTCGCGTACCCGTGGCTTCAGCCCAATGTGCAGGTACAGCTGATCACGGGGGTTGTACTTGGACCAGGCCACCTCCTCAAACCGGTTGGCCTTGGTGTGGATGAACTTGGTGTCCTGGGGGACAGGCTTGTTGGGGTCCCTGTGAAACACAGGCAGAACAGAATTAGCACTGGGAAAAGCCAAAGAAGCAAAGAGGGAGAGCTGGATACAGAGATGGAAACTGAGAGGACCTTTGCCAGTGGTGGCACAGGGTGGGCTGGCAAAAGGTCCTGCATGACTGGGTAGCACCTAAACCCTGGGTCAAGTCTCACCCATGATAACCAGGGCCAACCAGCCTCCCCACCCCTGTGGCTTGGCTGGGTCCTGCCCCAGGGGTTGGCCATGATCTAAGCTTCTTGCTTTGTGGTTGATGCCATGGCCCCAGTGAAGGTGCAGCACACAGACCTCTGGGCACAGGGGGCTCAGCGTCCCACACCAGGCGTGACAACACCCCCCACCACAGCACGGCCCCAGGGAGTACAACTGCAGTGAGTGCAGACCCCCAAGGCACGGCACCCATCCCCACTCACCCTGTCTTGGCAAAGTTGGTCCAGTAGGTCATCACCACGGCGCTGAGCATGACGTCGTTCTTGGAGAAGTTGCAGGGAAAGAGGTCTGTGGGGCCAATCATGGGGATCCCAAACACGTAAGGCACCTCATCCCCGTGGGCTGCATCGGACCATGCAGGCTTCATCAGGCTCTGGCAGTGGTGGTAGAAGGCGTAGAAGTAGGTGGGGGAGCCATAGCGGGCGTGCAGGTCAGCTGTCACCACCGATGGCTCTACCCACTGGTGGTCAGTGAAGAGGGCCACCAGAGTCTTGCGGCGTGTCTCGGGGTTGTCCCGGTCGGCCCAGTCCGTGTACATGAACTTGATGGTCTCCCTCAAGGTGTCCTTGCCCTCAGGGTAGCCGTACAGGTTGTCTACAAAGTTGGAGACTGAGTAGTCAAAGTCACTGCCTGAGACGCCGTCCTCAGGGTCCACCACACCCTCCACAAACTTCAGCCCTTCACCCTGGTTGACCCCCAGCATGATATCATAGTTGAGGAACTCGCCCTGCTCCATCAGGATCTCTGGGTCATCCGGGATCACATCCCCGTCAATGACTGGCCCGAAGGCCACGTGGTAGCGAGCTGGCTGGATGTCTTGCTCTACCAGCTCCTTGGCGCTCTTCTGCCGCAGGCAGTCCACCATGTCCACGGTGTCCAGCACATTGCAGCCCACCTTGTCAGCCAGCATGCTGGTGTACTTCACCGGCTGGTAGTTCACGGCCCAGCTGGAGAGCGCGGAGCCGCTCTGGATGATGGCTCTCTGGAAGAGACCTGCAATACAGGCAAGGAGTGGAGGAAGCTCTCAGCAGGGTTCCAGCATCCCAGTGCTGCAGTGCAGGATGCAGCATGGAGAAGGCATTGATGCTCTTGTACCCCTGCAAGGACCCAGCACTCCAGCCCACGCCTGGCTTTGTCCCCGGGCTGTGCTGCCTGCTGAGCTGGGCTCACACAGGAGGCTCAGCTCAGGGCTGCTGTGGGGATGGCAGGGTGACAGCTGGGAATGCAAGGGGGTACTCCTGGAAGCAACCGAGGGCTGCTGTGCTCCCTGAGGATCCCACTGCAGGGGATGGCCCAGCATCCCTCTGTGCCGGTGCGGGCAGAAGAGGGACCATGGCTGCATCACAGCCTGGCCTTGCCAAGCAGCCCGTGCTACCCCAGCCACCCCGAGGATGTGTTACCTGAGCCCCCGAGGGGCACACGCTGCCCCTGGCTCAGCACCATCCCCCAGCCCAGGTTGGCACCTGCCTCACCGAGCGGCCAGGCTGCGGGCTGGCAGCAGTGGGAGGGTTAACGCCTGCTTGGGGACACTTAACCCTGCCGTGTCCCACCCCACCGCTTTGTCAGAGTCCCCCTCGACCCCCTCCCTGCTGCTTCCTGCCCAGCTGGGGCTGCTCAGTGCCAATCCGGCCCTGCAGGAGCACGCTGCCAGATGCACAAAGAGGGCCTTTCTGCCACCAGGAACACAGAGGGAGTGGACTTTCGCCCTGGAAAACGAGGCCACAAAGGCCCTGGCCCAGGCAGAGAAATGCGTGGCTTCGCTCCAGTCCCATGTCAATGGTGCTTGTGCTCAGAATACAAAGGGTGGTGAGGAAGCAGAGCCTCCGGGCCGTGAAAGGCAGCCAGTCCGGGGTGCACCCAGGGGACCCTGCTCTCTGGCCAGCCCTCTTTGCGCCCCGAGTGCTGCCTGCACCCCTGCCAGACCCCAGCACTTGCTCGCCGCCAGGGACTGTTCCAGGTGATCCCTGAGTGGTGCTGGCACCGCAGCGTGGTGGCCATGGGGCTGCCCCTGGCACCCTGAAATGCAGAGAACCCCTGTGCAACCAAGGCTGTGCCACTCTGTGGGGAGGCACAGCAGCACCTTCCCGCAACAGAAGCGTTCAGAGGCTCCTGGCTCCTGGCCACCATGTCCATAGCTCTCGTCTGCACGCACAGTCCTCACTCTGCCAAGTACCTGACGTACAGTCCCCTGCACTGGGACAAAAAGAAGTCACAAGCTCTGTTTGTCACCTCCCGGTGCCCTAGAAAGCCATACCCAGCCTACAGGCTGGAGACTGGCCATGGGTTTGATCGCTCTGCGCCATCATCCACGTGCCAAGGAGCCAGGATGGGGTTTCCTGGCTCCCTGGAGATGCTGTCCCAGCAGCAGTTATTGCACCCTGCCAGCAGCATCACTTCCCAGACAGACCCACCAGGCTGGGCTGTGGCCCTGCCCACCACTGCCTGGGGAAGCTGATGTCACTAACAGCTGGGCATGTCCCTGATGGAGCCCCTTTGCCATGGCTCTGCATGGCCACATCCTCATCCAGGAGGACCCAGGACTCTGTGAGAGCCCAGACTCGTCACGTCCTCCCACTCCATGCCAGCACCTGACTGAAGCCTGACAAGCACCCCAGGGAGGCATCAGCACCCTGCACTCCACACTGGACCTCTCCAGCCTGCTGAGGCCCAGGCAAGGAGATGAAGCTCTGCCTTTCCTTCCCGGTCCCTTCCAAGGCGAGGGTCCCAACACGCCCTGCCTCCTGCAGGACTGGCTGCCACAGCATAGTGGAGCCAAGCAGTGGGGCCAGGGCTCTGCCAGAGGGTGGTCGGTCCTGCAGGCTGCCACCAGCTGCTGCCAGCTCCTGATTTCCTCTCTGCTTTGCCCAGTAGCTGAGCCTGGAAATGCTTCTGGGGGTGTCTGGGCCAAGCCCTGCTCCAAGCAGGGTGCTGGGTGCCTTGTCCAGCTGAGGTCTGGAGGGCTGGCAGCAAAGGGCAGAAGCCCCCACAGAACAGGAGATGGGGCAGAGGAAGCTCATAAAGTTTGCTTGGCAGAGACTGCTCCTGCCCTGGTACGGCTGGCTGGGGGGAGAAGCAGCACTTTGGTCATTGATGAGGAATCCACCTGCCCACAAGGCCTGAGGCTGGCAGGGAGCTGTGCATTTCCCCAGCAGCCAGACACAACATGAGCTGTACCAAGCCTCCAGTGTCTGCCTCTTGCAGCCCCTGGCAGAGCAGGCACAAATCAGCAGCTTCATTAACAGCTTGTGATCACTCAAAGTTTTATTTTGATGCAATGAAAACAAACCCACCTGATCTGCAGGCTGCAACTTAGCACTGCTCCCACGCCGTGTTCCAGAGCCAGCTACCCATCCCTGGGGATATGGGTGCTCTGGCACAGGGAATTTTCTGAGGTCATTTTACGGCCATTTGGCTTTATGAGACACTGGCTGCAGCACTGAGCACTGCCCTCCCGCCTCACAGCATTTACAGCCAGCAGCAGCTCCCCTGCCACAGCAGCGAGGGTGCTGAGATGCAGGGGGGGGCCACACCAGAGGCACTGGGGCTGGATGGGGCAGCAAAGGATTCGTCATGCAGGTGCAGAGCTTAGTGGCAGACAGTGTAGCATCACCTGAAGAGTGCTACACTGGCAGGACTATTTTTCATGGCTGAGAAGTCACAAGGAGCAGCGCCTCCAATCCACCCTCAGCCTCTCTCCATGCTCTCCATTCTGGACCCCTGCAAGAGGTTGGGGCCACCTGGGCAGCCAAGCACACACTCCTGCACTCCTGTGATGGAAAGGAGCATCCTAAAAAGCATTGAGAATGCATTACACATAATGTTCCCTCCCCAGCCTTTCGCACTCAATATGGGCAGAGAAAACACTTTTTCTTTCTGCAGGAGCTTTCAGCCTATAAAAGACTCCCCATCATCAGCCATCAGCCCTGCTGAGGTTCTGGAGGTCTCCATTCCTGTGTGATTCCCAGGCTGTTGTGCAGGGCAGCAGCTCTTCACATCAGCTTCGAGTGCAATTTGCTGTGTGTCTCTGAAGGGCAGGCTCATGCCCGTGTCTATTGCTCACACGTGTCCCTTTCTCCTCAGCATCACACCTGGGGAAACAGCACTGGAAGGTGGCTGCACCCTCATATAAAGCCCATGAGCAGGTCCCTGGTAGGCTGCTCCCCTGTGGACCATATCTAGTTCAGGCTTTGCTCCCATAATTTCCTTTAGGAAGTTTATCAAAACCACCTCTAGTCTCACAGTTAATTTTTTTCCCCTCAGTGCTTGATGTAAATGTCTTTGCAGATGGTTTACATGCATTTGCTCTTATTCCAACACAACCTTTTAGAATAAATAATTCCCTTCTTTATTTAAACACTCTGCTATATTTACAGATATTAATCATATTACTTCCACCTCTGTTTTGCTAGTTGCAGCACTTCCAGCTCTCCCAGCCTCACAACACAGGGCCCTCCCATCCCTCGCCAGGCTCAGGTCTGTCTTCCCCTCTGTTCCAGCATGAATACCTCTCCTAGCACTGAGATCCTTGTTCCCAGTGCCTTGCATGATGCCCTACACCCGCTCCACACCTGCACTCGGGAAACCTGAGCACCAGGGCAGGACACCGCAGGAGGGGTCCCCACCTCTCCCCACGCCAAGGCGCTGGCCCTGGGCTGCAGCCTTGTGCACGGGGAGCACCCACTCCATCCCTGGCTCCCACGTGCTCTGCCACTGGCCTCTTTCTACCCAGGATGAGAAGGTTTTGCTTCCCAGTCCTGGCCCAGGCTCTCACCGGTGACTGATTAGAAAGCAGCCCTGACTTTGTTAGGCTGGGCAGTGGGTCCCAGGTGGGCTCCCTTCCCTGGGTTAGCATCAGCAGGGCGTTTGCTCGCAGCTGCAGCACCCTCAGGCACGCTGACACCTACCTTCAGAGTGGTGGGAGAGGGTGAGCAGGCTGACGCAGGAGGCGCCGATGCCGGAGCCGAAGACAGTGATCCGCAAGGGATCTCCCCCAAAGAAGGCGATGTTCTCGCTGACCCAGCGCAGCGCCTGGATCTGGTCCAGCAGCCCGTAATTGCCCTTGGCAGCCTGGTCCCCCGTGCTCAGGAACCCTGGGGGCCAAGGGGAGCCCGGTTAGGGATGAGGAAACAGGGAAAGTCCTGATCTCCCACCCCCCTTCCCCAGACCTAGGGGAGCTTCTGTGGGACCCTATCCCACCACAAGACACCGCTACCAAGAGAGTTTTGTGAGTTCTAAGCTGGAGCAGGGACACCATCGAGCTCCAGCCACTCTCTGCACAGCACAGAGGGGCGAAAGGCTGAGAGAGCAGCTGCAAACCTCGGGGAGCCTCTTTGGCCAACAAGAAGCAGTGACAGGGTAAAGGGCACAAAGCTCTGTCCTACCCATACCACCACCTGTGCTAAGAACAGCTCAAGACATCTCACACCAGCTCCAAGGGAAGCTGAGAAAGCACCAGTGGCTGCAGGCAGGGCGAGTGTGTGCACAGCCAATGCTTTCCATGGACTAGCGTGGACTGGGGGAGGCTCTATAAATGAAAGGAGGTGGGCTGGGCAGAGAGGAACCGACTGCAGCTTAAAATACAAAGGCTCTCAGTGAGGAAGAAGGTGAGAAATGCTTTCAATAGCACAGGAAACACCCAAGATAAGTTATCACACTTTGGTTTGCCTTGACTTTAAGCAGGAAGCCAAAACCACGGGCCTGAGGTAAAATCCAGGCAGGTAACCCCAGCACACAGGGAGCGGCCCCAGGGCTGTGCTGGCACTTGGAGGTGGTCTGGCTGGGTGTGGTGCACCACCTCAGCAGAAATGATGAAGGCACCACTTAAGTCTAATGTCCTGTTGTGACTCATGTCTTAACTTTGCACCTATCCATCTTAAAGGCCCGACTTTTAGTATTAAAAGGTCTTGAATAGGTTTGTTTTTATGTAACTATCATCTTCCACAAGAAACTATGGGCTCTGGATGCCATTAGAAGGATGTGCTGCCCCAGGTACCAGGCAGGAGCCCAGCTGCCAAGGGAGAGCACCATGCTAGGCTGAATGGCTAGGAAGAGAGCCAGCCCTGCCAAAAGCTTGGCTGGAAAGGAGCTTTTCCCAAACCTCTACACCCCTTGTTCTCATGCTGCTAAGGGAAGCAACACTGGTGTTCCACACAAGCCTCCTGTGTCTCAGCCCCTGGGGGTTTCTGCTGCTTCAGGCAGGGGACTGCACTGCCTTTTGACCCTCTGTCCTCATTTTGCCTCTCTAAGTCACCAGTGCTTGTGGAAACAGGACAGCCACCCTCCTCTGCATGGCACCTGACACCCTTCTGCCGTCCCTTCTGCAGACAGCCATGTCGTGGGGGGTTGCTCAGGGGGTCCCAGCAGCACAACTGGCTTGGAGGCAGCCTGTGCCCAGGGAGGGAGAGCTGCCAGGTCCCCAGGACAGCCAGGCAGTACCCGCTGGCACCTCACTGCTCTGAGCCCTCTCAGGAGGAGATGCTGGGTAAACACATTTATTATTCATTTAACCACAAACCAATATTTGCTTTCAGTTGAGCCAGTTT
>VXBT01006754.1:535894-548754 GCA_013400235.1 Oriolus oriolus
CAGGACCTAGACCAGGCTGCGACCGCGTGCTGGGGGCTCTGCCACGTGGCACCCGCTCGGCTGCCAGGGCGGAAGGCAGGGGCAGCGCCCACAGCGCATCCCGCCGGGCCCCACGCCCCCCTCCACCCCCTTCCCGGCTGGTCCGAGTCCGGTCAGACACAAGGGCTGTCCCACTGCCCGGCTGCGCTGCCAGCTCATACCGAGCACTCCGACGCGGTAGTTCAGGGTGATGACAATCACGTTCCCGTAGCTGGCCAGGATGATGCCGTCTATCATGTTGCCCGTGCCCTCCATGTACGAGCCGCCGTGGATGTACACCATCACCGGCTTGGCCCCGCTGTCCCGGATGTCTGGAAGGAGAGGTGGTTAAACACAGGACCCCACCGACGGCCGCAGCACCCTGCCCGACAGGCAGACCAAGTACAAGGGCAATGCCAGCTGCCAGGACCAGGGAGGGGGCTTAGGAGCCAAAGCCAGAGCTCTCCTGGGGGCCACAGCATGGACCCCCAAAGCCAAACACCACTGAACCAACCCTGCCAGCCCCTCTCCGGGAGGTGGCTGTTGCTGCACTGTCCCCACACTGCTGTCCCCTCTGGGGTCTGAGCACGTGAGGGAGGGACGCTGGCTGGACCCCGCTGCTCTTCCCCAGAGATG
Organism: Oriolus oriolus; assembly: GCA_013400235.1. Lineage (NCBI taxonomy): Eukaryota > Metazoa > Chordata > Aves > Passeriformes > Corvidae > Oriolus > Oriolus oriolus. The sequence continues at coordinate 536,549 of VXBT01006754.1, forward strand.
GGCTCTGGCACTGTGTGGGAGCCAGATCGGGTCTGCTGCGGGTGGGAGTTGCAGAGTCCAGCCCCGGGGGGCAGCCCCATGTCCTGCCTTTGGCTGGACCCAAGCGCTCCGTGAGTCCTGGAAGCTGGCATTGCGGAGGGGGGCAGGGATGGGGGTGTGCAGGACCTAGAAGGTGGGGGGCCACTGATGTGTGCTCCAATGCCTTGTTCTCCCGCTCCCCCTTCCCATTCCCCCGGGAAGGCAGAGACCTGCCTGTCTGGATGTAAACCCATGGCACCCCAGTGCCCAGACACAGACATGGCGATGAGGCAGACGGTGTATGCACGTGTGCATGTCAGGGAGGTGAGCACGGCGGCTGGACGAGGACAGGGCATGAGGCATGGAGTGAGGATGGGGAATGGGACCCCGAGGGCCGGGGAGGAAGGACTGTGGGAGCCTAGGGGACAGGGAGCAGCCACGCTCCCTCTCTCGACTTCTCCTGTCCAGGGGGCATCCTGCCCCTTCTGCCCCACAGGCTGGTGGTCCCTCACGGAGCCATGGCCACCCACAAGGGAATAACACCCACGCTTGGGCTCCTGGTGCATCTTGCCCGTGTCACACGGACGAGGCATTTGCACCCGTCACGGAGACATCGCCAGGTCCCACATGCCTGCACTGCCCAGCCCTGTCCTGGGCTGGCGATCCAGCACCGATGGACTTTGTCCTCCCCCGTGCTCGCTCACACCCAGCACCTTCCTCGGGTGGGCTGGCTGTGCCTGCTTGGCCTCAGCTGCCCCAGGCAGCTGCTGCTCTCTGCCTGCCTCCCTCAGCAGTGCAGCACAGCCCCCTCCGCAGCCCGCCGGGGCTGGGACTCTCGGGGCACAGCCACACCAGTGCCAGTGCCCGGCTGGGCTGTTCGTGCACCCTCACCCCCACCTAATGCCTGCCCACGTCCACTCCTCCCTGTGGCTTGCCCACTGCAGGGGGCTGCAGCCCAGGCTGATGGGTATCTGTGGCCATTATCACCTCCAGCTGTGGCCCACGGCATGGCTAAAGGTGGCCTCCCACAGAGAAAACCTCTTCCCTCCAGGAGAATGAGGGTGTGCCAAACCCAAAACCTGTGCTGGCTCTTTTCCTATTGCCAGGATGTAGCCAGACAAATGCACAGACCAGGGGAGCAAAAAATGCTTGCAGCTCCTCCAGGACAGACATCGCCTGCGTGGCAGAGCTACATCAGGACAATTCTTTCCAGGGCCACCTGCTTGAAATGTGAGGGGCAGGAACATCAGTGCCTGTGCCCATGTCTTCTCCTCCATCCTGCTCCCACTCGCTACACACAAAGGGAACTCCTCGCAGGAGAATGGCAACAATGCACAGAGATGTACCAGGAAATAAACAGCTCCTAACTGCTGCAGCACATTTTGGTGTGTGTGGATTTAGCACAGTCGAGTCACTTGGGCTGAATTCCAGTTCACGCCCTGGTACAAGAGATCCTGGGGCACAGGTTAGCCGGAGTAAACAACAGGGTTTTAGTACTGCCAAGGAAAAAGTTTTTCATCTATTTCCCAGATCCTAAATGCCATCTGCCAGGCCTTGTTCGAGCTGCCCGGGGCCTTCTGCACACCATGAGGTTTTACTGTCCTCGGCACATTAGGGCTGCACCGTGGCCAACCCTTCCTCCTACCGCCTCACCGCATCTCTGCAGCCAAACATGCCGCCTCCATAACCTGCAGATGAACCACCCTGTTTTACTAAAAATAGCCCATTCTGCAGCTTCCTTAGCCCTGGCATACATCTAGAATCACATCTGCTTGAAAGCCCACTCGCTCTGTCTTGGCTGGTGCTTGCAAGCAAGACCTCACTTCTGCTGGGTGAGGAAAGAAACAGAAACCAAGTGGACCCTGGGTCCCCTGTGCATGGCCAGATAACCTGTGGGTGCCAAGCATTCAGGCTGCTGGCACAGCCACGGCAGGGCCAGGCAAGGGTGGATGGGGAGGTTGCTGGCTCCCAGATGCATGTCACCGACTCTGGAGGGATGAGGCTGGAGGTGGGATGTGACCGGGCTCAGGGTGAAATGGGCCCAGGTGCCCGAGGGCTTCTCTCCTCCCAAGCTGCCATGCTTCCTCCCCGCCCTGGCTCAAACCGAGCAGGGAGCAAACTTCTCCTAAAGCGGAAAAACCCCGCGAGCTTTCCCCCCCGCCGTCAGGAGGAAGGGAAGGTCCTGGGTGCCCTGCACAGCCGGCCAGCCTGCCCCCCACCCCGCGCAGCTGCCTGGCACGGCAGACAGACACACACAGGGCTCCCTGGGGGTGGCAGCGGATGGCGGGCACACCGAGCTGCTTGGCGTGTCATGCAGTGGCAGCCTCGAGCACAGAAATACCTTCGTCTTCATCACCGTCATTATCCGCTAAGTCCTCGCCCTGTTTCTTAGCGCTGGCTCCTAGGGACCAAACACGAGGAGACAGAACAAAAAGGAAAACAAAAGGAAATAAAGGAAAAAAATAACAACAACAACAACAAAAAAAAAAAAAAGAAAGAAAAGAAAAACACAACAAAAAAAAAAGAGAATTCAAAAATAGCATGATAGCAGAGACAGTGGGGCCACGCCTGTGCCCCACAGCACTGCTGGCTACTCACACTGCACCTCTCCCAGAGCCAGGGCAGTGTAGGGCACGGGCAGGACTGCCCCAGGAGTTGTGCCAGGATGCTTCACCTGGGCCCCTTCCCAGATCCTCCCTGGGGAGGGCTGGGGTGCCAGGGAAGACGCGACTGGGGCTGTGGCAGCATCAGCGCTGGCGGTGGATGAGTCTCTCAAAGCACTTGCCGATCCTCCTGCATCCCAGCCTGGCCCCCGCCTGGTCACACACCCTCAGCTCCAGGCAAGGCTCCCTCTCCTAGCGCCCAGCTGTGAACAGGAGTCCTGCTCCCAGCTCTGCTGCCCCTGGGGACAACTGTCCTCTGCAGAGCTCGCACCAAGGGCTGCCTTGCAGGGCCACTGACCGCCAGGCAGGGTCCTGCCCATCACCCCCTCATGGTGTGTGGCCCCTTGTTGTGCCTGGCCACAAACCACTGGTGCCACTGCAGTGGTGACACTGGAGACCACCACAGCACGCAGGGCTCCCTCGTGACAGGTGCTCCCCTGAGCTGCCTGGCTCCATCCTGCACCAACTCCCTTCTTACAAGACTAGCTCCATGTTTCACTGAGGATTGCGAAGGCACCAGCCCTAAACATACTGGTTTATGTGACATCCTGAATGCCTTACAGTTGTTCTGTGTCCCTTCACCAACCTGCCGTGCTGGGGCATGGGCCAGCCCAGCAGCCCCAGCTGGGTGCTGTGGAGTGCTGCTGTGGATGGCTTGCAGTGAGCCTGGCACTTCCCGAGCTGCAGCCAGCAGGAGCCAGGAGAAGTGGCCTGTGGGCTGGCAGGGAGCAGGGGTGTTGAAAAACCTGTGCCAAAACCCGACTCCTGCAAAGGACTGCGTGCCAATGTGGACCCAAAGGCAAGTGGTGCCGTCCCTGTGCCCTGGAGTTCTGAATTTCAGGAAGAAATTGAGTGATCTCATCCCCTTAGAGCTGCAGACCAGTGCCTGCAAGTCCTCTGCTCCCTAATGCCTGCAACAAAAGGTTCCCCAGGTGATGGTGACCTCTGGGGACACAGCAGGGTTTCCCCCAGGCAGGACTTATCCACACAGTGCCTGCATTGCCCAGTGACTTCCCCCTGAGACGAGGGGCTCTGACACCCTGCCAGGCACCCGGCTGATCCCAGGGCCCTGCTGCCACCAAGGGTTTTCACAGCCCCCAGCAAAGCTCTCACGAGCGAGGGGTGAGCCTGTGGCTGCATGGAACTACAGGACTAAATGCACAAAGCCGGTCAGAAAGACAAAACTGGGGAGCCGTGCTCACTGTCAGTCTGGGAGTGGCATTCTGCAGGTGACACCGGAGGTGGGTAACAGCAGCATGGAGCGGGACAGGATTTGAATTTAAAAGGAATCTGTGGTGGGGGAGGAAGAGGTCTGAAATGGCTGTGAGGCAGCTCCATCAGGGCGAGAGGCCTGCAGAATGCCTTAGGCAGCCATGACCTGCTGGAGAAAGTCTGGAGGAGCAGTGACCAGAAACCTAGAAAAATCCAGCAGGCAGGAAAAGTTTGCAGAAGGCTGGGTCACACAAATCCTGGGAGCAGAGGCATGACGGGAGCTACACCAGCATCCCAACACATGAAAGGCTACTGTGAGGTGGTGAGGTGGAACAGCAAGTCCCTCTCAGGCAGCCCTGGGGCTACAGGAGGCAGGATGAGACGAAAACCTTCCTGGCAGAAAGGGCAGCAAAGCACTCGAAGAGGCGGCTTGGGGAGGTGTTTAAGACCAGGTGGGACACGCTGCCAGAAAGAGGTGAGGTAGAGCTGCTCCTGCCCAGGGCAGGGATGGATCAGCTGTCTCCTGTGCCGTCCTGATTTCCTCCAACGCAGCATTTACCTCCAGACCTACCCCTGCCATGCTCCAGCCCCGCCTCCTCACCTCCTGCTTCACCACCCAGCCATCCTCCGAGCATCTCACATCATTCTCCTCTTTTCACCCAGCACCACCCCCATCCCTGTCATCTCTTGCCCCAACACCTCAGCCCCAGCATCCCCCCCTTCCTGCTGCGTCCTTCCCACACTCCCTCCCCTGCCCACCCCCCAGCCACACGGGCGTGTGCAGCCACTCAGGCTCTTTGCAGGAGGCTGCAAGCTTGACCTACTGTGTCTTCTTTAGGAAGAGCTGCAAGCCCAGAAAGCACTTAAATGATGAAGTACTCATGCAATATTTGCTAACCAGTGCTATGCACCAACCTCTTGGTACTTCTAAGGGATAGGGATTTTTCTCTAATGAAGACCACAGCCAGCGAGCCTTCATCCACACCGTGCTTCAGAGCTGGGAAGCTGACCACAGGCAGCTGGAGATCATTTTCCACTGCCAAAGGCCTTGGTGCTGTTAAAGCCCTGGGACTGGCCAGGCTGCATCCCTCCAGCCTGGTCTCCTTCAAGGGACAAAAGTCTCTGTGCAGATGAGAATGGGAATCAGCTATGAGGACCTGTCAGGTTGTAAAAGAGGGCAGTGGACAACACCTCTGTGACCTGAGCAACTGTCCTGGCTGAGCAGGGAGGGATCCAGCTGGAGACTGCTGCTGCAGAGCTTAGGGATGGCTGGGCCAAACCTAAAGCACCCTGAGCTTCAGGCACTGCAGAAGAGATGGCAGAAAGCAGCACTTGGGAAGCTAAGCAAAGCAGGAGTGCAGTGACGCAGGCCAGGGGGAAGGGGAACAGCAGTGGCATGTGTGTGTGGCAGATGCAAAGCACAAGCCTCACCCAGCAGCAGGAAGGTGCCAGGGTGGTCACGGCCAGCACGGACTGTTGTGACCAAGTGGGCTTTTTGCCTCTTGCTGCGTTGTTCACCTCCAGCACAACCCACCAATGCCCCACAGCTCGTGAGAGCAACCACAGCTTCACTTCCCTCACCCAGTAACACCTTCCACTGGCTACTGCCATGTTCAGGGACACCTGGCCCCGGAGATCTTCCTCTGCACTAACCAAGGTCACCACGCAGAGCCCTGCAGCACCCACTCTCGTGGGGATGGGCTTAAGCCTGTGGATTCACAGCTGGAAAAACTAGAAGGGCTCATGGCTCTTATTCTCCTTACCCATCAAAAACACCCTCCACTAACCCAGGAGGTCAATATCTGTTTGTGCCACTTTACTTTAAGCTGACTGCAAAGTGACATTGTTCAGGCCGATAGGAAGGATGCATATGCTCTTATCTGAAGACTCTAGGAAGATTTAAGTTCAAGTTTAAAAAATAAAATCACTTTCCCTGAAACAGGGGCATCCATGCTGGATTTATGCTATCTTAAGTAAACCATACCAACAGCACCGACACCAGTGCAAACAGAGATAAAGGAGGGTAAGGAGCCTCAGTCCTTGGAGCCTTCATTCTCAGCACAGTGTGGATAAGAGAAGAGCAGGAGCCTGAGATGACACCTTTACAGATCCAAATGTCTGTTCAGGGTGCCCGTAGGCAGCTCCAGCACCCTCTCCTCAGTGCAAGCTCCCTGGGGCACCCACTCCTGCAAAGCAGCCACGACGCTGCAGGGAGCCGGGGCCTCTGATGGCTACATGCACCCAAAGGTCCACCTGCTGCTGGCCACACCATCTCAGCTGCTGCTCTGAGAGTGACAAGGAACAGGACCAAGACCAGTGCAGCTGTTGAACCTGCTGCTGCACAACCCCACAGGCAGTGAGAGCTCAGCTGGGACCTGTGTCCGAGGGCCTTTCCAGCCATCAGCCCTTGCTCCAGGACTGCAGCACACCTCGGTGCTGCCCTGCCCCTCCCCACCCCGGAACGATGCAGAGGAGTTATCTCCATCCCTGAGCGGACTCTGTAAAAGCACTGCATCCTCTCATGCTCTGCTGCCTCTGGCAGCACAAACACTGACCCTCACCTCTGCAAATCGCTCCTCGGAGTGGGAGTGGAGCGCCAGGGTGGTGGTCTGCCCACAGCCAGCTCTGCAAAGCAGCAGGCTCCGAGGGGGCTGGGAAGAAGCTTCCAGCAAGGGAACACTGCAGAATTTGTGCAGCTCTAGGGAAGCCTCAGCAGGTACTGGGACAAGTCAGCTTCTTGGAGAGCAGTGGGGAAGCCACAACGCTTTTCCTGCAGAGCTGCCAAAGTGCTTCCTGAGCCCAGGAGCTGCTGGGAGCTCCAGCCACCCTCACGCAGCAAAAGAAGACACTGGACCCGCACGTTTGTCTCTGCAATATCGCAGACTCCTCACAGTCCCAGCCAGAGAGATTTGGGCATTCGCTAATGAAAACCAGGAAGAGCTAAGTGCAGGGCAACCACATTTTTCCCCTCCAAAAATGACATCCACCTCCTCATGCCCTGCAGCAAGGCTTGCCCAGGCTGGTGATGAAGGGAAGGAAAAATCATCCTGGCGTCTACCATAGCCAAAAACAGGCTGGAAGTGTTGGCAGCACAAAGCATGGGGCAGAGCTGCATTTTGCACATAGGTACTGTACTCTCAGTGTGCGTGTCTCACTGTGTACATGGTCTTTGGGTGGGCAGCACTGTTTTTGCAGCAAAATCTGAGCTTCAGTGCTGTCAGCTCCCCTAGCACCATGCATGGCTAGTTGCTCTCAAAGCACTGCTGCCCTGTATTGCTCCCACAGAAGGAACCAATGTGTATGGAGGAGACTGGCATTTAGAAAATTTCCATATAGGAAATTACTGTGCGTAACTGGGCAGGGAAACAGGGCTATTTTTCTGTCCCAGAGATAAACAAGCATGACTGATAAACTCTCAGTCCTTTGGCTGCTCTGAAATACACTGAGCTTAGGGGTGGCAGAAGTCATGAAAACTCCAGTAAGGTGGGAGCCAGGGCATTTTCAACCAGCTCTGTGAGAGGAGAGCTTATCACTGCTCGTTTGTGGCCTTAGAAATAGTAATCATGATTATTCCAGAATGAGTCAACGTTCAAATGTTCAACCTGAGGAAATCAGCACTGCATGTACATTACCCTCTCCCCAAGCATTACTAACCCAGGATACAGGATGAGGGGTGGGGGAGCTTCTGTGTTGCATCACAAGTGACTCAATTAATTCAAGCCAACAGCTACCAGAGCTTGGCCAGAGCTGGAGGGAAGTGCCAGGGTCTGGGTGCTTTAGTTACACCTGGCTGTCCAAATGGCTGGCACTGGGGACCTGCTGCTCCATGAGTCAACAGAGCCCGGTGGGAGTAAAGGGAACCGCAGGTGGGCTGCAAAGAAACCCTGCCCGTGAGCGGAGCCAGCGGGAAGGGAAACCCAGGAGATGAGCACACCCAAGGTGTTCTGCCATGCCTTAGATCATCCCCTTCTCCAGCAGTAACCTGGAGCCTGCTTCCCTAGCCCTGGCTGTAGGGCTGGGGGTGGCGGGGGTCTGCCAGCCCTGGCAGCCGGTGGGAGGGCCGGGAGAGGAAGCGCTTTGAAGTGGCTGGTGATCACTGGCACAGCCGGCTCCGGAGGCAGCGTGCAGAGACTCCCTAATGCGCCAGCCCTTTCAGGGGCAGCCTTGGCACTCAGAGAGATGGCGTGTGAATAGCCAGGACAGCAACAGGAAAAGCAAAGCAAAGAAACCAAACAACAGAACTGGGGGAAACGGCTGGAAGGAAAGCGCTCCCCAAACCTCCAAGCCCAGCTGCACTGGCCCCGCCAAACCCAGGGGTGCAGGGACACAGGAGCTGGGATGCAGGGACCCTGCTGCTGCAGGACGCCCAGGACAGCAGCCTGTGCCGGCCAGACACCCTGTACTGAGCCTTTCAGAAGAGCTTGGCTGCCTGACCGCCCACACGTTCATCTTTGGGATGCACAGAGCAGCCAGCTCTCCCTGCCTGCAAGGGGGCTGTGTGGAGGGACGGGTGAGGCATTGTGTCTGACATGGGGCCGAGCCAGCTCCCACTTGTACATCTCTACTCCCTTGTCCATGTCACTGGTTGGGAATACAGGATCATTTAGGGGCAATGGGGGAAGGTCAGTGGAGGCAAGGCAAAGCAGAGACGTGTCTGAACTGGAGGTGCCCGGCTGCCCACGGGGCACCTAGGGCTCAGGGACGTTGCTGTGCCATGGGCTGGAGACCAAATCCTTACTGGCAGGACTGGCACTGGCATGGGGGTGTGAGCAGTGGGGAGCAGCCTCGGCAGGCACAAGGGTCAGGGCACAATCTGCAGCATTTACACAGCCGGGAGAGGCTTTATGCTTTTAACCAAGGAGCTCTGGATGCAAAATGATCAGGGATGCAATGGGGGAAAAGCTCAGCCCAGGATGGACTGCAGTCCCCCATCACACAGGTCCTTCCCTGAGCAGGTCTGTACGCCCCCAGTGGGGTAACCCAACCGAAGGGATGGAGGCATTTAAGTGCTACCTGCCATCAGAGGCCACCCCTCATGCCCAGGGACTGGGAGGCTGTCAGTGCCAGTGGGATGAAGGTGGGAGTGCAGGCTCAGCCCAGGAGAAGCTGTTCTGAAAGGCCTGGAGCAACATGAGCATCCTCGTCCAACCTGACCCCAGACCTGTGCTCCCAGCTGGCCAGAGCATCCATGGGGCTCCTCCCAGTGGGAAGCAGGGGGTGGCAGGGTGGGCTGCTTGGAGGGTCCACAGTCCGGGTGGCAGCACAGAGAGGTGCTGGAGGAGTGCTGCAGGCCGGGGGCCAGCCAGGCACCCTCTCACTCTCTCACTCTCTCTCTCTTTCCTCTCTGTGCCTCTCTGCCGGTCGGCTTGCTACATACCTCCTTTCCTACATATTTTCTTGTTGGGCTTTCGGGTGCATTCCTTGGAAATCCGTTTTACTGTAAAATGAATAAAAGACTACAAAATAACAGGAGGCTCCACTGATGGGAGTGGGCATGCAATCACAACCACGCTGCTACCCTCCCACCGCCCCTGGGACCGCGGGAGGTGGGGAGGGAGCGTCGCCATGGGAGGAAAACTCTGGGCCAGCCGTGCTGGGCGGGAAGGAAGGCATGATGCATTCCGTGGGCCCCAGAGACAGAGGAGTGGAGCCAGCCAGCCTGGGAGAAGCCACTGGCCCGCCAGGCTGCTCTGCTGTGCGCAGCAGACCCGCTGCGGGTCCGTTCCGGCCCGCTGAAAATCCCTGGGGGCTCCCGTTGCGGTGAGGCTGGGGCGGGCGTGTGGGCAGGCGCTGCCTCCTCTGCCCTCTACTTACAGTTCAGGTGGGATCCCCTACAAAGGAAAAGGTTAGACAAGGAGGCACCCAGCACCGCTCAGCCTCACCCCAACAGGACCACGCCCCGTGGGTCCCCAGCACCCCAGGCTCATCGCTCTGCCGCTGTCCCACCGGCGGACGGAGGAGCAGCCAAGCGACGTGTCTGCCAATGCACCCCAACCTCCCATCCGTACCAGGGCCCGGAAAAGGGCTCTGTGGTCCCTTTCTTGCAGGAGCATCTTCCCAGGGAGAGGCAGAGAGTGTTCCTCCCAGCCGCAGCCCACGCCCACAACTAGCGCATGGACCTGGGGAGGGTGGGAAGCAGGGAGGAAGGACGAACTCGAACCAACTCAAGACAGAACCTGGCACTCGGCGCCTGTGGGGAGCACAAATCAGCTTGTCACTCTGTGGATCTGCGGTCAGAGAGTCGGATTCAGATTTAGCAATACAAGAGAGGAACCCGTGACGATGCCATGGAGGTGGAGGGGTGGGACCGGGAGGCGTGGAGGAGCAGGAGCACGCGAGACAGAGATGGCAGCTGAGGGCAAGAGAGCAAGCTGTGTGGCCAGAGAAAGCTTTCCACAAACAGACAGCATGCTGCAGGGTCCACAACCACATGCTTCAAACACAACACCCAGGTGAGACCAACCACTGCCAGGGAGGGGTGGAGTGACCCCCCCCCCTCACTCTCCTGCGGTCACCCCAGTGGGGACTCACCATCCTCCGTGGGGATGTAGATGTTGAGGTACAGACAGTCCTCGTTGGGGTCCTGGATGTACGTGGCCACGATATCCAAATTGGAGGTAAACCAGATGGGCAGCATGATCTCGGGAACGGCGTTGTGGATGTTCTGGGGGCAGACTGGTGAGAAGTGGGTAGCGTTCCTGATGCCCGACCAGGATGGTGGTGGCTCGGGGGGCATGAATCTCTTCTCCCCGATGGGGGGAGCGGCATAAGGAACCCCCAGGTACTGGTCCACGGGCCCCAGGATCTCACTGGGCAAGGGCACGCGCACCCCTCGTAACTTCCCATAGTGCGTGTTGACGGTGGGCGAGTAGACCTGGCCCTCCATCTGCACAACCATCGAGGCAAAGCTCAGGACCCAGAGGGTGAGACGCAGGTCCCAGCTGGCCACCAGCTCAGGCACTTGGAGAACAGGGGGGAAGAGAGGGCTTCTCCAGAGTATCAGCCACATTGTCCGGGAGAAACAGCACCAACATCCAGGCCTGAAGCTCCTGGGGCGAGGTCTCAGAGAAACCCCATCACACCAAGCCTCCGATTTGCCCACCAGGAACAGACGGAGCAGAAGAGACGGGAGTCAGGAGTGCGCAGCCCAGCCACACCTTCTGCCGGGTGAGTCGGGAGCACGGACGCAGGGAGATGTGGCACCAGCTCCTCACAGCCTCCCAGCTGCCTGCTGCTGCCTGCCTGCCAGCGGCCCAGCCCGGAGGTGACTGCTGATACTGTGGAGAGATGGAGGGAATTAACAGCAGACTTGCTCTGGAAGAGTCGAAGACCTGCAGCGCAGAAGGAGCCAGGATCTCTGGCTGAGCCTCCCACCCATGGGTGCTCACTGGCTCTGCCATCACCCAGGCAGGTGGCTCTGGGAGCAGGCAAAAGCGGGCAGAACAAGCAGAGCATGTGCAGACACACGGACTGCCTGCCCCTGCCTGCAGAGCCTGTCCCCAGCGCTTAGGGGCCACCCGGCGTATGGGTGCCAAGATAAGCAGACAGTGCTATGTCCCTCCCCACAAGGAGCCTGTTGGATACCACTGGTGCCAAGCACAGCCCCTGCACAAGGCCCCACTGGCATCTCTCCTCTCCTGGCTGAGCCGGAGCCGCCTGTGCTCCTCGCCTGGGCTTCATCACAGCACTGCTCCCCTGTTCGGGTGCCACCACCCCACTCGTACACGAGCAAACTAGACCCACATGTCCTAGCCAGGCACCCATCTCGCCCACCAACACAGTCCCCCATCAGCTTTCCCCCTCCACTGGCCAAAGGAGACCCCAGGCAGGACCCGGGTGCCGGGCGGGCAGGAGGGGAAACAGCCACAGGGCTTGTGGGCATCTGCCCTCCCTCCCACCCGCTCCCTGCTTCGGCAAGCCCGGGGAGGCAGAGCTGCGCTCCCACGTCCCCGCCCGGGCTGGCAGCATCGGGAGGAGCAGCTGTGGCAGCCCCCGTGGGGCCCGCGGGGAAGGGAGGGCGCTGCAGATGGGGACCCGCGGATGTGTGTCAGCGAGCAGAGCTCCTGTGCCAGGGAGCCCTCGCTGCAGGCTGTGCGGATTCTCAGCGCTCTGCCCTTCACCTTCCCGCACCGCCTGTCGCATTTAGGGCTTATGTAAGTGCCCCCCGCCTCGGCTCCCCCCGCCAGCACCGCTGCTCCCGGGGGACCCGGGCACGGGGAGCCGCGGGGGCTGCACCCGCCCGGTGCCCCCCGCACGCCGGTCGGGCGAGCGCAGCAGCATCAGCCGCCGGCCGGCTCCGCTCCTCGGCGGGCG
>VXBT01006754.1:548761-565364 GCA_013400235.1 Oriolus oriolus
CGGGCGGATCTTCAGCCGGGTCCCTGCGAAAAGGCGGTGGTGGCTCAGAGGATGCTCACTCGTGCTGTCTCAGCCACATGTCCTCACGCTGGGAGTGACGGCAGCGGTGGCGAGGCACCTCCGGTTTGCCCCAGGGCATCCTTCAGTGCCCACCCGGTATATTTCTCCCAAGCTCAGAGGGGAGCAGAGTTGCCTTGAAATTATTGGAGCACAAAACAAGGGCTGTATGCAGATGGGAGTTTGCAGCTCTGGTGGAGGTTCAGTTGGGCAGGGATTCCACAAATAGAGAACACCTCATCCAATGAGAAAAATCCGCAGGAAAAAACCCACCACCACCAAAAAAAACCCCGCAAATCCTCCCACACAGACAAACAGAAACCCACAAAAAAACCTACCCAAACAAAACACAACCAAAAACACCCACAGAAGGTGTCTCAAATCTGTACTGCACATGTGCAGGCAACTCACTGCTGGTCATTAGGGAAATGGGCCCATGCTGTGCCTGCCCTCCTGATATGCCCAAAGAATTTGGCAGGCTCAGAAATCAGGGTAACACAGTAAATAGAAACACTCGTCTCAGAAAATCATGATACTGCATTCAGCCCACCCAAACAGCGAGGCCTTGCAGGGCTGGGCATGCAGGCACCTCTCCAGAACCTGCCAAGGGAATGCCAGACAAGGAGAGCAGCACACCTCTGTACATCACTCCCCTTCACCTCCTCCTGCCCCACCAGGCAGTGACAGAAACACACCAGCAGGAGCACGACACTGCTGCATTATCCCCCAAACAGATGCCAGAGCCTAAGAAATAAAAGCTGAGTCAAGGGCCAGAAAAACAGCTGAGGCACCCAGAGACCCCAAGCTCAGCTCTGCCCACCACTGCTGGAGCTGCCTCTGCAGCACAGTGCCTTGGCTGCCCTGTTCTGCCGGCAGCTCTGGAAGAAAACCATCATTCATCTCAGATTCCTTGCCGCAACGCTCCTCCTTCAGCAGAGAACTGACCTTTGCCTAACAGCGACATCCCAGGGGTGCAGTGCTGGCCCCGGACCCCCCAAGGCTGTATTCCCAAGCAGGATCTCAAAGATTCTTCAGACCCACCACTCTGCCTGACATTGCTGGAAGGCAAACTGCCCGGTGCAAATCTTCTGCTCAGGTTCCTTCAGGTACCGCAGGTTAGGATAAAGCTAATTATTAATGACTGTCATATCTAATTTGTATGACTGGAAGCTACAGGCAGCTTCCAGTCTTTATGACAGTGCATACAGTGCTCCCTGCAGAGCCATTTCAACCGATCCGTCATCATTTTCTGTCTGCAGGAACACCACAGCCCCGCCAGTGGTGGCTCACCAGCTGATTTCCCAACTCCAGAGCTTCCTCATGGCTGCAGCCACATGCTGCCATGGGCACTGCTGCTCCACCAACTCCTCCAGGCAAGCAATTTCATGGCACTAGGCAGTGCCACCACACAGCTGCCCAGCTGGGCTGCACACACCAGTCACAGGGCTGAATTCACAACCCACTTTGTGCCCGCGGAGCTTCCGTACGCCCACTACAACCATCCTGTCCTGACACAATGAGGAATCTCTTTTCACAAAACACAGCCAAAAAACAGCTTCTCGCTACAGCTCCTCAGAACTATGCTATGATGATATTCCTCTGGGTTTTTGTTTAATCCTCATCCAGCTCTGAAAAAACATGGAAATCTGAAGACAAAAAAAACATGAGCTAAGATAGAATTAAGTACACATTCTTAACTTAAACAAAATGATGCTTCAGGACTTAAAACTGTCTCCAGTTATGAGGTTTACAAAGCACAAGGCACAGAGGTGAGTTGTGTTAGTGATAGCCAAATATGTCCAGATATGGAGATGCACAGTCAAGGCCCAGCAGCCCTAATGTTACCCTGGAGAGCCACAATGCCTTAACACTGAAATACAGCTCACGGTATTTTAACATTTGTAATTCCACATTTGGTTCCATCATTTTTTAAAGACTCTTTGCCTCCATCTGCCCATGTCCCCGCAGCACAGAATAAAGGCACCCAAACAATCTCAGTGACATGCTTCTAAGCCTTCCTGTGTTCAGATTTTTTTTCAATTACAAACCCAAAAAACGATGCAAACCCTATATCTGAAACTCCCTGGGTTTCAAATGCCTGATTTGGGATAATTACAATACCCCTGTAACACATCTCATACCCTCATATTGCTGTTCTGTGCTCTGTGCTTTCTGATGTAACTTCATGTTAACACAACATTTAGGATGGGAATTTAGCCTTAATTTAATGCTGACAGACTGCCATAAAACCCCAAGCTTAATCCCTTTCACTGTGGGTTGTTGCATGTGCCTTGCATTGCTGCCTGCTGCCTCAACAGCTCTCAAGCTTCTTGGTCTTTCAAAGCATGAGAAAGAACCGAGAGACCCGAGAAAGGACATTTCGTTCAGGGAAGCAATTCCCTTCACATCCCATGGGAGGTGGGAGCAAAACTTTCCCAGTTTTGCCGCCTACAGCGCTCTCACTCTTCCCTCCAGCAGCGAAGCCAAACGTGTCCCCCAGCGAAGATGGGCTGCTGCCTGCCTGCAGCCCCGCGCCAGCAGCCGTGCCTGCCAACTCGGAACGAAACCGGCCCGGGCTGGGCAGACACGGCCAAACTGGGAATGCTCAGACAGGCACGCAGTGAGAAACTGGGAGGATAAAGACACTGCAGGCATCCTAGGTCGCTCTGCCAGGCCGCTGGTGGGTGAGCAGAGGAAGTGAGGCTGCTAGCTGTTGGGGATGTTATTCATGTGCTTTGGAAAACAAATGCTCTATAGGTATTTCCACGGCCACACTGTCTGCCAGACGGCTTCCTCCTCAACAAAGAGACGCTCTCCATGGAAACCTGGGCGGGTGGGATCCTCTGGAAGCCTCTCTCGCAGATGCATATTCAGGCATCTCAACACCAGCCAGACAAGCCGGATCCACACCTCCTCTGGCAGACGGCCGAGGAGACGCCAGCAGACAGCCTGCTCTCGTATTGGACCCTTCATCGAGGCCCAGCCTTCTGCCCTGGAGCACCAACCCCAAGCTCATCACACTGACGTTGTGGCTCTATGTCCCATGAGGTTCAGAGCCAGATGGAGACCTCAAAGCACCCAGCTGGCATGGATGGATGATCTCCTTCCAACAGCAAGCAGACAGGATGTCCCATTGCACCCTCCAGCCACTGTGCCCTGTGCAGCCCTGCTCACCATTTGACCCCGTTGTACTTTGCTGAGGGCCAGCCCAGGCACCCCAGAACAAACATGCACCCAGCAAGCGGCACGAGAAACCTCTGCCTTCTCTTCTCCAGGTGAGCTCCAAACCTTTCCACCAGCCTGTGCTCCAGGAGCTCAGGCTGGTGCTCAGCTCTCAGGCAGAAGCACCTGCCAGACCCACTCCCCACCTGGCATCTTCTCTCCACTGGGCAGTAATCCCAGCTCTCACCCAGCCCCATCCCACCAGGACTACAACACTGTAGAAACCCCACAGGAAACCCTGGGGAGCACAGAAGCTGCAGCACAACTGGGCCGATGTGCTTGTGCCCCTGTGTCCCAGCAGCCCCTCAAGAGCACCCCTATGCCTGCAGGTCTCAGCCCAGGTTACCCATCCATGCCACAGGCAGATGTTTCCTGGTCCCACAGCACTGTGGGGGCATTTCCCAGGTCCATCACAGAGCTGGTGAACAGTGATAGATGGTTCACAGTTACACTGAAAAGGACATGTAGGGTTTCAGAAAGGTCTGCCCTGCTGCTGCTGCTCTGGTTTTCCATGAATGACCTGAATGACAGAACAGAGTATGTTTCAAAATCTGCACATGACACCCCAGCACTTCAGAGGCCAGGATGAGAATTTGACATGCTCCTGACAGACTGGAAAAAGGGCTGAGAGATGATGGGCAGGACTGTAAATCATTGGGAGGTAAAAAATGGCACAAACAGGCCATGGAAGAAAAGACAGCAGCAGTTCTGCCACAAGGGTCATGAGGGCTACAGGTGAGTGCAAACTGAACGTGAGCCAGCATATCATTGCCACAAAAAAAGGCAACTGCAGGAGGATGTGTGAAAGGTCAGATTACACATGAAGTAATTACTCTACTCTCCTTGCAGCTCATAAAGACACACCAAGTTATTATACTGTTGTCCAGAGAACCAGTTCATGCCCCAAAAGATTCGGACTGACTGAGAGAGGCCATGGAAGACCAGCAAGATCACCAAAAAGCCTTGGAGAAAAGTCTGGAAGATTGGGATTAGTCTAGACAAGACAAGTCACAGGGCACAGTTTTATAACATGCAAAGGCCACAGCAAAAAAGTTCAGAACACTCTGCCCTTTTGTGCTAGGAAGGAGACACATTCATATTACGAAAGAAAAGTGTAGACCAGGAAAAGTTAAAGCACTCCGTGACTATCTGCAAAGGGTGCTACATGGCAGATGGATGCACCCCCAGCATCCCCTCCAGCCCAGTCTCCTGCACTTCTCATTACCCTGGCTGGCAGCTCTGCCCCTGCCCTCATTCATCCAGCATTTGTCACTGTCTGGGTCTGCACAGCCACCTTGCCCACAAACCCTTCAGCATTCGGGGTGCAGAGCAGAGCACTCAGGAGGCTTCCCAGCACCATGGAGCCCAAAACACCCGTCCTCCACTCTGCAGAGGCCTCTCCCAGAGTCCAGTGTTCCCCTGTTCCCCAACTCACTCTCCTCCTGAGGCACATCTGCAGCCCCCCCAGTATCGAGGCACCGCAGTCACCGTAAGGGGACAGAAGGAAAACCTCACAAACCTCACAAACCTCACCCTCGTTTGCATCAAGTGCAAGATACATCCCCATGCCTTGCCTTGCCCAGCTCCTATCCACACCACCACCAATATTTAAAGCAAGCTGAACGTCAGAAGCCTGTGAGACACTCCACTGCACATCCTTTGCCCTGGGGAGAGGATGAGGGACCACGTGAGAAGTGTCAGTTAAGTTCCTCAACGCTGCAAGAACATATGTGGGACAGAAGCTCTTTGACAACTCCCAGACACATGCCAAGATCCTCGAGAGCTTCCATTCATAACAGAAGAATGTTACTCAAAATCCCTAGAAATAGACAATTTCAAGAGCCACTTCTGCTGTGGTGCCAAAGGCCTCCCGCTGCAATATGGCCTGTCACCATTTGCTCCATGGCCTTTAATGAGTTCTTCATGAAGGAGCCAAGCCCGCCTTGGGAAGGACAGCAGGGGCAAAGCAGACCTTTCCCTTGCCCACATTTCAGCCTTTCCAGACATTTTTGGTGTTGAATGCCAGCACACTGTTCGATTCCCAGCTCCAGAAGACACGCTACCCAGCAGGTGAGATAACCTGGATCGTTTCCAACTCTTGTTTAGCATCGAGAGCTCCAAAAATGCAGGAGGTTTCTCAGTGTCACTGAGCTGTGACTGGTGGTGCTGCCGAAGGACAGGCCGTGAGCACTGCAGCAGGGAGGGCCTTGGGGTCAGCACCCAATACTGCTGAGGCAAGAAGGTGACCACTATAGAGGATCCAAGGACAACTGTGCTTGAAAGCCTGGAATCTTTTGGAGTGGGCTGCATGCTCACCTTGAGTTAGTCTAGATTTTGACTGACCTTCCCACTCACTGCTTCCCAGGAGCCTGGTGGAAAGCTGAGACAGGGCCACGTGGCACAGCCAGCAGCTGCTGTGTGAGCAGCAGGCTCTGCCAGGACAGGAAGAGGGCAGTGGCAGCAGCCTCTCGGTGCACTGGCGGGTTCCCACACAGCTCAGGGATAGCTGCTGGAAGTAGGCTATTTATTGCCACGTTCTGGATAGAAATAATCTGGATTATCTCACGTTACGGCTTTCCTGACCCCAGCACGAAGACACAGCGGCAGCTTTTCTCTCCCTCACCTTGCTATTTGCAGTTTCAACGCACAAACACTCGCCTGCAGGGGCAGACGGTACCGAGAAGCACTGTCCCAGCACAGCTGAACCCACACCCGCTCCCTGGCAGCGAAGGAAGCGCCTGACTCAGCCCGGAGGATCTCCGAGCCCCGGGACTCCCCGCGACCGGCAGCATCGGGATGCGGCATCGCTCTGTCCCGCTCGGGAGGGACGGCGCGGCGGCACCGGGCTGGTTCCCGGAGCCCCGTGTGGGGCTGAGGCTTCCCCGCACCCCGCGGGAGCTGTCCCGTCAGCACCGCCCGGCAGCGGCCCCGCCGAGCCGCAAACCGCAGCGCCGGGACCAGCGGAGGCGCGACCTCGACGCTCTTGACAGCTTCCAGAGGAGAGGGAGGTGCTGAGCTCTTCTCCCTGGTATCCAGCGACAGCACATGAGGGAACGGTTCAAAGCTGTGCCGGGGGAGGTTTACACTGGGCGGTAGGAAGCATTTGTTTAGCTAGAGGGTGGTCAAACACTGGAACAGGCATCCTAGAGAGGTGGTCGATGCCTCAAGCATGACGGTGTTTAAGAGGCATTTGGACAACGCCCTGAAACACATGCCTTAATTTTAGGTCAGCCCTGAATGGGCCAGGCTGTTGGACAGGATGATCATTGTAGGTCCCTTCCAACTGAAATTACTCTATTCTATTCTATTCTATTCTATTCTATTCTATTCTATTCTATTCTATTCTATTCTATTCTATTCTATTCTATTCTATTCTATTCTATTCTATTCTATTCTATTCTATTCTATTCTATTCTATTCTAAACAGTGCTTCACAAATACATGTTAGAATTACTCCATCTCTGGCTTTGTGCAGGCAGGTGACTGACAATGCAAAAGTGCATCCACAGAACCCTGGAATTTCCAGACGAGTACTCAGGAGCGAGCTGACAGACAATCTGCTTTCAGCAAGCCCTTGGCACCAGCACAAAGTTCATGCCAAGACAACTTGCTCACTCTCCCACACATCACAAACAAGCACCAGGCACCTACTCCAAGGCAATATAATCTCCCTCAAATCTGTGATCAACACTCCACAGCTAGCAGCCCAAGTGCAAATCTCACCCAGCGAAGGCAGAGCTGGCTCCACCAGCAGCATTCCCCTCACTTCCTTCTCCAGCTTCAGGAAGCTGCACATTGACATTACCCCACCTGCTCACCACCATCCCCCTCACATCTGCCAGAGTGATGCCTCCCATGTCCTCTCCCAAATAACTACCCTGGAAACTACCACGGCTAACAGGGGCCATTTTTAAAGTTAACATGGACCATTACGACTGAACTGTGTTAGGGAACAATTACACAAGCACAAGGCTCTTACCAATAAGCTTCTGAAAGTCCAAGTCCAAACACATTCATATTTCTTACATTAGCAAAAGCAGGTTTGAAGTCTAATAAAGAAAGGAGACTTTGGTGACCCAAAGGGGCTGGCTCAACAACACCCCCATTTCTGAAATGCCTGAAGATAAGAGGCAAGTATGAAACCAAGTTGCTGATGCAATGTCCTTCCCCCAAACTCTCTCATACCCCAGCCTCTCAAGCTCCTTTCTGGGCACCCAGCCATGCAAAGGACATGAAGTTCCCACACCCAATGAGCCATGGGCAATTTGTACAAAGCTCTGTCCTACCCATACCACCACCTGTGCTAAGAACAGCTCAAGACATCTCACACCAGCTCCAAGGGAAGCTGAGAAAGCACCAGTGGCTGCAGGCAGGGCGAGTGTGTGCACAGCCAATGCTTTCCATGGACTAGCGTGGACTGGGGGAGGCTCTATAAATGAAAGGAGGTGGGCTGGGCAGAGAGGAACCGACTGCAGCTTAAAATACATGGACTTCCTGCAAATGTGACTAGGGAGGGTGGGCAACAAAACCCAAGAGTGTTCTGAATGGGAACAGCTACACCCAAAATAAGTTGTCAATGTTTCATTTTTACTGACTCAAAGCAGGAAGCCAAAACCACTTAATCAAGGGTTGAAATCCAGACGGTGGCTTTGGAGCCTCTGGTTTCAGCAGCAGAGCCAGTAAAGGACTGTTTCTTTTACCAACATCTGCCCCAACCACCTATTTTTTGCCTAACATCACTCCACTCTTTATCAACTCCAAAAGGTTTTGCAAGGCAGAATTGTAAAACAGCTCATGGAAGTAATCTGGGCTAAAGGTAATAAAACCCAGGACAAAGAACAAAGATGAAGAAAATAGCTGGAGACAGGCAGGAACTAACTTTTGCACAGAAGCTGAAACATGACACAGTAAGTTTTCTTGCGCAGAGATAAGGTTACAAGTTATCTGGCAGTGTACAAGCACCATCTTTTTGCACCACGTGTTACCACCGTGTCTTGTACCATGAGACACCAAGCCCGTGGAGCAAGGTGGCTCTATGGGGAGAGCACATCCATGTGCAAGGAGAGGTGTGTGCCACCCCTCGAGGGTCACAATGCAGGCAGCAGAGCCACGTGTGCTCCCTCAGGGTGCAAGAAAGCCCAAGCACTGCAGTCCAGCACCAAATTGTTTCCTCACTGCAGGGTCTTTGCTCGGGAAAGCTGTCCCAGGAGATGTTTGAGCTCACTGTCCACACCACCTCTACCTTGTTACAATTGTCCCTACTGCCAGGTGAAACACCAGACAGGCTCTGCACAGACCCAGGGATGCAGGGCTGTGCCACCCCATGCTCCCGAGTTTCCCACAGCTGGGAGAGCTGCAGGTCCTGTCCTGTGCCAGAGAGATGCCCCAGCTGAACTCCAGCCCATCGCCCTACTGGGAGAGGCAGCTGCCCCAGCACATCCCACTGGACTCAAGATGCTGAGTTTTATGTTAGTGCGAGTGGCTCTGACCAAAGACTAGACGTGATTTTCTGACCGTATTGCAAATGCCCTTTGAGCCTAATGGCATCAGCAGTGACCCGCTGCTCCATGACACTGCAGCTTGCCTGGGGGCACATTTACTCCCAGCTCTGCCGTGGCTGGCCTGGGAGACCGCGGTCCCCTCCTCACAGCACTGGACACTTAATCTGCAACTGAGGGCTGCTCTCTGCAAAGCAGGGAGTGGGATACCCAGACCCAGACTGGGGCAGGAGATGGGGAGCAGTGACCGCCGGCAGCAATGCGCAGGTAGGACAGAGCACGGGTCAGCGCGAGCTGCATTGGCTAACGCTGCAATGCACATCCCCTCCGCTCCCACCAGCAAGCAGGTTTCACTGGAAACATCACAAAGATCCAAATGCGGGGGTGGGAAAATGCCATTGCTGCTGGAAGCGCCATGGACTCCTCCATCCACACCACCGCCCTGCAAGCTGCTGGTGGCAGAGGCCACCGGGTCCCTTCCCCTCCCGGCTGCGTCGCGCTCCTCGCCCCCGCAGGGCAGGGGACACCATCCCAGGGCAGCACCTCCTGGCAGGGCTCCTGCGGGAGCCGGGACCGCACGCCCAGAGCCAACATGACACAGCGTCAAGCAGCCACATCCTGCAGCAGCCACCGCTCCTCCGGGCTGACGTCAGCCTCCGCAAGAGCTGGCAGGCAGGACATGCCGTGCATGCCGGCCGCGCTGCCCCCAGACACCGCCTGGCTCCGGCACACGCCGTGGCCCGTGGCCCTCACCAGCTACGACTTATCTACAAATTGAATTTCACACTCGCACGCTCCAGAATAAGGCACAGGTGCTGGAGAAGCCGCCCTCCCCCTCTGCACATCTGCCTTCCCGCTCGCCCCACCCCGCCGCTGAGCGCCGGGATCATGGCTGGCGGCTGCGGAGCGGCTCCTGCGCGAAGCCCCGGCGGGCACAGGCGGCACCGGCTCACGGCGGAGCTGCCGCGCTCGGGGAGACATCAGGGCGAGGGGAGCCCTGGGGCCCCTGGCACAAGGGCCACCCACGTGTGCTGCTGGCGCGACACAGCGTCCAAAACCGCCCATCTGCAGCTGAATGAGATAAAAGCCCATCCCGGAGTTACTGGTTTCCCCAGAAACCCCACAGGCTTTCCCGGGAATTCTGGAAGCGCACAGATTTGGTATGTACTCCAGTAAGCAACCTAAAGAGTTGGTACAGTTGTCACAGCCAGAGACCACCATCAGCACAGGTTGTGTGCATAGCTGGCAGGCTGGACAGATGTGGTGGCTGTCACCTGGGAAGGACCTCAGACAGCCCAAGTGTATCATGCAGCCCATGGTGCAGCCCATGGTGCAGCCCAAGCCCACCATAACCTCTGCCCAGCTAAGAAGAGCAGCTTCTTCAAGCAGAGGAGCCTGCCCTCAACAAGGCCACCCACTGCTCATGTTCCCAAACCAAAACCAAAGCTGGCGTGACTAAGCAGAAGACCATGGAAGCACCCTGGACTGGAGAGTCAGCCTGCAGCCACAGCAGCTCCACAAAGCTTTGCTCATGCAGCCAGGGCTCACTAGGGACTGTAGGTCAGGCAAGCCAGCAGCTAGAAAGGAAACCCATTCAAATTTAATCCAAAATGTATTTTCTATTTTCCCTTGTAAATTTATCCTCCCATATTTTCTATCTTCAAGCACAAAAAAGCAGAAAGCCTAAAACCTCTGGCAAAAAAAAAAAAAAAAATCCTTTAATGTGTTTTACTGCAAATACCACCTCGTGTTAAGAAATAAGCTGGACCGGAGCAAATCAGGCAGCCTGGGGATGCCCTGTCTCTCCAGAGGGAGCAGACCAGAATGAAGCAGGACATACAGGCATGCTGCAAGGACCAAAAATGCCAAGGAAAGTCAAGTTCAAGTGCCGAGACAGCTCTCATGCTCCCTGCTGCTCCTCAGAGGTCCCTGAGCACAGCTCTGCCTCAGCAGATGCCCACTTGGAAGCGTCGCTCCCGGCGGACACAGAAGGAGGTTTTTGTTGCAGAGTAGGCAACCAATTGGCTCATTTTAAAGTCGTGAGCATCAAAGTACAGCAGCTCCCTGCCCAAATCTGCAATCTCAGATTCTCATCCAGAGACCCCAGTGGCAACAGAGACCAAAAAGACAAGATAGAAACAGAGATTGTTTCTCTCTTGAGGCACAGGGCAGCTGCTATCCAAGGGAGATCTTGGTTTGTGGTTGCAAGGACACCCTTGTGCTGCTGGCTGGACATTTCCCTCAGTCCTCCTGGAATTCATAAGGATGAGAAACAGCATCCTCTTCACGAGCAACAACCTCACTTGACCTCATCCTGCTGACTGCCAGCCAAAACCCACCGGGGACTGCTGGATCCCCAGCTCATCCCTGCATCCTCCTCTCCAAGTCCACTTCTCTCACAAGAGGCCAACTGCTCCCAAGCCAAGGCTCACGTCTCCCTGTTGTCCTTGCATGTTTCTGGACTGCTCAGGAGGGGGAACAGCCTATTGGCACCCCACATTTGCCAAGGTAAGGCTGAACTGGACCCTCTCTGGCAGCAGGACATGAGTCTTTTCTCACTTGAGGATAAAACCAGGAATAACACTGACACTGATGTTTCCTGATGTGTGTGAGAACAGGCAGAGACAGGGGATTGGAGGAGGGGGAGATGCAGATCAGATCCCTGGTGATCCCACAGTGCCTATCACGTGCAGCAAGTCCCAGGGAATTGGGACAGCTCTAAGATGAGACTCCAGCTCTGCTGCCAGCGTGTCCCCGAGCCCAGGCAACCAGAGGAAGCAGAGCTGTCAGGGAACACAGCAGGAAGGGATATTGCCATTCACTTTCAAACCAGCTGAATTAGTACCTGATCAGTAGACAAAAGCCTGTCAGAGGTCTCCAGCAAAGCAAAGGGTCCTGTGAAACCCAGGCTTGGTGCTTAGCACGGGTCCTGTATCTGCCAGCAGGTGCACCTCCATCATGTGGGGACAGCATCCCACGCTCTCAGCAAGGAAGCAGGACTGAGCATGCAGCCCTCACCCTGTGCCAAGTAACAGAACTGGATGGGGATAAACCCATCCTTCTTTACCAAAGCCCAGTGCTCCCTCCTGGCTCCACACTCTCTGGTGGGCAGAATGTTATGAAAAGAACAGAGCAGACCAAAAGTCTGCCTTGCTCTGTGTACTTGCAAGCAGTCAGAAGCACAAGCAATTCACAGCTCAGCAGCTGCCCAAGTCAGAGGTGGATCTCAGTATATTTATTGGTTCTGGGGGAACCTCTTGTCCCTCTTGAAATCACCCCATTTCTCCTGAAACTAATGCAAGGTTTTGCTGTTCATGACACCTTGTCCTGACGACTTCTGTGATTTGATAGCACATCTGCAAGAGGCAATGCCCCTCCTCCTGTTTGGCACCTCCTGATAGCTTAATTTGATGTGACCTTGTACTTGTATGAAAATAAACAATGAACAGTTAACCTCTATCACTTCTCTCCTGGCCTCCTGTAGGCACATCTTATCCATCTTCTGTTGTTTCTTTCCCAGTCTGAAGAACCCTGCCTTATTTAGCCTTTTTTTTTTTTTTGCAGAGAGGCCACCAGACCTCTGACCAACTCTGCTGCAACTTCCAGGCATTTGACTCCACAATGATCTCAACATCCACACATCTCTCCTGAGCTCCCCGTGGGCAGCTCTAGAGACAGAGACACAGAGCAACCCCTGTCCCCTTCTCCTCCATCACTGTCCCAGGAATCCTCAAATTGCTCAGTGGTGCCTGCAGTTACGTGAGGGCAGAAGAAAGACACGAAGACAGCTGGACTCACACATTCACCTTCACAGCTCCTTTAGCACTGGGTGCCAGCACCAGGGCATGGTCTAGGCCACCTCCACGGGGAGTGCCACGCAGACATTTTGGCCACGCTACAGACTTGGGCTTCTTCTCCCACTCCTTTAGAGCAGCACCAAACAGCTGCTTCACGAAGGCCAAGCCCTTGCAGCGCCTGTTCACCACAAAAGGGCATTCTCTGCAGTCCCCTCCCCAAGCCCATCTCAGAAGCCTCCTGACCAAACTTTTCCCAGCCGTCCTTGCCCTCAGCAGCCCAGGCCCAGACCCCAGCAAGGCTCGTGCACTGTACAAGCCCTGTAACACACTCTGTCTGCAACCTTTCCCAAACTCTGCCACCTGCTCTGCTGGCACGGCCAGAGCATCTGGCCACCAGGCAAAGTTTCAGCTCTGCTTGCCAGGCACCTTACAGGATATGCTCGCACTGAGATGCAGTTTGAAAATAACAGATGTTACTCCACTGTTCTGCATTTTGCAGCGTCAGGAACAAGGCTTCTTTACCAACAATCCTCTGAGCTCCTTGCCAAGGCGGTCTCATCCCAAACAGGGCTCCCCAGCACAGAATCTTGCTCGCAGACAGCCCCTGCCACGTGCTGTCCGTGCTGCCAGGCAGACAACATGGCAAGAGGAATATATTGCAAGAGCAGAGTTTCCACACACAACTTCAAGACTAAGCAGGAACATAGGTTTCATCATGGACTGCAACACCATATGACTACTGAGCCCAGACAAGCCTCCAAACTGCACATAACCTCCCATCCAGGGAAAACTTCCGGGAGCTACACAAACCAGACAGGACCCGGCAGCTGCAGCCAGAAGCACCCATGTCTTTCCACTGCTCCCTCTTCATCCCCATTTCCTCTCAGTCAGACTCGCTCCAGGGTCTGAATGATGTGGGTTCAAACTGGCAGCTCTGGCAATTGCAGGACCATTTATTCATTCCCCTCACACCCACAGCAGAATCCTGCTGAGGCCAGCAGCACACAGTGCTGGTCACAGCCTGCTCCCTGCCCCCAGCTCCGGGGAGTATCACGGTAGGAGCATTCAGTCCCCCATCCAGCACCACCCAGCTCAGCTCAGTCCTCAAACCCAGCTCTCCTCGAGTGCCCTGGTACCAGGATCCAACCTGCCTCGCCCCGCTGATGTGCCCTGTGCTGGCTGTGACCACCTCCCCTCCGCGCTGACCCAGGAGCCACAACGCCCTTGGCTGCCTTTCAGAGCACTGTCAGTGGCAGCCAATAACCACAGACCACCAGCAGAGGAATCTCTGCCTGGGATCCCACAGGGAGCCCATAACTCCCACCCCAGTGGCACTGGGAGCTCTAAGGACAGAGCCAAGCTGTCCCTGCCCCATCCCTCTGCACTTGGTGCACAGGATGGCAGATACACAGCCTCTCTGTGCTCTGCTCTGAGATTCCACAGGCTCCTCTGCAGCTCCACAACTTGTTGCACACATGCTCCATGTTCCCATCCCCACCACTTCCCACCATCCTTCCCCCCTTCTACTGTTACTGGATCCCTCCAGCTGCCACCAGTGCAGTACGGACACTTCCACACTGTTCTGTCTGAGGCCACAGTAGCTCCTGGACAGCCAAGAGAGCTTCCTTTCTCCCCTGCCTGCTGCAAAGAAACAGCTTCCAGAAGGAAGGATACAGGAAGATGGCAGCAAATTGCTTGGGAGGCAGCAGACTCACTGTGGCTGGGGTGGGTTGGGAGCTGGCTGAGCTGATGCTGTTTGGGAATTGTTTAGATGGAGCTTAGAGACTTGATGACCTCGACGTCCCTTTCTTATCAGCTGTCCCAAAATACCTCCTCCTTTAACACAAAGGCCAACACGGACCTGCCAGAGGATTTTGGCAGTCACTGTCTCCTTGCTCTTGCTCACGGACTCTATGTGATCCTGATCAAAAGACACCTGGAACAAATCCCTGTCTGTGCTGGACGTGAGCACCCAAAGCAGACCCCACAGAGAGCCAGGACAGACACAGCCACCACATCTGGAGCCTCAGCACAGTGCTCTGCCAGTTCTCACGCTGCCTTCTGAAGCTTTGGCAGGCCCCTGTCCCTGGGCAGGCTGCTGAGTAGCTCCGCTCACGACTCCCAGGTTCTGGCTGCCCTCACCACCCCGCTCTTGAGCACCTTCCCTCCAGCCCTTTGGGACAAAAGCCTCTACACAGGGTCTGGAAAAGAGACAGCCCCACATGAAAAGGGCAGGGCAACCCCCTTGGCGTGGGCTCAACCTTCCTCTCCAACAAGGCTGCCCGAGATGCTCTTTGCTGTTCAGTGTGGGCAATTGGAGGCTGTGAGAGGCAGCGCCATGCAGACCCTGCCAAGATGGGCACTGCAGCTCCATTTCCTCAGCACAGCGCTGTGCCGGGCCCTCACACCCACGTCCCAGGGCTGCCCTGCACCTTGGCAGCTTCTGCTTGTGCTCTGGAGGTTGAGAGCTGCATGTTTGCAGGTGTCCAACCAAACTCCACATCCCGACTGCACACGTAACCATGGCAACTGCACATGCGAGTGGCAAAGCCTCGAGCCCGGCTAACTGCAAATGCAAATGAAGCAAACACATGCACAGTGCTAAAAGTGTGACCTCTAAATGTCAGCCTTTAACCATTTTGCAGACACCAGCTCTGGTGCCGGCCGCCTGCGCCCTGCAGAGCAGGAAGAGGTCTGGTTCCAATGGGGACCTCTGGGTGCCCAGCCCTGCACCAGGTGTTGGCGTGGGTGCTTGGTTGCACCCCTGGCACAGGCATTTCCCAGAGCTAAGAGTGACTCCTGCCTTGGCAACCAGCAGCTCCCTCTCTGAGGACACATCCACTCCTTACCCAGCTGGCAGATGCTCCCAGTTCCACAGAGTGCCCTGGTGTGCAGAGGAAGGAAGGTCCCACCAGGCTGACACAAAGCACGGCCAGCACGGGGGCTTATGCGGAGCTGGCCCTGCCATCACCTGCGGCCGAGCCAGCAGCAGCATCAGATGAGGCACTCTCAAAGGATGGAAGGAAAATCCCAGCCTTTCAGGGATGTCATGTCAGAGCCACCTCCCTAAGGGAGGTCTGTGGCCTTGGGAAAGGCTGCCAGTAGAGGCAGAAGGAGGTGTCACCACTCGGGAGAGTGTGGTCCAGGAACTGACTGGCTGGACAAAGGCCTCAGGTCCCTCATCATTTCTGTCACTTGCTGCTGACAGCACCAGCTGCAGACAGATCCCAGCACTGACCATTACCCATCACGCCTGTCCTGCTCCATGGCTTCGAGCACAACCGAGTCAAGCTCAGGTGAGCGGTGCCAACTCCAGCCACAGCGCGCATCACTGGGGCCACCAGCAACCCCTGCACCCACCACCCCACTCAGGGACGGATGGACAGATGGATGAGTGGATATCTGGCCCGCCGCCGCGCTCAGGGATGAGCACAGCCAGCTGTTTGACAGCAAGCCTGCCTCCAACTCGGTCCCTGGCCCGAGAGAGAAACAGGGAATGTCCTTTCACTCCAGGAGGCCAATGGCTAATGTCATTCCTAATGCCATGCCAAATAAACTGAGCCAAGGGGATCTCCTGCCTGCCCTTGACCCAGGGATGCTCACACCAGCAGCCTCATGCCTGTCAGCACCAGGAACATCCTTGCACCCCAAATAACCCACCTTCCAGGACCTACACCAGTACCCCCAGTACCTACACCTCAGCACAGACACCCCAAAGCCCCGGGGAGGATCCCAGTCCCTGGAGTGAGAGCGCTCCAGCCCGGAGAGCCCTTGCTCCCCGCTCTGCGCTGGGTCTGACGGGCCGGGCCGAGCGGGACCGGGCGGCCCGGCGGATGCGGGGCGGGAGCCGGGATGCGGGGCGGGGGCCGGGATGCGGGCCGCGCAGCTGAGGCGGGCGCACAATCCCCCTTTCAGCATGTCGCCATGGCACCCCGCCGGCTCGCCGCGGCC
The DNA here is from genome assembly GCA_013400235.1 of Oriolus oriolus. Lineage (NCBI taxonomy): Eukaryota > Metazoa > Chordata > Aves > Passeriformes > Corvidae > Oriolus > Oriolus oriolus. Next base: position 565,287 of record VXBT01006754.1, read on the forward strand.
GCTCATCCGGCCCCGTTAACCCTCGCCGTTACCCGCCGCCGCCGCCGCCGCGCTCGGCCCCACCCGTTAACCCCCGCC
>VXBT01006754.1:565833-606107 GCA_013400235.1 Oriolus oriolus
CCCCCAGGCCCCCCAAATCTGCCCTGCTCACGGCGCCGGCACTGCCCTGCTATCGGCCCTGGGCGGAGGGGGTCACCCCCACCTTCCCGACCGGGACACCTGCACAGCCTGGGGCACCCCGCACCGCTCCAGTAAACGACCTCATCTGTGAGGGCATCCCGGCACGGCCCCGGGCATCCTGCGCTGTCCTGTGCATACAGAATCCTGCCCCACTGCAGCCCGTGCCTTCCCCGGTCACTCTGCATGCGTCCCCTTCCACCCTCGCATAGCCCTGGGCCGTGCTGCCGCGGCACACCCCACAGCAGCTGGAGCACCCTTCAACCCCGGCATATTTCCCCAGGGCCAGGGGAGCAGTGCCCGCCTCTCGCACTGCTCCGCAGTGCCCAGCAGGTCTCGGGAGGATTCAGCAGGTACTCAGGATGGGGTGCTCCATCCCAGCCTCAGCCTTGGCGCCCGGCCCAGCCCTGCACGCACCGGGCTGCAGGCTCAGCAGCCACAGCCCCGTAGGCTCCCAGCAGCACCGTGCAGCAAGAGCCAGCACCTCTGTCATTCCCCTTCCCAGCATGGGGGTATTTTCCCCTCCCACTCATGGCCTCCTGGCAGGAGCCGCCTCTCCTACAGCCTGCCGCTGCCCATAGCAATGTTTCAGTCTTGGCTGATGGGATTACAGAAATCATTTGAAACAGGGCATGGATTTGGGTCTTGATGGATGTATATGATTGCTGCCTCCCTCTGCCATTGCCAAGGTAGCATCAGCTGCGATGCCTCCACGGAGCAGGCACTGTTTCCTGTTTAAGATGTTTGCATGGCAGCGTTTGAAGGGCAGCAATTTATTTTGAGTCTCCCACACACCCCTGGCACCTGCACTGAATCTGTGAATGTTCAGTGGCAGGGAGATCCCTGCACCCCAGTGCGGGTTGGGCTTCACCTGTTCCAGTGCCTTCCAGCTGCTGCTGCAGAGTAGGTCAGAGCTCTCCTGCTTCTCCTGCCCTGCTGCCTCTCCCAGGGACTGCTTATGGGTGGTCAGCAGCTGGACTGATTTTGTTGCTAGGCTGTTATACACAGGATGTATATAGGGTATACCGATATAGCTCACCCTATTTTTATATATAGATGTATATATATAAAATATATATAGGGTGAACTGCAAGACGCCACCCACTACGCAGTTGAGCAGGCAACATGGTCCAACACTGCCTGGGATGGATGCACAACCCGGCCCTGTGCCCACCGGGGTTCACTGGCTCTGAGAAGCATCTCGAAGGGGGCTCTGGACCGATGCTGAGCTGCCCTGCAGCACGCAAGGCTTCAGGCATAGCTCTCTGGGTCCCCCTGCCCAACAAAACCAGTCCAGGATGGGGTCATGATGCACGGCTGCAGTGGTGCCTTGTGGCCCACTCCCCACCACGAGCACTGCAGGAGAGCTGGGTACTCAAACAGCTGCTCCACGCCCAGTTTCAGCTGCTTGACTGAGCAGTGATCGATTTTCTTGCACAACACCAGTTCTGACAGTGCCTGACAAGCCACCTTTGCCCGGGGTATGGTCCATGGGGACCCTCTGTGCCAGGCTGCTGGGTGGGGTGGGTGTGTAGGGTAGAGCCTGCTTCAGCCCGTCCATCCACCCCAATGCATCAAGATTTGTTGCAACCTCGGGCTTCTCCTCAAATGCCGGGCACAGATCGTGTGGCATCGCCTTCAGGGAGCCCAGCATCTAACAGGCACGCCTCCACACCACCCCCTCCCTGGACTGGTGGCCGCAGCAGGGCAGCTGTGTGCATTACTCAATGGGCAGTGTGTATTAAAATGCCCCCGGTTGCCTCTGGCTCTGTCACAAGCAGCGTTTAGCCACGACTCGGAGAAGGAGCAGAAGGGCTGGAAGCTGTCAGACCTGCTTAGAACGGCCGCGGCTCACTGCTAATGTGCAGCACGGCAGCTGCAAGGCACGCAGCCAGGCCCGGCAGAGCACAGCTCCCCAGACAGCCCTCTGCTGTGACCAGGTCTTGCGCTGGTCCCCACATCCCCCCTGAAACCTCCCGCACCCACTGGAAACCTCTGGGCAGCCACCGAGGGTTGTGTGGGATCTTGGTGGCAGCGGCAGCTCTGCGTCTGTCACAACAGAGCTCCGGAGTGCTGCTCATCCCACACAGACCGGGCCTGCCAAGCAGCCAACACAGCTGGGGGAAGCCTTTTGCCAGAGGAAGAGCAGGGCCAGCCCTGCTGCTGGGCCATGCAATAAAGGGTCCCGTGGCAGCAGGCACCTGGCCGCAGGAGGGGACAAGCCATCCCCTTTGTGCCAGGAAGGCAGGGCGGTTCCTGGGGTGCTTCCACCAGCTCCCCCATCAGAGGGGAGGCCAGCACCCGGCTCGGTGCTCTCGCACCGCAGCGCTCCCGTCTCGCCACAGCTGCCGAGCCAGGGACACCCCACCGCACCCCTGTCCGGCCCCCACGGCCGTGCTGCCTCCTGCCACCCGGCTCCGGCTGCTGCAGAGCCGCCCCCCTCCCACCTCCGGCGCGGCAGCGATGCAGAAGGAGCAGCCAAGATGCCGCTTGGCGCAGGCTCAGCTGCCTCCCAGGGCCGGCAGAGGAGGGGGCTGCCGGCCATGTCCGTACACACCAGGAAGAGGGGCATCTTGTGGGCAGAGCCAGTGCCCAGTGTCCCCGAGCAGTGGCCCCTCCCTGCCCGCACCCCTGGCAGGATGAGGGGAACAGAGTCCTCCTGCTGCAGCCACGGGTCCCTCCGAGCGGGGGCCGCCGGACACAGCCATGGCCAGGAGCAGGCTTCCAACTCTGGGGTCACCGAGCACGGGCTGCCGGCAAGCGCAGCCCCTGGTACAGATCACCCTGGGGGCAGGAGATGGGGAATGCAACAGCCAGCTCAGGGCTGTGCCCCAGCCTGATCCTCATGGAAGGGGACAAGCAGGGATGCGCAGAGGAAGCAGCCATGTGCATAGATCTGTCCTCATGAACAACTGAGTCCCCTCTCTCAGGCCTGGCCAGCAACACGTGGCCCAGGTACAAGGTGTTCTGGGACAATCAGGGCGGAGGAGGGTGTAGTGCCAGCAAGCCCCACAGCTGCCTCTGAGACAGCAGCTCCACATGTGCTCCCAAGGAGGAAAGGGCTCAGCTCCAGCTCTTGGGACAGCAGACAGAGGCCCATAAACCAGGACAAGGGCACTGCCCTGGGGCATTGCCAACCCTCACAGCTCCCTGAGCTTGCCTTCATGCCGTGGCCCACCCTCCAGAACTGTTTATGATTAAGACCAGGTGCAGCTCGTTGCTGAGCCTTTTGAGTCCTTGTGGCTTCACCCTATCCCACACGGATGGGACAGAAGGAAGACACTGGTCACGAGAAGCTACCACAGGGACCACAGGTCGAACCCCTGAGGAAGAACCCGAGAGAGAATAAAGGTGCTGGTGGCTTCCAGGTTCAACAGACAGCAAGAGCAGCGAGCACCAAGACCAGACCTCATGCCAGCAGGCTGCACTAACCAGGGTAGAAGTTCAGAATGCACATTACCCATGCAGAGAAAGCACCGTGGCCGTCAGGAAGGAGCTAACAGAGACACCTTGGTGCTTATCAGCCAAACCTTGCTGTAATGAGAAGCAAGAAGCAGCACTGTGAGTGCACTCAGGCTGCAGCTCCTCCTAGACTGCAGAGGGAAGGAGCTTGAGCATCTCTGTAATTGCTGTGGTGGGGGAAGCTGGGCTTGATAGAGCTCAGAATTACCCTGCAACAGAAGTCCCTCTTTGCTTTATACCGGTGTCCTGGTGGAACATGCAATAGGACTACCAGCAAAGCTCTTAATCAACATGTAAGTCTTACAAAGCTTGCACAAACCTTTGCAAGTATGTGAACACCAGCTTATGAAATAAACAGGGAAGAAGAGCTTTCCTTCCCAAATGAAATTGTTTAGCCTTCACAAAAGCTGAAAATGCAGACATTAGTTCTACTGAGGAAGAGATGAAGACCATGTGTGGAGGGTGCTGCTGGGCTGTATTGGGAGGAGTGCTGAGGAGGAGAAAGGCAGGCTCTGAATACACACTCAGTTTGCAAAGTAAGCTCTCTGTATTCATCCGAGAATGTCTGCAGTATGGAGTTCATCTGGTATAAATAAAGTACAAAATTTTACAATGTCTTAATCATTATTTTAACAAAAATACTAAAAACTGAGTAAAAACTGAAACCAAAGTGGGAAGGGAGACTATTAGCCACAAGGGATCTCCATAAACATTTGTAGAAATTGGATAGTAAAAACACTTTCTCTGTACAATAAAATGCTCCTCCTGGCATCTCCCTGTGAGACAGACAGCAGCAGCACTGGGGGCACAAGGACAGAGGCTGGGGGATGCCCCAGAGTGTGGGTCAGGCTGAAGAGGCTGTATCCATCCACAGTGTTGTCTCCCTCCTGAATCAGGCTGAAGTGCCACAGGTCAGTAGCGTCCAAATGGGTTGTTGTTCTGCTGTGTCTGTGTATCTGTTGAGGTCAAGACAGAGTTAAACAGTCACAAGGTCTAGTTCAGAAAAGAGATTCCCCTCCCCACGTCACCAGTGCAGTAGGAGGAGTGTCACAGGCCATGAGAAGGAAAATAAAACCATTATGGTACTCCCTGTGCTGCAGATCTGCCTGAGCCATCGGGCAGCAGCACAGCCAGGATCCCACATTCTTTTAGGAAGAGAGAGATATGTGCCAGTCCTGATCCCGAAGTTTCCAGGGAAAATCTCTCCATCCCTCATGGTGGAATTGGAGGACCATAACAAAGCCCTGAAAAGTGGCAAGTAGCTGGGAGGATGAGTTTATGGATTAATTATTTCTGATTTTGAAAGAAAATCAGCCCTATAAAAATGACACAACTTCTGCAGCCATACAAGCTGCTGAGCTAGCTAGTGTCACTCGTCCTAAGGCACTTCCAGAAACCAAAGGTTTCAGAGAAAATTTCCCTGCTTCCTGTCAGTATCTCCATACAGACCCAAAGGACTTCCAGATGGCACAAAGGCAGGAAACATGGTAAAGTTACATTGAAGAACCTCATGAACTTCCAAATTTCTGGGACTGATGTTTTGTGATTTACAATGCCCACAGTATATTTGAGCATTGTCTGATACATAAAATTCTGTAGGTTTTTTTCCTGAAACAACATCAGCATGTGTGACCCTAAGCCACTAAGTAAACAGAGATGAGTGTAACCTGGCTGGCCTGCTGCCTTTTCAACTCTTCTGGACATTCAAGGATACCCTGGAGCCTCCTAAGGCAACCTACCCTGGGCCCAAAACACCCTCATCCCCCTCCTGCAGGCTGGTCTTGGTTTACTTCCTGCTTTCCACTCCATCCCTGACCCTACAAATAAGAACTCCAGATGCTTCCAGGGGGAGCAGATGCAAACCCAAGCAGGCAGGATGGAAGCTGAATGCTGACACAAGGCTGCATTGGATCCACACATCTATTCCAGATGCAACAGCTCCATTTGCTGTACAGAAAGGCTACAAAAATATGGCTGTTCTGCTATATTCAGATTCTTATACAAGGTCTTCCTAGACTTGAATGCCCTGGCTGAGATTCTTTGGCACAGACTTACCATTTGTGAATCAGGCTAGTGGGAAAACCAGCACATTAAAACCTGGTTTGGGGAGGTTTTTGGTCACAAGGACTAAGAATTTTCCATCAGGGAACAAGTAAAAGCACCATTTCCAAGTCCCCCACTCCACACATTATAAAAATAAAAAACCCTATCAACTGTGCTGTCCATTTCTGAGCATTTCCATAGCATTTCTGCCATTTTTACAGCAGAAAAGCCAGTAAGGTGACAGAAGACAATGACAGCAGGCAATTCAGAAGGGAACAGAATAGACACTGGATTCTGTATTGTGACCCTCCAGCCAGTAATTCAATACAGATTATTGGGCAGGAATACAGTGCCAGAGAGAACAACATCTATGCCATTACCCTGTCTGTGACAGAAGCCCACAGACCACCACAAACACAGCAAGTGTGCAGCTACACTTCTCAGAGTACCCCTCCCGCCTCCAAAAAGTCTTGTCTGGCTCACAACACAACCACAGTGTCTCTGGGTCATCCACCAAGTGATTGCTCCAGGATTACAGCCTCCCTGTGCCCCTCAGAGGTCACCTGCAGCAGAGAAAATACCCCCAGATGATTTTAAAGCTGTACGCTGGATCCTTTCAGGAAAGCTGTGTGGCAGTCCCTACAAAGGCTCAGCTCCCTTGTCCCTCTGCAGGCAGCAGGAGGAAGGTCTGGAAGGTTGCTCACAAGCTGGCAAGCGCTGCCCTCCCTGCTGCTGTGCCCCCTTGGGCTGATAGCTCTAAGTCCTGATGCCACCTCCCTGCCAGCACAATTTATGTCCTCAGACAATCTGGCTTGGCCTTGCTTCTCTACACCAGAGTACCTGCAATAGAAAACAGCAGGGAGGAGGACTAGCAACAGGATCAAGAACACTCAGGCTTACTGGAAAGCTGCTGTTGAAGCTGTCGAACCAGAGCAGCTGTTTGCTGCTGTTGCTGTGTCTGCTGAAGGCCCTGGCGCTGGAACTGTAAAGAGAGAAACACAGTTATAGCCACAGCACCTGGCTGGCAGCCTCAGCATCCACACAGGCCCTGGGAAGCTCAGGCAGGGAGAAAGGGGGGATGCAGGTGGAGCAGTGCTTGATTTGTGCCGGACTCTCACGTCCCTGTGCCTCCGAGGGAACACTCACAATGGGCTGCTGGGGGGGAAGAGCCTGCATCCCCAGCCCCGGGGGCTGGCCCTGCGCCTGTGGCTGAGGCACTGTGGACACCTGGGGCTGCTGCTGGGGCTGGGGCTGCGGTGGTTGGGGCTGCTGCTGCTGCTGTTGCTGCTGCTGTTGTTGTTGCTGCTGCTGTTGCTGCTGCTGCTGTGAAGACAAAAGAGAAGGGACCATCAGGGAACTGTGAGGGCAACGCACACAGCACCCACCAGGGCACAGCAAGGGCTTAAGGAGGATGACATTCCACGCAGTGAAACACCCTCGCACACCATTTTCCTTACAGGCACCCAAATTACTCAAATTTCACCAGGACTCCACTCCAGACTGAGAAATGGTAAGAAATACAGGGACAGCAACAAAGTTTTCTGCAAGATGAGGTATCCATAAATGACAGGAAGAAAACTCTGAGTCTACTGGAAAAAAGGCTAGCTGTTTCATCTCCTGCCTCCTAGTTAAGATCAGCAATAATGAATAATGAGTATTTGCCTGACTCATTCTCAGATTCTTTTCAGAGGTAGCAACAGAGCTCCTATAATCTCCTTACACAATCCACTCCAGGTCAGCTACTCCTCCTACTAGAGTTTTCCCTAATCTCTACCCTGAATCTCACATGGTGTGTTTTAAGGCCATTTCTGGTCCTACAGCCTAGGGATAAGAAGAGATAAGGGTTTTTTTTTCTTTCTTTTTAAGACAAAAAATTTGGAGACTTATCTCTCCTGTTGTCTTTGTCTCTCTAATGCAAAACACCCAGCTATTTCAGACTTTCCTCCTCAGTTATGTCCCCTGACTCTTCAATCGATCTCACTGTCCTTCCCTGCCACTCATGACAGCTGGTGTTATACTTCAATAAAAGGATGTGGATGAAACTGGATTCAGTGCTCAAAACCAAATGTTTACAGAATTAGTTACGCTGAGAAGAATATTCAGTGAGTTGGAGTCAGAACATACCCAGAAATCTCAAGGTTTTTTCATTTCTCCTAATTTTCAGACAATTCTCCCATCTGTCAATGTAGTTTTTAACTCTCTAGATCAAAAAAAAGAATTCCTAGCAGAAACAGAAAAATACTAATGCTATCATAACAAACCCAACATGGTGATGGTAGGTCCAGTTCCAATCACTGGCTCAAAAGGACAAGGTTCAAACCTTGAACAGACTCAGAAAACAAACAAAAATACTATCAGGAGAAGGAACAGTATCTTATGAAAGAAGGTTAGAAAAACCTGACCTTTGGAAGCTGCAAGTGCTCCCTAGGAACGTACATTGGGCAAATAACAGTGAGAAAGAACAGCCAGTAAACAGGACACAGTGGAAAATAATAATTCATACAAGAACCAGTCATGAACACACTGAAGCTTGGATCAAAGATTCAAGCCAAAGGGAGTGAGTTTCTAGAACAGCCTTTCAACTTAAACCAGTTTGGTCACAGGTTCCTGACATGGATGCTACGACATGGGTACACAAGAAAGCAGATGACTGACTAAATGAGCCAGGATACCAATTTCATGTCCTACCTTCTTGCAGCTGCTGTCAACCAACCCACATAAGACAAATCAAAAGGCCACCCATCCTTTCCATAAGCCACTGCACCATGGAAGTCAGCTCTAGCACCAGGCACCTGGCACAGCTCTGGTAACACAGCAGGAGCCACGCTAATGGGCTATCTTGGGCACTCCACCTTTGTGGGTTTTTTAAGCAACCAAGCAACGTCAGCTAAAAGCTGAAGGTATACATGAAGTTACTGAGCTAGGAGAAGTGTTAGCAATTTGTCTGAGGCATGTTCTTCTAAATATGAGTGATGGAGAATGCTAAAAGAAACTAAAGTGAATAGTCAGGGGGTGCTACTTATCAAAAGGACTAAAAGCTGCTGACCATGCCAGAGGCAGTTCTCTTGTCCAGTGCAAGGCAGCAATTCTCAGATAGTGCTGACTGCAGCTCTCTGCAGGAACCACTGCCTCGCTCAGGCCACTCTCTGAACAAAAAGACTCAGCACTCTGTGCCATGTAAAGTCTCCCCACATTCCACAGGTTTGCTAGGCCTTGTCATAAGGTATTGGATTCAGCAATTAAACTATTTCTGTTTTTCTCTGTCAATTCAATATATTTCTGTAATTCCTAGAAATGTATCCGTATTTCCTGTAAGTATTTAATATCCATAAGACCATAATGCAAATCCATGGAATACTCATGTCTGTTGTCTTGTGCCTTGTGATCTTCTTTGAACCTAAAGAGCTGGGTCTAACAGTTGGCTTTGGATCGGTTTTTCACCATCTGCTGTAAGAAACGGAGTACGTGGATTGATTCAAGCCAGATTTTCTGCCATTTGAAACTGTAACCAATACTGATTTTGATCCTGAGAAATGCAGATATGCCCCTAAAGACGATCTTGAACAACTTTCCTGCTCTTTTGTGGACAGGGAGCTTTCATTTTGTTTCTAACTCCTGCCACACTTGTACAACAGCTAACTTTCTGCACAATCTACTGGCTCAGCTGGAGCAGGAAGAGCAGACACAGGCCAGAGGACTGAACAGACTTTTAGCTCATGCTGGGTGACTGGCACAAGGCAGTGCAACAGAAATCTCCATCAGGAGTGGCCAGCTCTAAGGAAGGGAGAACTGCCTAGCAAATTACCACAGACAGCCCCCAACAGAGTGACATCCTTCCTGACACAAAGGAGCACAGGTAAGCAGCACTGGGCAAGCCTCCTCGAGCTCCAGCAGCCTTCCTCCTGTCAGCAACCACTCACCCTCAGCATCTGTTGTTGCTGCTGCTGCCTCAGGTACTGCTGCTGCTGTTGGTCAGGAAGTATCTGGCTGGGTCGAATTCCTGAGGGGACTCCCTGCGGACCCAAATGGTTCATCCCACTCATCATGGGGGTCTGCTGTATTGACTGATGAGGGAACCTGCAAGAGAAAAGGACAAGCTCATAGAGTAAAGGATTCACAGGCAAACAGCTTCTTTAATCCAAACACAACCTCTGCCATCAATCAGACAGCCCAAACAGCCCCCTGCAATCCATGCTGTCTCTGCAGAAAGGTGAGGGACACAAGGGCCTCTCAAGGGTTTAATACAACCTGTTTTTCTAGAAACCCTAAGTAATAGTCATCATCCCACTGTGCTGCATATCCTTGCTGGATTTATGCCTGCTCAGGAACAATGGAAATCTCAGATTTAGCCCTTTGATGGTGATCTGCTGGTTAGATTTAAAACCAAAACTATGGCTTTCCCAGGAAATTTTTCGTCATTCTTTTCTATGCCATCTTTCTCCGGCTGGTAACACAGTTTCCTGCCTACAACTAGCATTTCCAAATTTCATCCTATCTCTCTTGTTTCTTCCCTGCACTGAAAGCTGGATATGTTCCTCTGAGGAAGCAAAGCACAGCATGGAGAACAGGGTTTTCACAGTTTGCTGTTAAAGTTGTGTGAGCAGAGCAGAGAAACCCTTAATAAAATACAGCTTATTAACATCCCATAGGGCAGGAGGTACCTCTGTGTGTTGCCCAAGGTGTGCCCATAGCCAGGGGCCTGCTGGTGCACGTAGCCACTTGGTCTCTGCTGCATCTGTCTAACAGGATCCACTAGAGCAGGATTAGAGCTGGGGTGGGAATTCTGATAGGGCTGACCAGAATAGGTAGGAGGTACCATCGTGCCTGACTGGGAGGGGTGCTGCTGAAGGCCTATGTGGGAGACGTAAGGAGTGTAACCCTGAAATGAAACAAAAAGGCCTTTTTTAGTCATGGGGTGAAAAGGAATACAGAACTCAGGACATCAGCCTCCTGTAAATACTGTCACAGGGAAGCTCATCGGGAGAAGAGCCAAGAGCTTTCAGGGTTTAGCAGCAAGAACAAAGCTGCAGCCCTGTGCTGGAGCCAGATTCCAGCCCTACCTGTAGTCACTGCCACTTACCTGAGAGGGCTGCAGTGCTCCGTAAGACGGGGTTGGAGCCATTTGGCGCACGGGCTGCTGGCCCATTATGCCCTGGCCCTGCTGGAAGGCAAGAGAGAAATGCTTTTTCCAACATCTCCAAAGGGCACGAACACTGCTGCTCTCTTCTCAGCAGCTCCCACTAAATCAGATAAGTGGTTTCACTGCTTAACCTGTGATGTTGCTGCACAGCAGGCACATGCTCATGACTTCTGCTTCACCCTGACCTGGGACAAAGAGGCCACTAAAAAACCTGCCACCCCCCCAGCCAGGACATGTCCCTCTCATTCCCCAGCGGCCAGCCCACGACAGCCTCCTCCAACTGTTAGCGACACGGGCCCACAAAGCACAGGAACAGACACAAGAAACAACATCTTTCCAGAGCAGATAGAGTTGAGCAATTCTGGCTAAAAGGGACAGCACTGAACAGCCTGGCCATGCTGTACACTGTGGAGCCAGCAACAGCAAGAACACAGCTCTGACTTACCAACTTTGCTTGCAGCTGCTGCCTCAGTATCTGTCCCTGGGACACTGGAGGCTGCTGCCTGTACACTGTTGGCTTGTAGGAGGGGTCAATGCCCATCATGCTCCCCATCCCTGGAGGCAGCACACCACTATAGGGAGGGCGACTCTGAACCAGTTTTCCCAGTGGCATGCGTACTGGTCTGTAGGATGTATCCAGGCGAGGGCCACCTGCAAGAGGAAGAGAAACAGGCAGACCAGTCACAGGCTACTGCTGCACCTCATAGCTCTGGAATGACTGTTCATAACTGTACCTAGACATGACAAGCAAAAGGAGAAAGTATAGGGACCTGCACAGGGCCATCTCACAGAAAAGGCTCCCGAAGAGGTGTAGCATGTTTGGCTCTCCTGTGCACCTACCTGCTGGAAGAGGCTGATTCTGGGCATAGAGACCCACTGGTGATTGCCCATATGCCAGCCTCGACATGGTGCTTCCTGGCTGGTGGTGCAAGATATCTGTAGGCATACCAACTCCATATGAAACCCCCCGGCTACTCAACACAAAGTCCTGCGAAGACAAAGCAGTAAGAAAGATCAGTGTGCACTAGGAATTCACAAATGGAAGAAGAGTATTAAAGGGTTGAAAAGACCACAGGAGGAAGCCAAGGATGTTATCTGAGCTGGGCAGACTCCTTTCCTCCCATAAGGGATTAAGAAAATGTTTGCCTTGCCCCAAACTAGAGAGAGCAGGATAAAGCTCCAGTACTCCCAGCTGAGAGGAAACAAATCACATCTTCACCCTAACACCACTCTCAGGCTCCTCAGGAAGACTCATGGGAGTGCTCTGTGACTAGGAGTGGTGGACATAGGACACCCACAGCTGCTGGACACTCCATTACCTCAGTTTTGCTGGCAGATTGGTTGCGTTTCTTGGTTTTGCTCTGTTTCTTCTTGCGTTCTTCAGTGGAGGCGGCAGGATTGGAGCTTGTTTTATCAGCCTTGGCTGGTTCTGCAGTTTTCTTCTCTGGCTCTAAAGCCACAGGTGTAGGAGGCTCTTCCTCTTCAGGGGGCAGTGGCAAGGGCTCCAAGTAGTAACTGCGGGGCTTGGGTTTCAGGTGTGTGTGATACAGAAGAAGCCTCTGCTGCTCCTCAAACCTGGACACCTTGCGATCCACCCGCACTGTCCCAAACCATCCCCAAGAGAGAGGGGCTGAGTGCTTTAAACCCTCAAAAAGATCCCAAGGAGAAATCTTCTGCTTTGTAGAGACTTGTAAACCCTTTAAAGCAAAAGAGATAAGAACCTTCAAGTCCCTGTTGTTGCTCCTATGAGGGTACAGGAAACTCTGTGCTTTCTTCAGGCTCTACTCCAGATGTCTCAGTAAACAGTCTGAGCCCTTGCTAATGGTCCTTGCTCCTCCAGGTGGCAAAGCAGTAATTTCTAAAGGCCTTCATCAACAACTGTCTAGTCTCCTTCAACCCATCTCCGCCAGTCTCCTCACACTGGCTCTGCCCAGTAACTTATGTGACAGGGATCGTATGTTTCTCTTTATACTTCATATAACCATAAATACAACCCCCAAATTTAGTTAAGATCTCAGGTCACAGCAGCATGCTATCACCAAGCATTAACACCCCAGCTTTGCCCTTTCTGGACATGGTTATGTGCCAGCTTGTCTGCGTGCAGCCAGCCACTTAAAGCCTGTCAGGGAATGAGGCACTGCATACAGATGCCTCCCAAGCTGTGCAGACTTAAGGCATCAGAGGACAAGGTGACACCTGCACTCAGGAGCTGTGATACAGACAAAAACGCTTCACTTACCTCCTTCTTGAAGATGGAATCAAAGCCAGCTATTTTATTGCCTTTAGTGTCAATGAGGGATCCCTGAGGTTCACAGGTGATGACATCTCGGGTCTGCTTGGGAAGTGGCAGTAGCTGTCGCACCTTCTCCAGGCTGTCAGACTGACGGTCCCCCAGCTCTTTCTGCACAACAGAGAGGACTTGAAGAATTTTTCAGGAAAAACCACCCAAAGCCCACCTATGCCTTTTCTGGTATTGGTCTCCATCCCTGCATTACCTCTCACCTTTGCACCCTTCAGGCCTACAGAGGCATAGGGGCCACCCTCACTACTTCATCTAAACAGCAGCAACAGGACAGGTACTGTTCATGAGAGACAGGTAAACCTGCATAGCTGGACAACCACAACACAGCACACTGTGGTCCCCAGGCAGGGACTGGTGTCCCTCACCCTGAGTTTCTTGACAAGATTCATATACGCCCGCTTGTTCTCCTCCATGCTGCCCTGAGAGATGCTGGACATATCAGCAGCCAGGGTGCCGTTGATGAGAACACTCAGCATGTCCAGCACGGTGGTGAAGAGCTCACTGTTGGTCAGAGCAGAAAGGTCAGTCACCTGAAAAGCTGACAAAAAGCCTCTGCCATCATTGCAACACTCAACACTATTAGATTGTCAAGATTTCCACCCACATTTAGAAGTGTCAGTCTTCAGAATAACCTCCCACACTGATCCTCCTTTTCCTTACACACCACACTTGAGTTTTACTCCCACTTGAGTTAGGTGCACTATAACAGATTAAGACTGGACTCCTCTGTATCCATTCAGCTCTAAAAAGCAGACTCAGCTCTCCTCTGCATATCCCTCTGCATCTGCAAAGCCAAGTTTGTTCTGAATATGGCAGAGTGCACTTGGCTATCAGGACCTCAGTTGTAGCCTGCTATTACTCCAAAGTCTCTTTCAGCTGTCACTTCTGACAGATCATCTAGAGAAACAGCCAGCTCACATGAGAAACAGGGCCATGCTAACAACTGCCTCCCTTGGGAAGTGTATAGACCAGAAGTCAGCCAGAAAGTTACTTGTTTGACTGCATGTCCACAGTGCCACTGCTGATGATGTCCAGGAGAAGCACGGCCCACTCAGTTGTCTGCTGTGTGCTGCGTTGGACTGTGTCGAACATTCCCCCCACCTGGCAGAGAAAGGGAGTTTAGTCACAAGGACACCAAGAAACACTGAGATTCTGAAGTGAGAAAGCAGCTTAAACCAGAGCTTAAAGGAGCTTAACTCCTACTGAGAGCTGAAGGAGACTGCTGTCAGCAGCCAAACCTCAGATGCAAGTAGTAGTGCTGTGGGCTGCAAGAGCATTCAAAGGGGAAGGCACATCTACAAAAGAGACCAAGTCTTTGGATTTCATCCTGATGAAACAGAGCAAGGGAGTTTATTTATGCACTCTGTCCCAGTCAGGGCTCAAGACCTAGAAGCAGCACAAGTGTCTCTCCTACTTCCTTGCCTCAGGACATATATAGACCCTCCAGTGTGTGCTTGTTCCAAAGGGAAAAAAAGTAAGAAAACTCTTCAGCCCAGATGGTTGAGCTCTTTTTCTGCAACTGCTCACCAAATTCAGCCGCAGTTTCAAGGCCTCGTGCATCAGCTGCTTGGCTTTGCAGTCATCTTGGTACTGATCTTCTCGCCAATTTGTAACAATCTAAGAAATACAGAAGAGAGGACAGACCTCACCAGCTGCATGCTGAAGCTTAGAGAGAGCAGCTTGTACCACTCACTGTCTGGTGACTCAGAAGTGGTCAGCTCAAGCTCCCTATACCAAACAGGGTATGACAGGCAACATCCTGAGGCCATGCTCCAGAGCCTGTCTGCTGGAGAGGCGAGCTCCTGAGGAAAGTAAGGGGAGAAGCAATTACATTTACAGGGGAGAAACATGGCCCCTACCTGCTGGACCTGACTGTACAGAGAGGTGAGGAGGCCTTCCCGCTGCTCATCCTGTCCTTTCAAGCATGTCAGCACCAGTGACAGAAACGGCTGCTGGCTCAGGAGGGACATACTGTGAGAGAACAGAGGAGCTATACTGCCAGGCTGGGGGATCAGCACAGCAAACACTGCCTGCCCTTTCCCCTGGACTCACCTCTTCTGCTTCTGGCGGTCCCGCTCTTTGCGGGATGATGACCCTAAATGCTGTCCTTTCTCCAGTTCTTCTCCAGCAGCTTTCAGCACATGGCCCTGCACTGATGTTGGAAGTTTGGCAATCAGAGGGGCCACCAGCCACACTCCTGATCTCTCCAGGGAGCTGTGACAACACAGGAGAGGAAAGCTGTTCGCAATGCAATTTAAGATTCAGACTTGTCTACAAGGGAGCTGCATGCTGGCTCTACACTGACCTGAGGATGGGTTTGGATTTGTTGCTGGCAGGTGTAGCACTTGTCGAGCTACTGATATTGTTGACTCCATTACCAGTACAGCTAGCAGAGCTGGTCTCTGCTGACTGCTGAAATACCTCAATGGTGGCCTTGGCTATATTTTCTAACAAGGAGTTCATCTCCTGCAAGCGGGGAAGAAAAAGTTAAGTCCTTCTCTTAGAGCACTTACTGCTTGCACATTTCAACTCAGTAAAAACCCAGATTGCCAACTTCCCCATGGCTGCTGCTCTTGTAGGCTCAGACTCATTGCTTCCTTCTCGTGCTTGGCTTTCACAGGCCTGACTCCCTCGTTGTTTACTTTCTCGCTATCCCCACTTCTGCCAGGCCACTTCCCCACCAACTCACAACCAGCCACTTCACCCTCCCCTGCATGATCCTATCCTGAGCAGAAACTCACATTGCTTGCTGTCTGTTTAATCATGAGCTGCAGCTCCAGCGAGGACTGCCTCATGGTCCACTGGTCCAAATTCTGTAATGCACACACACACATACTTCATGTAATCCCTTATCTCAGTTCAGACTACACCAACCCACACCCTCAGGTCCCACCATAACGAGTGTCACACTCCTCAGAGGGGTGCATTTACATGAGGCAATTACTAGGACACTCAGATTCTGCCAGGAGCCTGCACCTGCAAGATGCGTTTAATCCTCTGCCGCTGAGGATTTTCTCCCTCCTCGTTGTCCAGGAGCCGGTGTGGATAACAAATCAGCTGCATCAGCCTCTGGGCCTGTGTGCTGCTCAGGACAGGATCCTGCAAGTCATTGCTGTCTTCACAGAGGGACTTCAGGCATCGTTCTCCTACCCACTCCTGCAAGGCGAAGGCAGAGTCAGCACAGTCAAACTGATGTCTGATTCCAAACCAACGCCCCTGCTTTCAGTCTAAGAGAGATGCATGGAACACATCAAAATCATAAAAGCCTTATTAGTATGCAGTTATGCCTGATAATCATTTCTCTTCATGAACTGTACTATCCTGATTCAGCAGGCATCAGGCACAGCACAGTAATCGGAACAGAGGAAACAAACTTTGACAAGTCAGCAGTAATGAAACACAGTAGCTGCTCTTTCTTTTGAGAAAATATTGGTGTGATTTAACAGTACACATTCACTACCATGTCCAGGCTCCATCAACACTGGCACTTGGGCTCAGAAGATCAGAAGGGATCACTTAAAATTGGTTGGTCTATTTCCAGCACAACAAAGCTCTGGAGCCGTCCTAAATTAGGTAACTCAGGGTTGCAGCTAGCACTAAACCAGAACATGTCTTGGGGAAAAGCACACCCCTTAATTCTCAAATAGTGATGGAAAACACACTGCCATACTTAGTAAAAATCAATTACTTTACTTCTCAAACTCTGGAAAGGAAAATGACTGACTGGATGCAAGCCACATGTCATGAGAAGGCAGACAGAAAACTATCATTGTCAGCCTCTCAATTTCAGTTGATGCTCCCTAAAGGCATAATAATAAGGGCAGCAGCTTCCAAACATGAGGTAGGTACTTCACTCCATTTACAGTTAACTGGCAGCATTTGTTAGTACAGAAATTTTTCCTATTTAAAATTAGGCAAATTCATTGAATTAAAATCAACAGAGGACTGCTATATAAGCACTTCTGCATCTGCAGAGCAAGCCTGATCAGACAATTGTTCCACTGAGAAGTGACAACAAAAGAAGAGATGAGGATCCAGTTCATTATGCACAGGTGCTGATGCTAAGCCTAGAAAGCTGGAAGGGCCCTTCAGCAGTGGACAGCACTCTAAGCACTGAAGCACAAAGACTGAAAAGGTCAGAACTCTGGTTTGAAATCCTTGTGAAACCACAGCCTAGATCATCTTTATCCCAGATGAAGTTTGCACTTTGCCAACACATGAGATTTGGTGACCTCTCCAGTGCCTGTTGCATTTCCCCCCTTCAGTGTTGCTACATCATAATCTCTTGATTATAATCTTCTCTTTCTTGCCCAGGTAATGCACATATCCTTGGGAAGACTCTTTTTATCACTTGCTCAGCTTCTTACAAGAACTCAGACTTCATTTCCATTCCACTTTATTGGTATAAATAAGAAAGACAGACATGCTGGAGGGAAGGGATGCCATCCAGAGGGACCTGAGGCTTGAGAGGTGGGCACTGGAACAGGTTGCCCGGAGAACCTGTGGATGCCTCATCCCTGGGAGTGTTTAGGACCAAGTTGGATGAGACCCTGAGCAACCTGATATAGTGAAGGTGTCCCTGCCCATGATCTTTA
This sequence comes from Oriolus oriolus, assembly GCA_013400235.1. Classification (NCBI taxonomy): domain Eukaryota; kingdom Metazoa; phylum Chordata; class Aves; order Passeriformes; family Corvidae; genus Oriolus; species Oriolus oriolus. Next base: position 583,433 of record VXBT01006754.1, read on the forward strand.
GTTCCATTCTAACCCAAACCATTCTATGAGTCTATGAAAAAACCTTTAAATTAATTATAATCTGCTCCTTTTCCTCATCCCCTCACAATTAAGTCTATTATAAAATATATACCTGAACCTGAAACTGAGAAATCACAACCTATAATTTAAGGCACTGCAAGTTCACTGCTCACAGCAGAGGTGCTAATATTAAACACAGCATTCTACCAGCCCTTTACAGCTGCAGGAAGCCTGCAGGAGCTTTGGCCCAATTTGGTGTTAACTCATGGGTGTCTAGTGGAATGCTCACTCCTACATAACCAGTGCTGCCAACAATTGGTATGAGCAGTGATACCTGACACTGCTGCTCCCTGCTGTGCACAAACACTTTTACTTTACTTCGAGTTCTTCCTATATAGACCTTGATCAGCAATGGAAAATCTACTTCTGTAAATGCTACAGTCAGGTTTCAGTGACATCAAGAATGTTGAATTTATACTTAAAAATGGGTGGTTCCAATTCTTTTTTGGTAAGCTGCTAACATTGCTATGCAGTGAGCCAATTAATAAACAATAGCATGAGGACAACACACAGCACTAATGGTGGGTTTGCCCATTAGTAATATAAAATACAGGCTTCAGATTGTAACACCACATCTTTCCTGCTGAGAGAATAAACTTATAACCAAGGCTAAGGATACCCTTCAACATCCATTTTCATACAGCATGGTAACATCCACTCCACTCTGCAACCTTGTTAGCCAGGTCTCAGCTCCTCACGTGTCAATTTTCCACAAAGGAAAAGAAACACTGGTGCTGTCAGATTAGGCTAAGCAAAAGGCTTTTGTTGTCATTTTAATTAACTAAACAGGGCAATGCAAAGCCCAGGGATACATTAACAGCCTAGCTGCAAGCAACACTTAAGCTGCATTCTGAAAGACACCATTTATCATTTCAATAAACTGTCTTTCTGGTGCTGATCTTCTTTGCCTTCAGCACACATCTAAGCATACCACTCCCAGCACTCCCCTCCCTAGACATGAGCCCTGTGCTGTTGCCAAAGCAAAGGGGATGCAGTCCCTCCACACTGCAACACCTAATTCTTGAGTACTGCTTGTCTCTGTTTTGCTAACAGCGAGCAATCCTCAGTATTGTCACGTGACAGAAACACTGCAGATTCTCCACTGATCTTTCAAAGAAATACCTGCCAAACCCAACCTGAAGAAAGGCATATGGGATATATGTGTCTGCAGAAAGGATAAGGACAAACCTACAGATGGGACAGACTCACCTGTTGACATATACTCCTCAGTACATATTTGGCATAAATATCCAAGCTAGCTGTTTCTACAGTTACTACCCGACCACCAGCCTTCCTGGTGCCCAGCTCATCATCCATGAGATCATCAACACCTCCAGGGTGGGAAAAGCCAGAACCTTTCAGTTCTGCATCTCCTAAAAGGAAAGCACATGTGTCACGTAATCAACAACTCTAACCACAAAGCCTGACTCAAAAAATGTCTTGACATTTTGTAAACTCTCCCTGGGATCAGCAACCTCTCTGCAGACAAGAGAGTCAAAGAATGCTTACAGCAACAGACAAGCCACATATTCACCAGAACGGATCTCCTCTGGCCTTCTGTACAGCCAACACGTACAATATAGTGCCTTTCTCCCACTCCCATGAAAAACATGCTTATGGGTCCAGGCTAACACAGGTACACACCCAGAACAAAGACAGCCTTCAGCACTGCAAAGACTGCTCCATCCACAATGCGATTTTGGGAAGCTGCCAGTAAGTGACGGTCACAGGAAGAGCGGATTCCCACAGTGGGTTTGTCTGCAAAGAGGACAAAAGGGAAAGGCAATACTCAGCAAGAGAGAAAGGCACGGGCTCCAGAGCTGCCTGAATTATGTGCCAGCAAGTACCATAAAATTCAGCTCAGAGAATCCCGAGGCCAGTTCCTTTCCTAACTCTAACATGGGGTCCATTTAATTAAGTTTCAAGAAGCACAATGCCAATCACATTGTGACAACTGAACCATGAAATCCAAATGGGGTGCAGAGCTTGTGTCATGAACTCCAAGCTCCAACAGTACCCTAGACCAAGAATACAGACTGGATTTAGAAATCTGAGCTATCAGGATACTGGTGAGAAGCCAAGAACAGAGCTTCCTGGAATGTTTCCATCATCACACAAAAAAGGAGTGCTGTAAAACAGCAGCTTCTGGCACCAAGTTAAGAGGCTATACAAAGCTCAAGACATAAAAGAAGAAGTGATCATTACTCTAATGGCTTAGTGACAGCAAAGCCACCTCTATTGGCTGGTTTCCTGCCTCCAAGAACCTTCTCCCCAATGCCTGGCTACCATGGAGTGACACAAATGGAAGGATACTGTTCTTTGTCCTATGAAGAAAGCAGTGCATCAGGCTTTGCCTGCTTTATTCAAAGCAAGCAGGTTATGATCTCTACCCCTAAGGTCTGGTATCTCTCTTCTTGGGGTGCAACAGCCTCAGTACTTTCACACTAAAGAAAGGCTCTAGGTTCATTCACTTACTGCCGTCTTGCTGGCATGGGTTCAGCTGTGGAGTCTTAAACAGATGGAGTAAAATCCGGCAGGTCAGACGTGCTCCTGGTTCTGAGTCCTGTTCACTGCAGGCTATGGAAAGAAAACAGACAACTGAGATTTCTTAAGCACCAGGACAGCTGACTCTCAAGCCAAGAACTATTCACAGTGCACTGCCCTGGAGCAGCCAGCTGAGAAGCTGCAGCAGCCTTATTGTATTTACAAATATGGAGCATGTGCAGCAATTAACATGCAAGCGAGCAAATCCATCAGTATTATCCCCAGTGACATGCACTGCATTCTGCTTGCTCCAGCTTTCCAACTTCACCCTGTCAAGAGTCTGGATGTTGCAATCCTCAGAGCAGGGATAGGAAGGCTGGTGGCAGGGTAAGACAGTGGCACAGGTGCCGTAAGCCCAGCTGGCTGCTCTAGCCAAAATGCTAAGCTGAACAGTATTATCAGTGGGAGGCATACTGCTGGAGTTCAGAGCTGAGTAAAATGGTCACACAGTGAGGCTGATAACACCTCTCCATACTTATTTCAGCTTGCACACAAACTCGAGAGAGCAGAAAAACCTTAGCACAACCAGTTTTTGGTAGAAATCAAAAGGCCAGACTTTCTCTGAAGCATCACATTCAGTCATTAAGTATAAAAGAAGTACTGGAGGCATGTTTCGCAATTGTGAGGTTCACCAAGTATCCATTAAGCATGGGCCTCTGGGCCAGAACTAAGAGTCAGACAGGTTTGTGCAGGGATGCACTTACCAGCATTGAGGAGTGAGGGGATAGCAGCACAGCGAATCAGGTCCTCCAGCAGCAAGCACTGCCGGGCAATGAGAATGGCAACAAAGGTGGCCAAGGAATCATGGAAAGATAAGTCACTGACCTGAAAGAGAGGAGATCAGCCAGTGATCCAAACAGCCTCTACCTCATTCCCTCTGTCAGCAACTCCTAGGAGCTGGGGGGCAGAAGGGCCCATAACCCCTGGTCAGTGTCCATGGTCTGCCCAGGCTGCAACAAACACCAACGGCAGCCCTCGGTATTCAAAGCCTTTTCCCTGCCCTCAGAAGACAAAGCCTCCATCCCTTGTTCACTTTTGCCTTCTCCCAAGGGATCCCTCCACTCCTGCTTCAATTCCTTTTCCCCTTTTGAATGTTTGCACTTGCATCAACATTGCAGAGGAGATCATTGAAGCCACAGGTCCCATTATTGGAGGAACAGCACAAAGCTTTGAGCACACCCAGCCACTCGGCACTTAGAGACTTGCAGTAGCCAGTTAGCTCAGCACACAGGATAGCAATGTCGTTCACCCTGTTAAATAAATAATGAAAAAAGCAGAGGGTCAGCTTTGCTACTCATGCATGCCACCAAGTCAGCGATTTTCTAAGGGACCCCAGCCTTGGCTCCTCCTTCTTCAAACCCCAAGACAGCCAAGATATGACTACTGGCTTCCTTACCCTCACCTAAAGAATTTACTTTCCCAGTAGAACCATGAAAGCTCTGCCTCTCACCTGTCTGGATCGTGGTGTCCCACACACACGTGCATTAGTGCATTACAGACGAAGCTGTAGCGGTTGGCTGGGTTTTCATTGAGGCTCTTGCCCAGGTTGGTGTATGTAAAGTTATGTGCAGACGGATTTTCAATAGTGTCAATCATGAACTCTGGTTCCCATAGCATGTTGGAGTCAGATGGCTCAACATTGCAATAAATTGTGTTCTTCACCTTGGAGCAGAAGTCACTAAACAGGACAGAAAAGAGATTAGGAACACAAAAAACTAAGTGGCCACTGAACTCTGGTGAGCAAAGACAAACCCTCTCCGGGCAAGAACATGTTGAAACTCAAGCTGACTGTGTACCAATAAAGACATTTGTTATTTTCTATTTATTCCTTTCTGTGCTTGCATTCTAAGATATGTTGAACATTCAGTTTATCTTCCACATCAACCAGAACTTTACAAAATTTCTATCAGTACTCCTCTTCTGTAGGGAGGAGATTCAGCTCCTCATAAGTAATTCCAAACCTCTGGTAATTTATCCACTCACCCTCCTTTGGGCCTAAATCCACTACATGCTTTTTTGAGTTTGTTGCCCCAAACCACAAGGCACAGTTGTACCATGACATAAACAGGGGTCTAATGATGCTGTTTGTTCTGCTCTCCATTCATTTCCAAACAATACTTAACTTTTAATTTGCTTTCTGACTGCTACTGCACCCCATAATGACATTTTCAATTATGGATCTGTTACAGCTCAAAGATCCTTTATTCAATCAGTAGAATATATCCACCACCACATAGAATTTAGAAAGGAACAAAGATAATCCTATGTGCATTATTCTATGTTTAACAACACTGAACTTCATCTGCCAGTTTATCACCTGGTCACCACCAATGCTGCCTACTACAACAACCTGCAGCCAACTTCTATTATATGCTAAGTAACAGTTACATGAAAAGTTTTGATATCACCACTCACACTTCTAAGGCATAAAACAGCACAAGCATTAGCAGAGTCCTCTGGAACTCCTCAGTCACTCCTTGTTTCCATCTGTAACTTATTGTTTGCCTGCTAGGGGATATTCCCTTTTATGTTATTCCCTTTAATGTTCTGCTGAGCAGCTTTTGGGAATTCAGTTAGACTAGTTTCTGATTTCTGTACGTATGACAACTCCTTCAAAGAACTCCAATATGACGAACTCCAATATGACAAACTATGACAACAGCAATCCCTCCTGCTCTCAATTCACTCCAGACAGAGACTTCCAACGCTCTCTGAAGCTAGGAGTTTGGCCAGCTGATATCAAGGCACAAGCCATTCTCACAGCCCCTCACTGGGGGGTAACATCAAGGGTCAGATGTTTCCACAGCCCACCTGCACCGGAAACACTAACAGGGACCAGGGGCTGAGAGAGAAGACAAAGTGAAGCACTGTACTGTAAAACAGGGCTGTCAGAATTACCCCTTCACAGGATCAGGTAAGCACAAAGCCTGGGAGATCTGTGGACTCCATCTCTGGGTGGCTACAGGAGCCAGTGGAGGGACAGTTCCCAAGATAAGAACTGCAAAGGACAGAAGGTCGCAGCATAAAGTAAGCCCATGGGACAGAACCTGGGGGCAACATCAGCGGAGCAGAACCCAAACAGCCAACAGGAGCAGAAAAAGGAGTGCACAGTAGGACAAGAATAAACCCAGAACCAAGCAGAGCAGGTTCAGAAACAGCTCAAGGAGTATTAGGGAGCAGAGAACCACCTTTAAGATGAACTGCTCAGTCATCAGTTTAGCAGGAACAAAACTGTCTACATCTATCCTCCAGGAGTGGGGTAGGTACAGACCTGTGGAGGTGCAGAGGACTACTGGAGTAATTTACCAAAAGATGATGATTTAAGAGTCAAGACTATTCACTGAATCATTGAGAGGATGTCAGGCAATTCCATCAAACAAGAGCAAAAGCAAAGTTTAAGTCAAGGTGCTACAGTGGGCAGTACCCATTGCATCTCAGCTGCATCAGACTCACCTAAAGAGCTCCCCAAATTTACTTTTGAGGTGACTGCAAGAGGTATACAGGTCGTAGAGATAGGCCAGGATACAGCGCTCCGCTGAGGAGCCATCCGAGCGGTTCATGCCATGTTTCACCACCCCACACAGACTGCAGAGAGACAAGAAAAGTGAGCTGAACCCTCAGGCACCACATAGCTGCCTTTTAGGTAGGACATAGATGTCCCTGCCCCTTATGAACCCCTAGAATATACACTGCTTCCTTACACACAGTGAGGGGGAGATGCCCTTACCCTTCGAAGACCTGAGCCATCTGGTCCTGGTTCAGGATAAGGCAGGAGTGGTAGTGCCGCAGCACGGCCACGATGCACAGGCACAAGCTGGTGGTATAGCTGCCAACAAGGTCGGAGGATTTCAACAGCAGTTCTGCCTCCACCACGCTCAGCTCATTCAGCAACTGCACCCAATGACAGAAAAACCCTTCAACAGCCACAGGGGTAAGGTATGGTCAGAAAGGAAGGAGGCACACCAAACCCACAGCCTATAGGACCTGCCAGGAAAGGCACTGCCAGGCACTTTTTGCTAAGGAATGTACCCCAGAACAGTTGGCACAATGCCTCAGGCAGTACAAGGAGCTGTCAGGGCTTGGGTATCAGAGGGTGATTGGGACAGGCAGTATCAAGCAGCTTGTTTGGTAGTTCTATCCTGCATAAATCTCACTCTGATATCCTTTCCAGGCTAACAGCCACAATTCCATCAGCCAGGCTTCAAGAGACACCTGGTACTGCAGAAACAGCAACAGGATTTTAGCAGGATCCAGAAGGCAGCTTGAGCTGCCATGTGCCAAGGATCTTTCCAGGGGAGCAAGGTAGGCAAGGTGCCAGGGACAGACAATCCCCTTCTCATTTAGAACAAGGCCCTCCTGCAACCAGGGACAGAGATGCAATGCAAGTCCTTTGGAGACAAGCCCAAATCCTTTGGAAGAATAATCCTCAGAACAGAACATGCAAGACTATCTGCCACAGACCACCTATTCTTAACAGCCGCAGCCCAGAAGCATCACAATGACCATATAATCTGACCACCTCCATGACACAGGTCAGAGGGTCACCAGTGATGACCAGAGCAGGCCAACTATCACAGCACAGATCTGCTGCCTCTCAGGTGGATGAATCCCTCCCCAGGAAGCACCTGAGCACCTTGTGCTCTGGTCATGAGGCTGCTGTCTCTCCCTGCTGTTGGCTGAGTAAGGAGCCCTGCCCTTACCTGGATGGCAAAGTCGATAAGACCACTGATATTGAGTGAATACTCCATCAAGTCAAATATGAACTGCACGTGCTGTACCAGAGGCAGGTGGTATGACATTCCCAAAGCAAAGCTGGTGATCTGTTCCAAGACATTACGAGATACCTGCAAGTGCAAGACAACACACAGTCTATCTCCCCTTCCAGAAGTCCCTCAGCAGGCTCATCTCCTTTTTTCTGTCCAGGAAGCTGCTCTCAGTAACACAAAGGGACATGGTCAGGGCCCAAGAAGAACAGCAGTTTTGAAATTTTCATACCTGAGATGTGACTTGGTGCTGATCAAAGTGAGAAAGGTGCTGGAACTTGGCAAAGATATCTTCAGCTGTTGGGAAGGCTTCTGGCTTGCTCTTTTTCCTCTTCTGGCCTTCCTCTCCACCTACCAAAGTTGAAAAGATCAGAAAACAGTATTAGCCTGCTTTCCTCCCCAGAAGATTAAACATCAGCCATCAGCTTCTGACAGTTCCCCAGCAAGATCAGCCCCTGTCACGAAGCATAGGCAAAAGGCCTGAATCCTAGAATTTAAGTTAATAAGGACTATCTTGAATTGAAAAAAACCCCAAACATTAAGGAAGCCCTAACCTAAGAATGACAATAGGACTAACATCCAGTTTATCCCTAACGAAAGTACTCCTTGGAGTATCCTTCTGTCTTGATTTTAGAGATACACCTATTTCCTGATGAGAGCAGGCATTCTGGACTGGAGATGCTCAGCCACAGAAGTTTCTTTGACAGAGCACTCCACCTCTTAAAGCACCCTTTTTCTACCACATTTTAAGTTGCCTTTCAGGCATCAGACTAAGAAAGAAAAATTGTAGCCAGATTCTCAGCTGTTGGACATCAGAGGCTTTCTGCTGATTTCGACCCAGCTATCCAAATTTCCTATTCTATGCATTTAGCACATGCCTGAAGTGTAACAGCACAATACATTTAGCGAAGTCTTTGTCAAATATGCATTGGCAAAGTATTTTCTGCTTCTTGTGCAAGGATCTAAATGCAAGAATAAATAAAATAAAACCTGAAAAGCCAAAGTTTTGGCCAGGGTCTCACTCTCAACCTTGTATGACTCAGTTCTCTTCTGAAGACAAGCTAATTAAACAGACATTGCCAGCAGGAAACCAATTGTCTTATTTGCTGGTTTGTTTGAAAACAGAGCACCATTCCAGACTCGTTCACTAGTACCTCCTCCCAGACACTGTAGATTGTGTAAAATCCTCTCATTGTGAGACTCCAGACAAGGGAGTCAGCCAAATGGAAAGATGCTCTAACTTCAGAAAGGAGTGTCTCAAGCTCTACTAACCTGTCTCTGCAGTGCTCTTTCTGTTTAAGACTTTTAGAATGTCTTTAGTTATTTTCTTGATTGTATGCCGAGCATCATCCCGTTGTTTTCCAACCCCAAAAAGAACTACCAGCCTTTGGTTACACTCATGACTGCATGACTCCTCCTGGGGAACCAAAAGAGACAACTGCATTAGCAACTACAAGGCTGAATGCTTTAATCTTGCTTCACATCTGGATCTCTGAAAGTAAAATAAAACCTCCCTCTCAGAAGCTTCTCTGAGAGTAAGCAAGGAGCCACTCAGAAAAGCAGGACTGCTCCTTACTCAGCCAACAGCAGGGAGAGACAGCAGCCTCATGACCAGAGCACAAGGCAGCAACAGTGAGGAGGAGGTCTCGTACCTGAGGAATAGGGAAGTGTGTTGCATACTGGATGTGCCGAGGCTGGTCGTACAGGGATGCTAGCATTCCTTCCACAGACTTATCCTTCAGCAGAGTCTTTGCTTCCTTTTCAGGATCTGGCTTTTCAGGGGAAGGACTGGCTTTAGATTCACAATGCATTGGTGGAGAAAACATCTGGGGAGACGTAAGAACAAGAAAATGTAGTTAGGGAACACGGTCATGCAACAGTAAAGATTGCTGAATGAATGTACATCTGCTCAGGCCTAAAAAGGAGTGGGAAAAGGAAGGGTTGGAAAAACAAGCAGTTCTTAAGGCAATAACCAAGGTAATGTGCTAAGAGACTATTCTTATTTTTGCTTCTTGTCCATGTTGTATATTAAGTTAAACACAACAGGAAATAACACAATAGGAGTAATAAATTCATGGCTTAAATTTTTGGAAACAACCCCTTCCATAGAAGAAGTGAGGATCCTGGGAAAACATACAGCTTTACATCATGCTTGCCTGACATGTACCTTGGTCAGAAATGGCTGGATAGATGTAGGTACTCGGGCATTTTTCAAGCACCACAAATTAATTTCACTACTAAGTGCTTCAAAGTGTTCTGCTACCATGAACTGCATCCACAGACATGAAGAACTGTAAACCTGAAGAAGTACTGAAGGCCACACAGTAGGATGAAAGCAGACTTAGTGTCTTCTCCCAGGATCAAGACAACCTCTGCAACTGGTCTCTCCCAGTCTGGTGCCATCATTCATTTCCCATCCACTTCCAAGCAGCCCACTTCCTACCCTGCCCAAACACTGGGCTGGCAGTAGCCAGAGCACAAGATGTCCCAGGAATGACTGGGACTCACTCTACTCTGATGAACACCAACCTACATGAATAGGTTACATGGATCTTTTACAGTGTCAACTCCCTTACAACCCAGCCACTTCCAGCAGATTCACAGAAGCAAGGCACATGCTGTTCCTGGGCTCCCTACAACACAGGGACCCTACTTACTGAGTAACAGGTAGGAAATGCCGGAACGTACCGAAAAGTCTGTCTTCTCCATGTCATCAAAGAGCATGCTGGGGTTGTGGTCAATGTCCATGGGCTCTGAAAGACCTGTGTCCTGGGAACAGACAGAGCAGCTTTACATCTCAGTGATGCATCAGGGAACAAGGAAATGTTTGTTGACTACAGCATTGATGTCCATGTCGGACAGTGACAGCAATATACCACCACACCCATGGTACCCAGCAAGTTGGAGCCCAATACACCTCAAATATCACGGACAGGCCTCACACAGCACCTCGTGATATGCTGCTCTGTTTCAAGCCATGCAAGATTTTCCTATCTACCCTTCTGCAATCTGCAGGTCCTTTCCAGTCACTTAGAACAGAACCTTAAATTGAAATGCTAAGGAAATAGGTTGGGGGAAGGAAGAGCAGGAGTCTGTGGTACATCCTCCAGCAGGTAACAGCAAGGAGGCTGCAAAGCTAGTAAAAACAGGCAAGCACAACACAGAGACATACAGGAGGGCCATGGTGCTTGTGCTCTCACCTCCAGCTTGATGCCACTGCTTCCCTCTGTCTCCTTCCTGTCATGCTCCTCAGCAGGGTCATCGAAGGGTGAGGGAGGGCGAGGCCCATGAGAATCCATGGCAAGATCACCCCGGGAGATGAGCGTGCACATGTAGATGTTGTGGGAGAAGACATCATGTCGGATTAGCTCACAGAACAGCAGCACCAGATTAAAGAACTCCACCCTCTCATTTTCCTTCCCAGGATCAGCTGAAAGGACAACACAGACAGTCAGGGCTATCAGAGTAACTCTGCACCACTGTAAGCAACACCAGCCACCTAACCTAGGGCAACACAAAGCATTTCCTGACATGTCAACACAGTGACTGATACAACACAGTTCTGAGTTACAGCAGGGACTAAAAGCAGAAAGTCTAGTTTCAAAAATTAGCAATTAAGTAAGTCAAAAGCTCTCCGGTGTCACAGCCCAGAGGCACTGGACTTTAGCCTGGAAGTGCTATTCCTGGATGTACAAACAGCTGCCTGCATCATTCAGACCAGTTATCCTATCCCCCCCTTAACCTGTCTGCAGAACTTCCACTGAGAGCCAGAGCTCTGTCACCAGTTAAAAACCTCCCTCTAGTTCTCAGCCAGAAGTAATTCCTGATTAAGCTAAACTCATTTATCCTTGGTCAATGCTCTGTTAACAGAAGTGCCTCTGCATCATCTTTCTGTCATCTGGCCCTGCAAGCTGCTTTTCCTTCCTCTCCAAGGTAAGCTCTGAATTGCAAGGAAGCCAGATAGAGAATGATACAGCCAATACCTACACACAAGAGAACTGCACACAAATTCAAAGTTTGCACGAGAGGGAAAGCTAAAAACGGGGAGACCACAAGTTCTTATTTACATACTTAGCATAGGAGCTTGAGTGTCAAGGAATTGCATAAGGACATCCTGAAAGACAGGAGCACTGGCTGCTGAGAGAGAGCCCGAGGAGATGGAGCCCTTCTCATCCACAACTTCAGAATCCCCACATCTCTGTGGAAACAGAAAAAGTACCAACTGCTGACACAGAGAAGAAACTTCCTATCCATAAATCTCAAAAAAAGAAGTCTTCAAGAGAATTTTTCAATTTTGCTCTTATAAGCAAGCCACCACACAGGTTTCTGTAAGCTACTGCACAGTCTCCAAGTATGTCAGCGGTTCCGCACTGCAATCAGCTGTCCTCAAATGTATCCAAGAAATGGGATATGCACCATCCCACAGGCTCATTTATGACCTACATCGGGTCAGATGGAGCAAATGCCATAATTAGCAGCACCAGTGACAAGAGGCACTGTGCTGATCAGCCTTTGCCTGTCGGTGTAATCTGAGTTAGGTAACTTCTGCTCTCCTTTAGTGCTCCCAGCCTTCCAGGAGTAAGGACCTACCTCAGCCTCGATCTCTGCTTGACGCTTTTCCAGGAGTTTGGCCACAACCATGGCCCTGTGGCGCCCAGAGCGTTTGTAGCTAACAGCCCACTCACACAGCAAGGCCACCACTGCATCATCATCTGGGGAGATCTGGGGGGATATAAGCACTGCAGTGAGAACCTGAGCCAGGCAGAAGAGGGGAGCAGATATAACAGCAGGTCTACTCCCCACAGAACAGAGCCTGAAGACTGCTGCGTTCCCCTCCTCCTAACAGCGAGCACAGATGTCAAGCTAGAGCCCTCCTGCTTTGACTCCATTTTGCAACATGAGCTCCACAGCCCTTGACAAATCTTGAGACTGACTCTGCTTCAGAAAATCAGCTCTCTTCCAGCAGCACATCCATAGAGTGCTAATCACAGCACTGAGTAAAATACAAGTTCTCAACACCCTCATACAAAGTATACAAGCAGCCAGTCCTGCAGCTCACTTCCAGGAACCAATGCAGTAGTGGATGCACTGTGGTCCTACACATCATAAATACATCACCTCCCAGGCTAAAAGGAACCTGAACTGTGAGCTCCAGGAATCAGCAGCCAGCCCAAAATGTGGCCAGGCTAGTACTGACAGAACAAGTCCTTAGCACCAATCTGGTATGCAGACAGACATCTTTAATCAGTGAATTCTCTCAAGCTTACATGTATTTGTTGGACTTTCTAGAGCACAGAATCCCCCCTTCTCATTTCAGTACCTCCCTAACAAGGCTGCATAAAATCCTTTTCAATGGAGATCATATCTCTTGGCCAAAGGCCACTACCTAGTCAGCTCTCTGCAGACACAGGACAGTAACAGTGGGATATAAACAAGAACATAGACACATCCAAGACCAGGGCCCAGCAGCAAAGTCCCAGAGCACCTCATGACTGTCTTTTGTCGGACCCAGCCCAAATATCCTGTTATACAAGGAATCCAAAGAGTTGCTGAAGTCAGATCTTTCAAAGCTGTGACTGTCCAGAACTTCTAAGGTATGCAAGACACGGCCAATAGTGAAACCTAGAAGAGAACAGAGAAGAAAAACGTGTATTTGGCACCAGGTACAACAGACTCCAGAGCAACACCAGATGTGTTGCCAAGGTCAGCCAAGGTCAGAAAGGCCTACACCTCATATCAAGACCAGTTACACAAGGAAAACAAGATGGGTTGTAGCTGTAGGTGATTCTCTTCTAAGTGGAACAGAGGGGTTTGGGCCCTTTATCCAAATGCCAGATGGACCCTTCTCTAAGGGTAAAGTCTGATGCATTCCTGGGGCCCAGGTTAAGGACATGAAATCATGAAACTTCCTACCCTGGTACAGCCCTCAGATTGTACCAGTTACAGGTCTCCCACATAGGAGATGAAGTTGCAAGTGTAGTCCAAAGACCATCAAAAGGGACTTCAGGACTGACCATTAGCAAGGGATTCTGGAACACAGGCTACTTTCTCTTCTATCATTCCAGTTACAGGCAATGACATTGGAAGAAACAGATGGGCCCAGTCTATTAATACATGGCTCCATGGCTGGTGCCACTGCCAAAATACTGAGGTTTTCTGACAATGGGAGGGCCTACACAGCACCAGGCACACTGGACTGTTCAGTGTATGAGAAACTGGCTGGACAGTCACATCCAGAGGGTAGTGGTCAAAGGCTCAGAGGCCCAGTGGACATCAGTGATGAATGGCGACACAGACAAAAATCAAGTGCACCCTCAGCAAGTCTGTAGATGACACCAAGCTGAGTGGCTTGGTTGATACTCCTCAGGAATGGATGACATCCAGAGGGACCTGGACAAGCTCGAGCAGTGGCCCATGGGAATCCCATGAGGTTCAACAAGGCCAAGTACAAAGGGCTGCACCTGGGGCAGGGCAACCCCAGTATCAATCCAGGATGGGGGATGAACGCATGGAGAGCAGCCCTGCAGAGAAGGATTTGGGGGTGCTGGTGGAGGAGAGGCTGGACATGACCCAGCCATGTGCACTCACAGCCCAGAAAGCCAAGTGTGTCCTGGGCTGCAGTGAAAGCCCTGTGGGCAGCAGGGGAGGGAGGGGATTCTGCCCCTCTGCTCCACCCTGGTGAGACCCCACCTGCAGTGCTGCCTCCAGCTCTGGGGTCCCCAGCACAGGAAGGACAAGGACCTGTTAGAACGAGTCCAGAGGAGGCCATCAAGTTGATGAGAGGGATGGAACCCCTCTCCTAGGAGGGAAGGCTGGAAGAGCTGGGATTGTTCAGCCTGAAGGAAAAGCTCTAGGGTGACCTGTCACCTTTCACACTAAGGGGGTCTTACAAGAAAGCTTTAGAGAAACTTTTTACAAGGGCAGGACAAAGGGGAATGGCTTTAAACCAAAAGAGGATAGACTCAGACTAGATGTTAGGAAGAAATTCCTCCCTCTGAGGGTGGTGAAGCAGTGGGACAGGTTGCCCATAAAAATTGTGAATGCTCCATTCCTGGAAGTGCTCAAGGCCAGGCTGGATGGGCCCTGAGCAACCAGATCTAGGGGAAGGTGTCCCTGCCCATAGCAGGGAAATTGAGACTACTTAATTTTTAAGGTCTCTTCCAACCCAAACCATTCCATGATTTTATGAGAAGTTTGTGTGAGCTCATTGCTTGGGCTCATTGCACAAGGACAGCTGTACCAGTCAGGCAAGGGTCCACCTGTCTTAATATCCTGACTCTCACTGTGGCCAACAGCAGATTTTAGGGCAAAGCATGAGAGCATGGCACATAGACAAGAGTATGGTTCCCTGGTACATATTTCCAGCTTCCAGTAACAGAAACTCCCCCTATACCTGGAGAAATGGATCCTTGTAAGATTTTGCACTGGAAAGAAAAAGAGCCATGTCTTACTGCTGACAGTAAATACGAACAGTAGTAAATAGGAAAAAAAATCAAAAAGAACAGCCAGACAGCAATTTTGTCAGAGTAGCACATGGATCAAGGGGAGAGAAGCTTTAACCTACAGCAAGTTACCTGCTGTGGTTTCTTGGCACTTGTCAAATGACCAGCGAACCTCCACAGCCTGGCCACGTTCCTTTATCTGCTGCTCAATTTCACGCAGCTTTGCCCGAACCTAGAAATAATGGACTTGTGTAAACATACAAAAGGATGCCTTAGCAGTCCTGTGAACAAAATTATTAGAAAACAAAGAGATTGACAGCAATTCTACTTAAGGTTAGATTTTGCCCATCTTCCAAGGACATCATTGTCTGGCTTACAGCAGAATGAGAGCACTTAATTCCTTGGGAGTGAGACAGCACCTCCAGATCTGCTTATCACACACCATGAAAAGAAAATTCTGAAAGAGCTAAGGTACAGCTGTTATCCCAAACCACAAGAGCTCCCTTTTCTGAAGGCTGCTCACCTGCTGTGTAAAGGCTGAATTCCCCCCTGGCATGGGCAAGTTGGATGGGGCTATAGGCAGGTGATCCAATGGAGAGCCAGTCTTTATCCTGCTATCAGTTAAGGAATAATGCCACACAAGGGCACTCGGGCAACACAAAATTATACTCTGCAACAGACAGAAAAGCCAGTATCACTGAGCAAATTAAGGTCAAAACAATTAAGTTATGTGACTTTCTACAGAACTAACTACTTTATCCTATTGCCCAGGCATTCATTATCCTGTATCCAACATATTTACTACTTGGGTGGGCTTTTTTTTGTTCTAAGCTCTGAAAGACCCTTTGGATCAGACAAACTCACACCTCCAATGCACAATCCAACCCTCATGATCCAGAAGCAGTGTCTACATTATTGACTTACAACTCTCCTCAAGAGTAAAGTCTGAGAAGAAATAGGAGGTAACAGACCCAAACTAATTACACCATACTGTTTGATAATCACAAGTGTGATTATTATAGTAACAATACCATGCTATATGCATTCTCATTCTCTTATGATCCTGTACACTCACATAAACACAGACAAAACTTCACTGAACAATTCCTATAATATTCCCCTATAGCTTCTGTTTCACAAAGCTGTTTTAGACACTCAAACCAAAGAATCTGCTTATCTTGAGAACATTTCAGCAAAGGTTAATTATGTGCACTCTTAGAAATGCACCTGTTTCCACTGAGACATACTAAAGATCAGACCATCATTAACCAACGTCAACTTTTTAAGCAGGTTGTGATTGAACTCCAAATCAGCCTGACCTCTGAGGTGTATACGCCCACCTATTTTCCCTAAAGTAAGCTCCCCAAACACAAGATTTTTACGTTAAAAACACGCTTTATCACATAGAAAATAGAAAAAAAACACTCTAAACTTCAACAGATAGCAAACAAGACTTGATAAGAGTGCAAAGGGGTTATTTATAACCCTACATTGCTCTCTAACTCTTGCAGAAAGATCCTTAATTCTAGCCAACTGTACTATACGAATTTTCTTTCTCTCTTTTTCTCTTTTTCTCGCTCTCTGAGAGCTGTCTGGCTGCTTCTTGATCCTGTCAGGGCTCCTTCATCTCAAGTTTCTCTCTTGAGCAGCAGGTTCCCAAGCTTTGTGCTCTCTTCCTCTCCAACTCCTTCTCCATTCTGCACTCTTTGGAATCTCCTCCGCTTTAACAAGTCTTTCCTCCCTGGGAAGGAACAATTTCCACTCCTTCTGCATGGACCCACCTGACCTAGTCACTCTCCTCTTGAAGGAGAAAAACATGATCATGAATGAATGCACACACTGAACAGAACTTGCCTGTCTTTTTCTGACACAAGGACAGCAAGGACTGAATCTCACAGTGTCAGAACAGCACCTGTTCTTCAAATATCTATCAATAAGGCTTTGGCAACCTTGCCCTTTTACTGCAATGTAAGGTGTAATCAATCTCACTTATAAAGATTATGAGTTTAGAGTAGTTCCTTTTCAAAGCCTTCTGCCACTCCTAAACCATTAAATTCTTCCATAAAGTGGGAGGGGCTGTTTCTTGTGTGTGCTGTTCAGTTGTGAGGTTTTTTCTTGTTCCGTGGGAACTTTCTTCTGACGTGGGGATGTTTAACAGTAGATAAAATTACAGAGCACTTTCATTTCTGGCATAATTTCCTTTCCTGGATGACAACCCTGCTATGGACATACACGATGGGAAATAACCCTTTCTTTCTCATCCCTTCTTTTGTAAAGCTTTCCCAGCCATGCGAGGCACCTGTGAGTAGAGCAAAATGCTCTGTTCCAGCCCATTTTTTCTTATGCAAGTCAGTCAAGGGCACTGCTACAGCACTGATATCTGACACAAAAGCTCTGAAACACATCAGCAAAGATAATCACGGTTTGATACTTAGGAAGCTGCTGACTCAGACTGTAATGATTTTTCGGTGATGGCACACAATGTAAATTGTCCCTGTCGACCCCAGAATCACCATCACTTAAACCTACCTGAAGGATGCAGCTGAGCCCATACACCACTGGCCGGTGCTGGGGGCACAGTAATAAGTCGCTAAAAGGGCTGGGAGGAGGATTCCCTGCGGCTGGCTGGGGGGTGGGAGTTGAAGGCAGAGCATTCCCTGTCTGGGCAGACAGGATGTGTGGTGGGTGCCCACCAGCACCATCCAGCTGCATAGCAAGCCTGCGGGTGCAGAAGTAGGCCAGACGTCTGGACAGGTACGCAGACTGCACAAACTCTCCAGAGTACTGCAGGGAAGATGGAAGGAGGGGAAAACATCCTTGTCACAAGAAACACAAGAGAAAACGCTGACCTTCCCAAAGTACTACACTGTGTGACACTGCCTTGAAGAGGCAGTCCCTTTTTACAGAGAGCTCCTTAGCATCATGGATCACCCACTGGTTACTAAGCACCAGAAAAACCCTTGAAATGCTCTCTGGCAATGACTTCACATATAAAAATGTACCCATACCCAGCCTTCCCAGAGGTTCAAAGGTGTGCCCAGAATCTGATGTAACAGAAAGAAAAAAGCAGTTTCCATGTACTGGTGCACAATCAGTAGAACTATCACAGCTGTCACACGGGCAGGGATTACCAAGTCCAGTGCAGGAAAAAATGGGTAAAAGAGAATAAAAACCAGAACAGAGCAGGACTAAAAGGACATCTTTGCAAGAGCTAAGAAGGATGCTCAGAGGGACACTCCCTAGTGTTACTGGTGCAAAATAACTCATTAACTCCTTAGGCAATAGGAAGGGGATGGCCAAAGCAGAAGTCAGCACTCTCCTAAAGCAAGCTGAGTGCATATTTCTCACCCGCAGCAGCAAAGGAAGGAGCATTTTCAGAAATTCATCTTCTCCTGACCGTATCTTCTCAAAGCACTCAAGGACCCATGTCAGGAATTCATGCCGATCCAGCATGCCATCCTGCACACAGATAAAAGCAGACCAAATGGACAGAAGTAACCTCCATTGAGAAAAGGCAGAGGAGCAGCAGCTTGCTTTCCAACAGTGGAAACAACTCTGGAAGTTTTCATAGCTCTGTGCTACCCATGTCCTATTACTGAGCTCAAAACTGCATCTAATTCTAGTGGTCTATTCACAAAGACAGTATTTTGCAGAAATAAATCCTTTGGCATCCACTCCTCTCACCCTCCTCTGCTATGCACCCACCCAGCAGCCTCTGCCAGTCCCTCACCTGGAACATGAACATAGCCAGTTTCTCATTGTAGTCCCACTGCTTCAAAGCCTGTTCCACCTCTTGGGGCATTGGTCCTGATGGTGAACCACAGCCTTGAGCTGGCAGCTGTCTGTAGAACTCTGCAATTTTCTGCAGCTGCTCTGACAGGTACTTGGTGATGATCTGTGTCCATTCTGGAGAAAACAGGTTAGCAGTGAGCACTGTAGCAACCAAGAGCAGGAAAGAACCAGGATGGTGCATAGGTGGAAACCCAAAGGAACCAGAACACAGATGAGGAACTCCTAGACCACAGCAATCTGGAGCAGGCCAGGATACAAAGGATATTGGATCTAGTAATGCTTAATGAAACTGGAAACACAGACAGGCAGTAACATAACAAAATTCTCTGAGAAATGTACATACTCACTTGGGAAGTAGCTAATCACCCATCACGAAATTGCAAATTTACAGTCTTTGTATGATAAGAAAAAAACAGGTTAGGCAGCAAAGGAGCTCAGTAGAACATAACAGGGAGAAAGAAAAGGAAGGCTCCCAGGAAGTATTGATAGCCACTAAGATTAAATTTTCAGTGTACTCTCACAGGTGGGCCTGTTGTTCGGACAGTTATGCACGTCAGAACCCGAGGATTTATCAGCAGGAAACAAGTTTATATGGATTTCCAAGCTACCTCTTACTAATCAAGAGCAGGCTGAGAAGGAAACATCTGTGATGGACAAACCCAGTGCTTCACGTGAAGTGCTTACCAATGAAGGGATCAATGACATGACGCTTTTTCACCTTCGTTTCCGTGATGGCAGCATAATAGGCACAAGTCATTTTGATCAGCCACGCAGCTCTCATTACTGGAACAGTGTATTTTGCCAAATAACCAAAGACCTCCTCCTTCTTGCTAAAGATGGGCACCTGTAACAGTATTGAGAGGGAGAACTGAAACAAGCACTTAGAATAGGAACTGAAGCAGCTAAAGCAGCTATACCTGCTGTAGGCATGGAGAATGTAAAAAGGGAACAGAGCAACACAGTACCTCTACCTCAAAAAAACCTACTGCCAAAATTCACCTGTGGTCAGAAAGCAGCAGTACCAGAGCTGCATTTCAGTATAAACAGAAACAAAACAAATTGAAAGAAGAATATGTAATTACATCACCGTAAATCCACGCCCTGAATCCTGCAAACATCTTGGAGGTTATCCTCCAGAGAGCACATAAAGAACTATGAAAGACACAGACTAAGAACTGAGTCAGTTAGAGAGTATCTGCCATACAAAGTGAAACCAGGATGCTTCATTTTGTGTACAAAACAGAGTGGTTATAGAAGTCTCCTAACATCATGAATACCCAACATGGGAGAAACAGGGAACTGAGTACCATAGTAGGAAGGAATTCATTAATCCAAGATTCAAAATTCAAGATACAACATAGAAGGACACCAGTGAAATCATCAGACTGCAGGACTATAAACCAGGAAGCAATAACACATCAAAGGAAAAAGTACAGCTGTGGGGCTCATTTCCCCACAATACTCTGGAAAGCAAAAGTATGTGTGTTTTCACAGACGAATGAAAAAAAATTCACAAAAACAGGCCCATTTAGCAGGTATCTTCAAGTCCCTGAACTACTGACAGTTCATTTACCTGCTATGTTTCCTATATTCTTCCCAATTACTCTCTGATGCCTCAAAGTCAGACCACTTGGCTACTAATAGTTACTCTTTCACATCTAAGTTCATGAAAATTGATGCAGCTCATTGCAAAAATACAGGGGAAAACCCTGAAAGGTTCAACCTTCACCATGACCTCAGGAAAATGACAGCCAAAACGCAAAGAAGGACTAAGTTTATAAAGAGTCAGATTCTGGGATTCTGATTACTTTATTTTCCCCCCCAGGAGTGACTCAGACCATTTCGCAACGGGAAGTTATGTTTTCCCACGATGCACATCAGATTCCCAAGTACTCTGTTTGTAGGCCTCCCCTGAGAGAGAGCTATCTCCCTTGCTATCAGGCCTGATAAAATGCCAGAATAAGACCCTACTTTCATGCTCTACAGAATTCACAGCTATAAGGAAAATATCTACCCCTAGACTCCAGGGCACAGAAATACTGTAGGCCTGGCCAAGACCAAGTGTTAGCACAGATACTCTCCTCTGCTGAAAAGCAGAAACACCTCACTGCAACAGAAGTCTGGGAAGTCATTTAGATGATTATTTTCAGTAATTCTCACTATGACTTTCGAGAACTTGAAAAACCATCCGCAACAGAAATGTCCTAATCTAAACAACAGACCAAAGGCAACAGCGGCAGCTCTTCTGAAAAACAAACGAACTTTAAAATAAATCAGTCATGTCCTACAAGCCAAAAGGCAAAGCTGAACACGCCTCCAAATAACAGACAAGAGACCAGTTCTCTAAGTGTGGATGACTACAGTCACGGCACTACAAATCCTACATCCACGCTTCAAGCTGAAAGCTTCACAAAATGTATAGACAAAATACTTCTCCAAACAGTAAAAACCTTCAGAAAAACCTCCAGAAACGAGCACATATTAAACTCTCTGCCCTGTCAGGCTGCCTCTCCTGTAACATACCTTCTTAGCAAGATGAGTGAGGGGCTTAGTTCCAGCCAGATCTGTGAACCAGTTGTTTATGGCACTCTGAGAACGTGCTGTCACCAGCCAGAAGTTATCCTTCTGATTGACCTGGGGTTTCCGTCTCCCTGTGTCAGGCAGGGTGTTGCACCGCAGCTTTTCTGCAATAATACTGCTAAAATTTGAGCTGATCTGGAGGAGAAGAAAAAAAAGGATTAATTACATTTCAGAGGTCAAATACCTGTTTGGTGTGCTTAAAATCTCATTTATCTTTCCTACCAGAAGTCTCACCACTATCAACTTTTGAAACACAAAAAACCTGCCAATAACTCCTTTGTTATACTTGCAGAGATGAATGCTTCTAGACAACTCATACAATAACCAAGTAGGGACTCAAGTTGAGATGGACACAACCCTTTAAAATACTTGTCAAACCAGACAGAAGGCTTCTCAGACAGAAGTCAGCCATGGAAAACAAATATCCTGCGCTTATTGACTGGCTTCCAACCCAGGTCATTACTAGTTGTTTTGTCAGGAAGTCAACGTCTTGATTTCAGAGACTGGAAAAATGCAGTTGAAGCCTATTATATAACTCCCATCTTTAAACTTCCAGATGTTTCAAGAAATCATACTTTTCTTTTACCATGGCCATCATGTAACCAAACCAATAAGAAGCTTCCCTCTCCTAGTATCACAGCCTTCTGCTTTAATTGCAGAATATAAGGAGTCCTAGATGCTGGCTTAACGAAGACTGCAGACACAGACCTGCCCCTAAAACGCACTCAGCAAGACAAGAACCTGCTCTCTCAGAGGTGGGACACAGCTCTAAACAGATGCAGAACTTGGATTCTACAGAAACGGAGGGTCAAGTCTTAAAAACACCCATACAAAAGGGAAAGATCTCCTAGTTCTCGACACAGGGAAGGAACGAGACCCAGGACTGTCCAGGATCCAGCAGCCTGCCCTGCCAAACCTGCCCCTCGACTGTCGGGATGCCTCTCACCTTCGCCGGGTTGAAATTGACATTTTTGGCACTGCCGTGCTCATCCCCAGAGACCGCCGGCTGGTTATTGAAGCCTTGCTTGACATTCAGCGCAGTCAGCTCATCCTGCGGGGGAAGGACGGTCAGCAGGGCCCGGCACGGCCCCTCCGCGCCCACCGCCGCAGCCTCCGTCCCCACCGCGGGGGCTGAACGAGGCGAGGCCCAGCTGCTCCCCCGACCTCCCCCGGCCCTCGCTGCCAGGCACCGCCCAGGGCAGTGCTGGGACACCGGGACTGCGGCTCCCCCGACCCGGCCAGCGTCCCCCAACGCCGGGGGACCCAGTGGGACGGGGCCCCCTCGCTCAGCTCCCGACCCCCACGCCGCTAACCCGGCGCTTCCTCAGGTCCGACGCCGGCACGGCGGTCCTGCACCCCGGGTCCCCCCAACACGCCCGGCCCGCGCACCTCCTTCTGCTTGGGGTCCTGCGGGTACACGTCAGGCGGGCCGAGGCGCGGGCGCTTGAGCGGGCGGTGCTCGTAGCTGAGGACGCCGAAGGCCGCCATGGCGGG